>VZSC01017630.1:26060-73765 GCA_013398225.1 Steatornis caripensis | reverse complement strand
CCAGCCCTGCCTCATCCCTCAGCCCCACGTCGCTGCCCGAAGCAGGCCCGGGCCCATCCAGCCCGCTCCCCGCTCTGCCCCACCGCACGCTGGCCGTCCCCTCCTCGCCCCCCGCGCCGCCCTCTTTCCCCCATGGCTGTCCCCCACTTCAGCCCTCGCCCGGCAGTCGCTTGGGCTGGCTGAACCCTGGGGCAGCCCGCTCTGCTGCTCTCTGCCCACGGCAAGCGGCTGTGCTCGCTGGGCCCTTGGCCCCGAACCTTCTCCCTCCCTGACACCCCACGGCTGCCACCAGCTCCCGCCCCAGCGATGCTCTGCTTTGCCCCCTGCGTTACCCCTCTGTCCCCAGCCACCCAGCCCCTGCTGCAATGGCACTGCCTTTCCCCGCGCCCGCTGCAGCTCCTGCCCCACGGGGAGCTCACGCCGCCCTTCCGCGATGCGGCTGTGGTCGGTTCCCTGCAGCCGGAGCAGCTCCCGTCCTGCTCCACCCCATACCTGTGCGATGACCCCATGCAGCGCAGCCTGCACCATGATGCTGCCCTCTCCTTCCCTCCCTGCTCCGCTGCTCCAGGGCCAGGCACGCTTAACCCACTGCCCCTGTAACGCTCTGCTCCACACGGGACAGGCACCCTGCGTGTCCCTACTCTGCTGCACGCCCGCTTCGCCCTCCTACCTCAGAAACACCTTCCCCTGCCTCTGCCCTGCTAACCCCTCTCCTGACCTTAGGCTTCATGACCCTGCGTAGCCATCTTCCCTCACTGCAGCTCCCATGCACCGTCCAAACACAGCTGCGCCCTACAATTCCTTTTTCTTCCTTTTTTTCCTCCTAACCCATGTCTTTTGTGAAACCCCCAAAGACAGGCCCGGTGCTTCTCTGCATATCCTCCCTGTGCATCCCCCTGGCCGCCCCCCCATCTTTCCTTTGGTGCTCGCTGCCCTTGGCTTCGCTCTGTCCCTGCTCCCGCCAGGTAAACAATCCTATTTGTCACCTGTCAGGTCCCTGTGACTCCCTCGATTAGCCGGTCCAAGGTGGCAGGGGGACGGTGCCGCAAGGCTCGCAGGCTCTCCCTCGCCCGGAGGGGCCGCGGGGGCTCCCTGTGCACGGTCCTCGGCAGAGACGTGGCTCACCCCTTCCTTTTGCTGACTGTTCTGCTGTAGATCCGTGTCCTGTGGTTTGGGCTCCTGAGGCTGCAGGCACCCAGTGTTTGGACCATGCTGTGTTTGTTGAGATACTGAAGACGGGGCTTGTGCTTTTCCGAGGATTTCTCTGAAGGAATTTTGTTGGGTTCTGGTTTAGACAGAGTCTTGAACGAGACCTAGTGGCCGCCTGATCTACAGAGGTGTAAATGGGCTGTAACCCTGTTGTGGGCAGTGGAATTAGACTGGGTTTAACTGGCGCCGGTGGGAGAGGAGTCAGAGCAGTGTGCCTCTCACCTTGCCATACAGATCTGCGCTAGGCATTGCATTGTGTAGGGGCTCTGTGTTCGCTATTATTTTTTCAGCGGGTTGACCAGACGAGTCTCCCTTTCCCTCTTGAAAACGTTGCCCAACAGTTGTCCCCTGGTTTTGTCTATGCCAGGGCACTTCCGCCGCTGATGTCCGTGGCTCGGGGGTACTTCGGTGGCTCTCAGAGGAAGCCATCGGCTCCCATTCTGTTTGATCCCTTCTGGCATGAAATACCATAAAACTATAAACCATCTCAATTCACCGCGTTGTTTTTACAAAGTCAACGCCAAAGAAAAATCCCATCGAAAAGTGCCAGCGTGATCCCTGATCTTTTGTGACCTTTCTTGCGAGGAAAATCGGTGCTCTTGGGGGCTTTTAACCTATGTGAATAACTATCAGAAGATTTTTTTAAAATGGAAAACAGTGACCAAACGTCCTTGCTAATTGTGAGTGTGCTGCTGCAGCCTCTCTTAACTCGTGAGCCTGAAGGAATTTATAAAATGGATGCTGCTGCCTGCAAGAGGCTTGCTGCTGTGTTAACGTAGCGTGCCGTAAATTCTTAGGAGAGGGTAGTTCATACACACTCGCAAACTTGCATGCACTTGTTAGCTCCGCTGCCATCTCCCTTCTGCACCACCTCTTGCTCAGTGCCAGGTCCTTCAGCCTGGCCGTGCTCTCCACAGCGCCGGGGAGGGTTGCGGATGCGGCTGGTGGAGGTCCGGTCCCGGCACTGGTGTCTGTGCTGCAGTGGGATCCATGGCGGCACGTGCATGGTGCCACCGTAAAACCCACCCGCTGGCAGGGATGCTCTCACCAAAACAAGGCAGAGGCGCTCCAGCTGTCTGCCACGCTGAGTGCTTCTGCCTTGTTTCGCTTTTACTGCAGCTTTTAAACAGAAAATACGGGGAGAGTCGACTTTGAAAGCGGTCCGCTTCTGCAAAAGACGAGCCTCGAGCAGATTTGGGGGCCGGCTCTGCTGCGGAGCCTCAGCTGACGACAGCTGTGTCTTCATGATCACATTTGTTTAAAAAAGAAAAAGTTTTCCTCCCTTTTGTTGCTAGGTGACAGACCCAAACAAACAGGAGGGTGACCTTACAAAGGCCAAAAACCTGCCAGACTTTCCCAGGGCTCGGGGGATCTGCTGATGGGGGCACCGGGCCTCGGGGTGTTCTTGGAGCCCTGCCTGCTGCCCGGGCCGAGCTGGCTCTGCAATGCCACCGCGCAGTGTAAACAGACTAAAAATAGCGATGTTAGGTTTCTCGCCATCCGCTGCAGTCCTTTCGGATGGGCTTTGTGGATCTCTCTTCCTCCAAATGGCTGGTTTCTAATTGCCGCCCTGCGTGGTTGTATTTGAGGTTTTTTGCTGGCGGGACTTGGTTCTCGTGGATGGTAAACAGAGCAGCTCCTGTGCACTCCCGAGTCTTAGCTTGGAGGGATGGGGAACAGCCCAGGCCCTACGCACACGCAAAGCTTCAAGCTTGAAGGTTTTACGTGAAATTTTTTGCTTATTTTTTACTTCCACAAAGCCGCCTGGAAACGAGTAACCCTTACGGTGGCCCTTAGTTGATGTGGGGTTTAAGCGATGTTGTAGTAACAAAATGTTCCCTGCGTGTCAGCGCTGATGGAGCATGATTTCTTAAAGGCTCGTGTCCCTCCAGCTTCATGAGGCTCTGGTGTGTTGCAAGTTTGAAGGTTTTCCTGTTGCAGGGCGATCTGTAAGGTCCCTGCTTCGTTTCGTGGGGCCGAACCATCTCCCCAGCACCACCTTGGCCTCTGAGGGGATGCTCCTGGCCCTTTCCTTCTGTCGGCTTATGCGGGGCCAAAGGAGCAGAATTATCTTTGAGGCTTTTTTTTTTTTTTGCCCTAGTCAGCTCTGGATGCAATTAGCCCCAACTCTGGTTTTGTTTAATACCGAATTTTGTCCAAAAGCTAATAGAGGCGTTGGAGGAGGCGGCTGGAAAGCATGGCTGTGTGAAAATGTTTCTCTCTGAAAGCAGGCTGAAGTCAGCTAGCATGCTCCCGTTTTAAGGAGAGTAAATAAAGCGTAAGGGCCCCTAACGTCACCTGAGCAGCCAGATTTGCACCCGGGGGACTTCCCACCAGTGCCCCGTGAAAAAGTGGCCGTTTTAATACATGCCTGCCATCAAAGCGGTGTGTTTGTCAGGAAGGTGGCAGAGGCAGGGCTTGTTGATGGCCGGGCAACCCAGGTGGGCATCATCCTAGCCTCAGGTCACATCTTCTGCCAGCATCCAGGAGGAGGTGGGCTCGTCAGCAAGGCAGCTGCACGTCGCTGCCGGGTTGGGTTCAGGTGCTGGAGGCTGGGGCAGTCCCGTTGGCTGGAGGATACTGGTACTGTTGCTGCACACCCTGAATTACAGCCTTAATTTGTGCCCAGCTCTTCATCAGCAGCCTTTCGCTCGGGACAGGTTCTGCTCTCACGTGTGCGGTCAGTGGGAGCGATGTGTGCGCTCTCGTGGTGACGTCGAGGTTGGCGATCTTCAAATCGACCTGCGCTCTAGGACCAGCTTGCAGGATTAGGACCTAATAGCTTTAAAATCCCCGTGAGTCCCTTTGTCACCCGGCACCGGGTGCTGGTGGCGTACATGACCGGGGAGTTGCATTTATCCCTGGCACCAGAAAGAAAAACCCTGCGGAAAGCAACCACCCAAAGGCTGTTATTGCAGGGATGGTTTTAACAAGAGTGGGGATTTTTTTTTTTGAAGTTGTGGTGCGGAAACAACCAGCGTGTAACTTTCTCTGTATCCTTCTTTTCTCCCCTCAGCTGGACGTTGGCAGTGATGAAGAGCGTAAATTAAATGTGAGGTAAGCAGACCTTTTTGGCTCTAAACATCGTTTCCACTGTTGTTAATTGTCTGCCATGTCGCTGAGTCCTGGTCCTGCACAGGACTCCAGCGTGTGCGCTTGCCTGGAGGGGACTGCGTGGTCTGCAGAGAGCTAAACGCTGGGGATGCGCGCGCTCTCTCTCTCTTACCAGTTTAGTTTTGAGACGAGCGTTTAATGAACTGAAAGCATAAAAGAAGGTTTGTGGGTTTTTCGCGGTGGGAAGAAACTGGAAAACCGCTCGTCAGCTCTGGCCGCAGCACTTCACTGTTCCCGCAGTGTCTGCTGCTGCTCTGGGCTTGGGGCTCTGCGTTGGGAAGCGGGGCATGCTCCTAGGGTGGGTACGGGAGAGCTCTGCTCATTCCTGGCTGTTAACCGTCAGGAGTTTGACTCCTTTGATATTGGGGTGGTGTAGGGTTGCTTTCTTCATGCAGGGGGGAGGAGAGGGCTGAGAGATCCTGCTGGAGAAGAGAAAGGCTTCTCTTGCTGACATTGTGTGGAGATCAGAAGTAGTAGCGATAAAGCTAGTTTGGGGGGACCCTGGCCTGACGGGGCTCTGAGTAATTACGTGGATGGATTGTTCACTCTAAACCCAGCTGTTGCAGGCAGCTCTTACCTTCTAACCTGTAAACCGCAATCCGACAGTGCAGAAACACAGCAGCGGTTCAGCAGGCTTGGTCTCCTCTCCTTGTCACTGCTTCCTACTTTAATTGTTCTGGTTTCAGATAAAAGCAAAGCTGCGCGTGCTGCTGCTTGGAGTTCAGTCTTCTTGTTTGCATCCCATTTTACACTTTGAGACCTCCTGTTGCAGAGATACAAAATGAGACGCTGGCGGTAGTGGGTTTTCTGTCGCAGTCTGATGGACTGAGCGGAGAACAAAGCGGAGCTGATCTGAAATCTGGGTAACCTTGTGGTTTTGGGAGCAGCAAGTGGATGTTCGGGGAGAGACCGTCGTTACCCTGCAAGTGAAGTCAGAGAGCAGAAAAGCCACGTTGCTCCCTTACAGAGTAGGAAAGTGTCAGGCCTCGCCAGTTCTGTGTGCCGAGGGGGATTTGTCGTGGCTGCAGCCCGCTCTAGGAAGCGTGGCGTTCGGTGGCTGTCCTGCTTGCGTGCACACGGGTCAGAAGGGTTGGGTGTTTGGTTGCTGTGCGGTCTCCTGTGTACGGGCGTTCAGTGGCAGACTGTAAAGTCATTCATTAGCTTATTCTCTGGAGAATGCATTCCATATCAGTTAAAGAAAAATTTGGGATTCCTGGTTTTGCTCCCAGCTTCGTCGCGGGCTTATTGTGCAATTCAGGGCTCGAGCAAGAGCACACTGAAGTTATGAATACGAATGCATCCTTAATTCTGGTGCTTTTTCCCATGTTACATTAAATAGCAACGCTTAACCAAGCAGTACGATAGTCTCTTCTTTTGTGTATTTGGTTCTTGTGCCGAAAGAGGAGATACAACTTTATCCCTCTTCATTACAAATCAACTCGATGACAATGTACCGATAAATCACTGGGCAATCGTTGGTTTTGTGCCTACCTGTGGTCTCTCTGACCTTTTTGCCGNTATTTGGTTCTTGTGCCGAAAGAGGAGATACAACTTTATCCCTCTTCATTACAAATCAACTCGATGACAATGTACCGATAAATCGCTGGGCAATCGTTGTTTTTGTGCCTACCTGTGGTCTCTCTGACCTGTTTGTCAGCCAGGCACGTGCATCCATCACTGACCGGAGCAATTGTGGTGTGGCTGTAGTGAGACCGGGCTTAAAGGGTGATGCTTTTCTACTGGCCATTGAAAGATGCTGCAGCGCTGACTTCAGATACCGAGATCCCAAGAGCTTCCTCTGTCCTTCAGGCCCTTGGGGCTGCTCGTCCGTATACAGTTTTCAGGATAAGAATCTGGTCATTAAATCGCTGGATGGACCTCGAGAATAGGATGGCTCTTGCGCAGGGCCTTTGCTGTGCTCCGGGAGAAACACCACCAAGGTCTGAAGAACATGCCTGGCCCTAGCGTGGACAGAGCGTAGATGATAGATGAAGCTCAGCTCGCAGGGCGGTGGGTAGGTCCTGTCCCCTTCCTGCCGGCCGCCGCTCCGGATCAATTCCCTGAGACTCTACCCGGTGCCCATGGGGTGGCAGAATTGTTCAACTTCATTGTGCAGCTGAGTTCAGGTCGCCTCTGAAAATAACCGCAGGAACAGGCCGTGATGATCTTTGAGAGTTTTTAAATCCTGGTCTAGGCTCAGCGGAGACTTAGGTGACAGCTGTGCTTTGTCCCCTGTGCCCTGAGTGCGGGGGTCGGCAGTCCAGCACCTGGCTTTGTAGACCTCAGAGATCCTAATAGTTAGGAAAGGGAAGGGTTGTTGGAAGCAAGACCCTGTCTTGCTGCCAGCTCAGACTGCGTTTCATCGATACAGGATGAATGTGCTGTTACACATTTATGACATCACTTACTCATCTGCTTGCTGAACAGATTATTTTCATTCATTCAAAAAAATTCCAGGATTTTCATTCAAGAGTGCATGGTTGGATCTGGCTATATGAGGTACCTGATTTTTTTTCTCGGAGGGACAGGTCTGTATCATGGGTTTATAACCAGAGCAGCAGACCTTCTTTATGGTTTCTGTCACTCCAAAATCCTTTTCTTTCTGTTTTCTCCCTGAAACAGCTTCTACCCTAAAATAGACCGAAGGGACATGTCCTAGGTTCTTTTCTTTTCTTTTCTTTCAAAGATATTGTTGCTGTCTGCATCTTCTTAAGACATTAAAGTTCTCTAAAGTCTTCCTTTTCTCTCCATTTCCAAAAATTTTGCAGCAGCCTCAATAAGGTAACATCCCCACTGGTTCCAGCAGACAGCCAGGAGTCTGTTTTGCTGCCCAGTGGGTAAAGATTCAGAGCAGAATAAAAAGTAAGGGCACAGACTCCAGTCTAACAGCCCAGTCGGTCTCGGTGCAGCTGGTGCAGACAAAAGCTTGCATGTCTGATCCTCTGCATTACCTGCGTCCGCCGATATCTTCCTTCCTGAGCGCTGATCGGCCATGGGATGTTGTGGCTTGATCCCTTTTTTTCCCTAACGATGCAACACACCCACAGGACCTTGAGACGTCTCACCCAAACCTGAATGAAACTGCTGGCACGGTTACGTCAAGTCCACGGGAGTGTGCATTAGCTAAGAGTTAAGCACAACCTTTACTTTTACAAGATCGGGGTCCGCAGAGTTCAGCTCAAGCCTTGTGTTCACAGTGCCTGCCCCCTTATCGCAGAGCCGCGTTGTGCTCTTTTAGCTCAGAGCAACCGCAGAGGAGATGATATCTATCAAGGGCAGGGGATACTGAGAGCAGAGCCGAGCTCTTTTCAAGCAGACTGCTCTGGGACAATGGGGTACGTGCGATTTTTCCTACGCTGCTTTTGGGTGCAACTTTCATCGCTCACCGTTGGTTGGCTCTCTAGCACCAAGTCGAAGGAGGTGTTTTACGAAGCCGGTCGTGTTGTGAGTGTTGGCTGTTTCTCAGATGTCATTGGCAAATGCAGCGAGATAATCACTGGTTTTAATTCCTAACACAAGAAGTTTGTTTAGCCAGTCCTTCTGTAATCTTTGCCATTATTGGCTTTCCAGTCGCAATCTGAGTGTGGTCAGAAACAGGGCCGAGTGAGTGTTTTCGGGCACCTTCTGCAGGGAGACGGAGGTTGAACTGCTTGCTGGAGGAGGGCCTGCGAGTTAGTTGTCTCCAGTCTCTGATCAATCCTCAAGATCATTATGGAAAGAACGGTTCTTGTTTGGCACAGCTAAACCCTGTTTTCAGAGCTGGCAAGAGCAGCTGTGGGAGGTAAATGTTTTCAGGTACAGGCTTGTATACGTTTGCAGAGTCTTTTAACAGCGTACGCTGCCCTATGTGCTGCGTGGCCGCAGCTGAGTGTGGAGATCCTGCGTTGAGAGAGCTGCCTGGAGCATCCAGTGTCCTGCTGGATGGAGAAGCGGTAGAGGAAGAGGAGGCGGCTGGGGGTCTTCCTCTCTTTGCTGATGCCACCCTGCGTACCTCGCCAAGTTACTTCATGTTCCGGAGCCCCTTTCTCCCATCTGCAGCCTGGCAGATGACGATTAGCTCATCTGAAACGCTCAGAGTAAAGTGTTAGGTCTGTTTGGTTTTGTTCAGCATTAAAACCTTTCAGCTGTAGGAGTCATATGGCTTTGGAGCTCTGAGGAACCTGTTTGTGATGGGTAGAAGGCACCACATCCCCCTCGCTTTCCACCTCGCTTACTCACCTTTGTGTTTTGCATGATTACTGGGTCAGGAACGAACACGCTCTGCCCCACTGGTTTGATAACCAGCTCTACAGTTCCTTCAGTTACTGCTTTTTTGTTGTAGTTTAATGAAGTGACTTTTCTCTTTTGAAGGTAGCGGAGTTACACTGAGCGTGGGTTTGACTCGATTTTGCATTCGCTGCTGGAATTAGGTGGAGCCCTCCCTTTGCAGCTCAGTGATCAACAGGAGGAGTAATTGCTGCGGACAAACTCCTTACAGAGCATCATCCCGGCTGGCACCCGCAGAGGACTCGTTATAACGAGGCTGTTTGATTAAAAATCACTGTCATAAAGCAGATTCCTCGTTGGCGCTGTGGCCAGCCTCCTCAGTATGGAAACTTGAAGAGCGAATGCAGCTCCAGCCCACTGTTCAGGCTCTTCTCCGTGCAGCTGCGTGTTTGCTCTGCACAGCCCTCCTGCACCGCCCCGGGTGCCCACCAGAGCTGAGGATGTTTATACGTTACACTTTATTGTATTTTAATGCACAAAAAATTATTTATTAACAGCTTGATGTTGGACTCTTTTAGGGATTTACAAGCGTGTTTTGCTGGAGGCAGCATTGAGCGAGTGGCTTGTATCCGCAGCTTTGAGTGGCCGTGGGTACGGTGCTGGGAAGGTGTGCGGGGCTGCGGGTACGCCGGGGCAGCTGTCTTGAGGATTTATTGGTGGGGACAGTGGCTCATTACATGCTTGACAAGTCCTGCTCGCTGCAGGATTTATTGTCTCCCAGTTCTTTGGTGGGAGATCCTGGGGCAGAAGTTGCTGACTTTATTAACTGTTCAAAACAGGACGCTGAATCACATCCTGGCAAGGCTGCAGCATCCTGCCTTAGCGTGCTCCATACAATGGAGAGGCAAATTCACAGGCTCGTGACCCTCGGTAGCTTTCTGGCCCGTAGGTGTGGCCGTGGAAGCCGATTGAGATATAATTAGGCCTTTACATTTTGTGGTGGGTTGTGTGGGCACGTTCAAAGACCATGAAGCCGAGGAAGCGTGCACTTATTTGACACTTATTTAAGATCGGGCCTTTCCAGGAAACTGTTGCTGACTTGAAGTTGAGCAACGCGAGGAGTTTACTTGGATGCAGGTAGAGTAACAGCGGGAGGGCTGCCAGTGGTGATCAGACCCTTTTTGGACTTGTATATAAATATTTTATTTTTTTTAAATTGTATATACATTTTTTTTTTAATGGTATATAAATCTTTTTTTTAACTGTATATAAATCTTTTTTTTAGTTATTATTTTCCATGAAACCTCAACAGTTTGGCAAGAAAAACCACCGGCCCTGTTATCAAAGGTGCTGGCTTTGCACTGAACATTTTTACTCTGTGAAAGGCCAGTGAGGTTAGTGTTTATTTAGGTGTTAAAGAGCCGGGTCAGAAAAATATTTTGGTTCCAAATGCCTCTTGATTTTAAATACCTTAATCTTTGATAATCGGTTGCCAGGATCTGTGAGTCAGGGATTTCTCATACAAATCAGAGCTGTGGTCTGCCTGACAAGTGCCCTTAAGACGTTTTTGGAGAACATGAAACGGACAGAACACCGTTGTGGGCATGGCTGTACTTTTAATGAAAGGTGCATTGAGGTTTTTTATTTCCCAAGCATTTATGCACCCCTCTGCAGCGTTTGAATCCCTGATGCGGAATCACTCTACTGTGCTGTGAAAAAATCGGAAAGCAAAATAAGCCAAAAATAAGACCAGCCTCAAGCGGATTAGGGTGCAAACAGCATCTGTTAGTGTTTAGGTTTCTCTAGGATGAGAAGGACTCTTCTCTGCAGAGCTTGCCTTCCCTCTCTGAAGTTGCAGTGCGGGCAGAAGTCAGCGGTGTGGAGCCCAGGCAGGTCCGCGTCAGCTCGCCGTGACGCGAGGTATGACCGTGCATCGCCAGGCTGTGAACCGGCAGTGGTTAACGGCTTTGCCGGAGCTGCTTGTGTGCACGGACGCCTTCCCCTTGCAGCCTGCGCGAAGGTTTAGCTTTTGCCACGAGAGAGGTCGGTTTCCCTGTGCGCTTCCTGGGACAGGAGCGGGAACACAAACCATGCCTGCAGAGCAGCCGGCGTGCCGTGGGTTTGTACCCACCTCGGCTGGTCCTCGCCGTTGGTATGTCAAGGTATTGCCCATTGCACCAGGCTCTCCCCAGAGTCCCAGTGCCGACGTAACGTTTGTTATAGGACCCAAAGTCTATGCCTGACGCTCACCTCACTAGCACAGAGACCTTGTGCAGAGGGACTCGCCAAGCTGACAAACCTGCCAAACCCACAGCAGAGCTCACCTATGTTTGTAGAAGAAATCCTTGCTGCAAGAATCGCTAGCGAAGGCAGCTGCCGGGGGATCTGTGGCAGTGTGCTGCTGACCGCTGGGCAGAAAACCTCTGGGGCTTAGCATCGCGGGCCAAGGCATTCAGAAATGCAGGGAACGGGACAAAATGTCTCTTTCAGATTTTGCGGAAAGCTGCCAGGTTGCTTGTTTGCCCTGTCTGCCATCCAGACGGTCACGTCCAACACTCACATCCCTGCGGAGACCGCTGCCTGCGTGTGGGCATCTCCCTCCCAGCCCTTTTGAACTTACAGATGTCTGCTTCTCTCTGCAACACTGATTCTGCTTGTGAAAGATGGGTTTGGAGGGGAGGTGAAAAAGAAGGATGATCCTGAGGTTTTTACCAACACTTTCCTATCTTGAGCCAGCTTTGCGCCTGTCTGGCGGTCTCCTACTTTCTGGGGTGCGCCTCCTCCCCGTGGGGTGCTGGCCGCGTACCCTTGGGGGAGCTGGGAGGGCAGCCTGCGGTCCAGCTAAACACTAGAGGGGGCGTCAGGGTTGAGCTAGAACTTTTCTCGCTCTGCTTTTACCCCGCATGATCCGTCTAGATTTATTTTATTTTATTTTTACACACTACCAATGTGTCAAGTACTCCCTGGTCTCTGCTGCCTTTTTTGGAGGCATTCTGAAGCCCAGCAGCTAAGCTATTTTTTGGGTTGCTGTGCCACTGCTGCCTCTAGGGTTCTCAGTCGTGCTTCCTATGCTGTTGTCTGTGTCCTGGCTGACCTTGGAAGCTGCTTTCTTAATCCTTGAAATATTATTCACCTTCCTTTTCTTTTCCAGTGGCGCCATCAGAGAGTTTCCACTTGTTTCTCTGGCCTGTCTCCGGGAGACATCGCTGCGTGGGTGAAGTGGGGTGACTTAATAAAATAGTTTAAAGGATTAAAACAATGAGTTGACGGGAGGAATGCAGGGGGATTGGCCGATGTGCTGACAGCTCGGCTGGGGAGGAGGACGGGAGCAGGATCGGCTCCTGCCCGGGAGAACAGGCGGGGAGCTCTGCCTTTGCTGTGCCCTCTGCAGCAGGAGCCTGGGGGCTGACGTTGTCCCACCTCCCCTTTAGCTTGGACCACGGCTCTGAGACACCTCCCTGGCACTCCCGGGCTTATGGTGTGTCCTCCTCCCTACCTGCAGTCACAGAACTGCTACAGCAACAACATGGCAACAGCATCATCCAAAACAGTGACTTGGAGGAAAACACGGAGTCTCTTTTGGGTCTTTTAGTATGGGGGAAGAAGGGAGCCAGCGTTTTGGGAATAGCCGGCTTCTCTCAGAGCCCCAGGATGCTGCATGGCAGAGCGTGCACTAGACTGGACAACCATGTTGTTGCTAATCTGGGACCTCTATATACGCCTTCTCGTGCTTCCTTGTGCTGGCTGCCACCTTCCGTAGGCTTGCCCTTTGAGTCCGTGGGTCTAGGCAAGCGTGAGCCGCTCCGTGTAGCTGTATGGAGAAGCACTGCTCAGCCCTCGTCGCGGGGTGGGCGGTCGTGGGGCTGCCGCAAAGGGCTGGGCGCATGGGTGCTGGGGGTCTCCGTAGGGTTAATGCTCCTCTCCAAAGAGCATCAGAAAGGTTTCTTTATAGCAGTCATGCAGGCTGAGGTTTGGAGAGGATCTGGCTCTGTCCTCCTGACACAGCGGCTATCGCAAAAATGACATCATGTTTCGGTGGGAATCTCAGAAATGCTCGTTGCCATTCAAACCGTTGGTTCCAAGTGCATCGCATAGCTGGGTGATGCTGTGATCAGCCTCGTGCCTTTTTGAACTCTGCAATTAATGGGGATGAGCAAAAAGAATTTCTTTGTGCAACAATCTCTTATTTTATTTGGCTTTTCACCATCCAAGTACTAGGAATTCCTAGAATTTTCTGTTTCCTGGCCGTTCGGGAGCTGTTCTGCTAACTTATTTTGTGCAAGTCTACTGGAACGGGGAGCGATCCTGCTGATTTGTTTGCTTCCCTCTCCCTGCGCTTCGTCTGGGATGCTTTATCCCAGCTGCTCCTGCGTTGCCTGCGGGCGCAGCGCAGGTCGCGCTCTTCTCTCGGAGCTGCATGCCGCCGCAGCGTGGGGTATGCACGGCTGCGTGCAGAGCCGGGGCGATCGCTGCCCGAGCCCGATGCATCGCTCACGCGGTACACAGGAGCGGCTGGAGGCACATCATCAGCAGTCTATTTATGTTAGGAAATTAGCTTTTGTGGGCTTCGTGATTGATTTCAATTTTTTTTCTTGTTCCTTTTTGTGCTCGAGGAGCATTTGTATCTGGCGCTGTGAATGGCCCACAGTGTCTCAAACCCTTCTTAGCATTCTTGCACTGTGGACGTGGCCCATGCCTTGCAGCCGAACAATACGTGCTCAGACTTCCCTTTTGTTGCTGCGCAGCTAAAACCACGAGAGCAAAGCCTGCCGGGTCTTCCTGCCTGCCTGACCGTCTCGCCCTCCTTTGAAATAGATAGGGAGATATTTGCCCCTGTGGGGAGGCATTACAAGACCCCCCCCATCAGCGAGGGCTGCAGCCTGACCGCCTTGCAGGCAACCTTTTGCCGTTACGTGGTGGTTCCCCGGCCACCTCGGAGGAAGGGGAGATGCTCTCCGTGTGTCTGAAGGAACGTCAGACCTTGCGGCGGTTTGCAGCTTAGGTTTTGGGTTTCTTCTTGGAGTGACTTGTTTTCAGCTCAGGAAATCTGAGAAGTGATGGCTTTTTATCGCCCATCAAAGCTGCATCCTATTTTTTTTTTTTTTTGTAGTAAAATAGTATTTGAGAAGACAAACACTTCCAAAATTTGCCCTGAAGGTAGCTGCCTCTGCCTAAGAGCCATCACTGAGATTTCGGCAGGGGTAGAACGCGGCAATTCAAGCAGCGCCGGCAGCTCTTGCCAACTTTAGCAGGTGTCTTGGGCACCTGCAGTTCGGCTCCCAGGTCGGTTTATCAGCACATCACAAAGCCTCTGTGTCTGCAGTAGCGCTTGGATTTAAAGCAGAGTTGCACGTGTTGAGACCAGGTCTTTCCTGGGCTCTGACGTCCCCCTGCGCGGCAGCCCGCTCCCTGTTGAGTTAAGCAGGGATGGTTGTGGCGATACCATCAGCTATGTTTATAAAGGTGATTCCTTTATTTTTAGTGTAATTTTTCTGTGGCACTGGACCCTGCGTGACTGGCGTGCGACACAGAGCAAAGGCCACTTGGAAACACTCCGTGTACTTTTTTTAAAAGCATGAGAAATGACCGGCTGCCATTACAGGCTCCCGTTTCTCAGGTTGTACAGCAGCGTGTGAGCGAGCAGCTTTGAAGTTCATTTTACCCTGGCGCTGTTTTGTGTCGCTCGGACCCCTTCTGAAGGCCCCTTGCTTCGTCAGGAAGCGTTATCTGATGTGCCTCCTCAAGCCAAAGCAAGCAGTCAGCGTGCTTTCGTTGTCAGCTTGGCTTGGGAAGCGGGGGCCGTGCAGCTGCCCCCTCGTCTTCCTGCTGTTTCTCTCCCCGCATCTTCCTTTCTATTTGATGTGCTCGTTTCCAGTTGAGTTTACGTTGCTATTTCGGTATGACTGCGTGACGGCTCTCTGGCTCGCTGCAGCAGTGCCCCGTCTTAAAATCTATCCTCTGGCACGTCGAGGGCCGGGCTGCCGGAGCATCCGAGGGGACCGGTCCCCAAGCTGCGGCGCTGCGGCAAGGAGGTGCACCGGGGACGCCCCTCTCCAGGGCTGGATTTTGTGTTCTGGCTTAGTTGCCTTGGGATGGCTGGGCTTTTTCCAGACTGAGCAGAAAATAGAGGGAAAGAAAAGGGGGCAAAAAAAAAATCAGTTCTCATCCTCCTTATCAAAGGGGCTGTGGAAAAGGGAAGTGTGTTTAGTTTTGTGGTGCTTGGGAGGCCCAGTTTTTCTTCACCTTATCAGTTTGGAACTGTTTTGAGCAGAAGGTGCCATGAAACCCACGGAACCGTGCGGCACTACCGCATTCGTGCCTTTGTAAAATTGCAACCAGTTTTGAGAGGAGCAAAGATTGTTGGGGTTTGGGTTGTTTTGGGTTGTTTTGTTTGCGTAAAACACAGACCTGATTGCAGGGGGGCGGCTTCTCTGGGCACGGGGAGAGGTCTGCGTGCAGCGGGGAGGAAGGGCAGGCCAAGCGTGCCTGCTCCTAACGACGGCCCTGATGGATGCTCGGGTGCGGGGTGTTCCTGCTCCACCGCTGCAGCCTGGGCAGTCCGCTCTCCGATGAGCCCAGAGGCCATCGCTGTCCCCAGAGTGCTCTGACTCGGCCCTGACGGATAGATGACCTTCTCTGCCGCCACACCATGTGTACGTCTTGTTCCATTCATGAGGGGGAAATGAAAAACCTTAATTTGACAGTGATTTAGTGCGCAGAGAGCATGATGGTGTGGCCCTGTGCCTGGGCAAGGCTTCATCGCAGGGCTTTTCTGGAACACGGAGCCCGAGCTGTGCAAGCGCGCGACAGGTCAGCGATGCGAGAGTTGCTCAAGACGAAATAAGGTTAAATAGAAACGGGGAAAGCTTCAGGTGGGAGCAGATGCCTTGAAAGGACATCTGGAATGTTCTCTCTTTGGGAGAGGAGGGTGTAACTTCAGCGTGACCTCGGGCAGAGGTGAGCTCGAACGTCAGCAAGCTTTGGGACCCATCAGGTGCACGTGCCTGGGTTCTCTGGTGGTGCTGGGCTACTCCTGAGGACAGCCCGTGCCCGGGTGTGTGAGGAGCAGCTCCCCTCTCTGCTCCCTGGGCTCCCTGCCCTCAGACCGGCCCCTGGCCGGGGTGCGCGGCTGTCCGTATCCCCGAGGGAAAAGCACAGCAAAGCCAGGCAGAGTCGAAGTCTGCTCTCGTTCCCTACATGAACTCAGCGCTGAGAGGAGAGCTGTAAGCAAGCAGATCTGAACAGCGCTTGCACTACATGGGCTTCTCGGTTGTGATCAGCGGCAAACACAAAGCTAACAAGATCATCACAGCTCCAGAAACACTGAGGATCGTTGCAGGTGTGGGGATAAGCCAGGCTCCTTGGGCATCCCATGCACCGAGCGATCCTGCGGCCGTTCAGGGAGCAGCAGGGATACCCGACCAGATGCAAACTCGGATGTTTCTGTGTTCGGCCTCTTTTAGCTAGATCCTGTTTTTTAATTCTTAGACTAGCAAGAGACTGCTGGATCAACCTCGGGCTTGGCCGTGCCTTCCTAGAGAAAGTGGTTTTCTCTCTACTGACTTCTGCGTACAGATATTTGGAGATGAGTTATGTAGCTGCAAGATATATTAATAGAGTGTTTTCTGTATCCTGCAAGATGATTACGTCTTACGTGAGATCTCCCATTAAACCAGGGAACTCCAGTACCCGAGGCGTACAAGGTTTCTTCCTGGGACGCAGCACAGCCTGAGCCGCAGCGGCAAAGCGAGCTGCTGAGGGAAGATGGGTCTGTCCAGTAACAGGAGCAGCTCTGTCTCTGGGTCCAAAACCCAGTATTTTTAATAGATTGCTTATTGGCACTTGTGGACCCCAGGGGCAGCATTTCGTAACGATGAAAAGGCGCTGCCTATTGTGTTCTTAAGCAACTTGAAATGTAATTGATGTGTGTTGCAGCCCCACTCTTCTGGAGCTTTCCCAAAGGGGAAGAAATATTTCCTTTTCAAGTTGAGCAGCGTGGAGCCAACGGATGGAGCAAGGGACAGTGAAGCAAGAGACGCCTGAGCCCGCTCTGAGCGGTGCTGTGGCCGCTCAGCACCCTCTCCTTGCCAGCCCCTGAGTGCCATCCATCTGTGTGCAGAAGGGCTCCTGCTTTACGGACAGCAAAGCACCGCAGCTGTCTGTCCCCTCCTGCTGGCACTCCTGGCATTTCCCAGATGCTTGTACACATAGGTTTTTACCTCTCTCGGGGCGTTAATGCTGTCTGAGGTGGTGGAGCGGGAGGAGGACTGGTCCGCAGCTGCCCTGGAGCCCCAGGGTCCTGCGGCTGTGACAAAACACGTGGGCTCTGCATTTATTTGAGAGCCTGAAGTGACTCCTGTAAAGTAGCTGTGCCGGTCAGGATTCCTGGAAGGGCACCCAGGGAATGGGTGGTTTCTGTGGTGCGTGCCAGTCGGCCCCGGGTGAAAACTGAACAGAAAGCTGCTTCTGCCCCTGGTTAGGCTCGTGGTGCCGGTGAAACGCGAGCGTGTCGTTATGGTTTATGCCTAGAGAAAGAATTAGTCAGGGGTCTGTAAGGAACAAGCCTTCGGTGAATTTGATTGCAGCCAACCGCCAACAAATAAATAGCGAGCCACCTGAAAGGCTTTCTTGTTCAGTATTAGCTCGGTAACTCGTGAGTCACCCTGAAAATCAAACCGTGGTTGCCGCACAGTAAGCGAAGAAGCATTTTAATTTGACAGCTAACGCCTATGTCATATCTGTATTACAGCCGTGGCACGCAGCGTTTTAATTGTAAAGAAACGACCAGGCATTAGTCGATGCGATGCTTTTTATCCAGCCCCGTCCCGGGGAACGCGGGCTTTCTGCGGCGACGGGCTGCTTCGCTTTGGCGTTGCTGACAGGCGCTGCGTTGCCTTCCGAACACGCGGGAGGAAGCAAACAAACAAACAAAAAAAAAAAGCCTGGAGGAGGGAAATGATTAGACGAGCCTCAGCTGGTTTTTCTCCCCCCCTCTTGAATGGCCCTCTTTCATCAGGATATGTTCGGACAAGTGCTTTTTCAAGCCAGGATATCAGTGGAAGACACAGTGTTCTGTAAAAGTCATCCAGTTCCTGGGTAGCATCAACAGACGCGATTTCTCTGCTCCGCACAGAATATACGGTCAACCTTTTCTTTTCCTTTTCTTTTCTTTTCTTTTTTATGGGTTTAGAAGCAAAAGGATGTGAGTTTTACGGCTAGTTATGAATCTTTTCGAATTTACTGACTTCTGTCTGACTCTTGGGCCAGCACAATGCTTCTGCTGTTCAAAGAAAACCAGTCCGAATTAGTATGTATAAGCCACTCGTTTTTTATGCTGCTAACAAATGCTGCTTACGGGGGCATTTATCACTGCTGCTGAGGGTCAAAAGTTGGGGATGTTCTTTAACGCTAGGTGTTTTCTGTTCTTTGGGAGATTTTTTTTTTTCTAAGAGGCTGGAGTTTTAGTCGTTTACTGGAACGGCGGGATTTAAAGGGGTTTGTTAAAACTCGGGTGGAATATCGTGCCTTGCCTTTTTCACGCTTTTATTTTGTTAGCTGTCTTTTGGCACAGTTGTTTGAAGTGCCTGAGAGCAAAGAGCGTTCCTAGAGCGGAGCTAAGGGCCGGTCTTGGGTAATGTTGCCGTTTCGATACGGTATAAAATACAAGCTTTTGCAAAAGAGGCACCAGGGTATGTTACCTCTGTCCGGCACCGTGCTGGTCGTATGGAAACGGGAGCTTACGCGGAAACGGGGGAGCGCGGATAGTGCTGGGGAGGCGCGGGTGGTCTGAGCCGCAGCAAGCTGCGCTTTGGAAGGCTAGTGCGCAGTTCAGGAAACAAACCTTTAAATTAAAAAAAGAAATCTTGCTCTCAGCGGGTCCTCTGGCTTTGCTTTCCGGTTCATTTCCATGCAGGTGAATACACGGTGACAAAAATTTTGCTGTGTGGGTTGTCCTTTTCCTGCAATCGCTTTCTGCTCCTGCAGTGCAGCTTTCTCCTTTGCCTGCAACTGGGAATGTTGGGCTTTGTTGTGAAAGATTTCCTGACTGCAGGAGCGGAGAGCGTCAGGCGAGGTGAACCGTCAGAGCAGGGGTTACCAACGCCTTTGGAAAGGAGCTCTGTCTCTTCCATGTTTCTTTCTGCTGTAGAAGTCCCAGTCAGTGCTTTATTAGGGATAAAAGAATATCCTTTGGGATATTTTTTCACTTTCCCAAAGAAATATTTCCCAAAATCCTAGGGACAGGGATGCTGTGAATTATCCCCTCACGCGTGATCTAACCATTCCCTTCCTCTTGCTGAAAAAACAGATGAGCGTGCGTGAAGCTGGTACCTGGGTGAACATTGCATGTGTGCCGGGCAGAGCCGAGCCGGCGTTTCGGATCACAAGCAAACCCTGCGCGGCTCCTGCTCGCGCACAACTTGCTAGCGGAGTGAGTGGTGAGTGGGAGAATACTGCAGGGGTGTAAATGGAGAAAGGCTTGTTTTAATGAGCGCGCAGTCATCCTGCTGGCGTTGTATTGATCTGATACACGACTTGCGGAGCTTGGGAACTTAGGCGAAAGTTTTGCGTCCCTTTCTAAAAGCAGCTGAAATCTCAAATTTAAACCTGATTTGGATTTTTCAGGGAATTTTGCACCACGAGGATTCAGTTGAAAAATGAGGAGGCTTTGCCCGGGAAGTTTGGCCGTGTTCTCGGAAAAGGCAGAAGCTGAACTTGCAGCAAAAGCTGAAAAGGCATGAAATTCATGCCTGTCTTCACAAAAATACTGAGGTAGAACGGAGCGTGAGGGCTCGCTTCTGCCCAAAGGCAAAGACCCCAGATGAACAGAGTAGACGAGCGCTGGGAGTAGTAACTCCCGTGGGATCATTTTCTGTAGCGTAAGTAACTCCCACGTAGCTCAATCTCGTAATGGAGCGTTTATATTTAGTAGATACCGGCCGGTAATTAATGATGATCTATGTTTGGAAACGTAGGGCGGCAGAAAATGGGGCTTTGTAACAAGGAATGTCTCTTGTGATGTTTCCAGCGGTGCAGGAAATGCAGTGTAAGCAGTTGCTGTGGCAACTAAAAGGTAGCTCGGTAGACGTTGATTTCCAGCCTTGCGGGAAATGCGAACTTTACCGCTTGCGTCCAAGCCCCTTTCTAAAATGCTTGCGAATGCGTTACGGTGCTATGGAATTAGGCTTGTGCCGGTGCTGCCTGTAGCTGCTGATTTGGTTCAGCCTCCTCTTTAGTTATGTTCCGAGGCCTGTGTGTCGTTTCACTCCGTGGCAATATCATCGTGTATTTGCATGTACTGCGACCTGCCGCCTTACCGGTAGTGTTTTCCAGGATGGCTTTTTCTAGCCAGAGCGAAGCAAAACCTTTGCTATTGTGTCGGTTGTTTTTTCCCCCTGAGGTTTCAGCGCAGTTTCCTGTCTCTTGTGATGTGCAGGTTTCATCTGCCCTCCCTTCCTCTTTAAATCTACAGACGATTTACGGTTGTTTTTGCCTTCCAAAGAAATCTCAAGGACTGAAATTAGTAGGAACTGGTTGACTCGGAACCTGATCTTCAGTTATTTTGCAGGTCTAAGCCTGTAAAAAGTCTTACCCTCTACTGTTTTTAAGTTGCAGAATTTGATAATCACATGGTAAAGTCATTTCCAGCCCATGACAGCTCAGGCAAGTATCTCCTGCAATGGCCAAGTAATAAAATGTTGGTGGAAAATGACATGTGAATAATCCATGAATAATCCTGGAGCTGTGCTGTGCAAGTGGCAGGATCGAGCTTTGGGAACAGCTTCTCACGGCAAACTCCTGCAACGTTTCAGTGAGGGAAGCCCTTCCTTCCCTAGGCGCGCAGACCCGAGCGCACATTTTGCTGCTATTTCCTTTCGGTTGACTTCCTCTGTCGTTTATTTTCCAGCCTAAGCGAGAGCTTTTTCATGGTGAAAGGCGCAGCCCTTTTCTTACAACAAGGAAACAGCTCCCAGGGCCAGCGAAGTCTCCAGCATCCTCACAAACATGCAGGTAGTGGATTAAATCACCTACTGAAATGCTTTTTCCCCTCTTGCCTTGCCGCTCGTCCACGCAGGGTGGGTGACCTCGCTCATTGTCACAGTGGGCTTTGGTGCCGAGGTTTTTCAGCACGCTTGATTGGAATGGTAACGTGTGATTACTGAGCCTTTGTTTAAACTTTTGTCATTATCTCGGAACTGCAGCACAAGTTTGTTCTCTGCAGACATTATGGCGTTCAGCACATTCTTCAGCATTCTTTAGGCAGGGAAGGCTCCTGAGCCAGGAGGTCTGTGCTGAACATGTATCCCTGTTTTCTGCAGCCGCGGATGAAGAAACGTCCCTTGTGCTTCAGTGATTTGATCTTTGCCTTCCCCGTTGGCCTGTGGGGAGGAAAATTGGCTGGGCTGAGTCACAGGGCTCTAGCACCTCGTCTGTAGTCACCGAGGGCCTCATTCAGCGTGGCAGGGGCATTTCCTTGAGGGCTGTCCCAGCCTCCAGTCATCGGAAGCTTAGGACTTTTGGTGCCAGCTGACAGCATTGGTTGTTTTGAAACTACCTGTTGCTGGTTTTGTTTGATGTTGCGGTAAGAGTGAGGAGCATTTTAACAGGATTTGGGTCTCTGGCTAGGCCTACCTTCCTAGCTCCTCATAACCGCTTTCTTGGTTTCAGGAAGATCCCCTTTTCAGTTAACTCATCACAATCTGGCCCATAAGAGGTTATCGTGGTTTAAGAACAGGCTATCCTCCTTCCCCCAGTCCCCTTCAGTGCACCACGCTGATGGGAAGAAATGGTAGGGAGTTGTGTGGTGAACGTACGTAAGGATCGATAAGCAGGTAAGGGGTTCAGGAAAGTGGATTCTACGTACTCAGTGTTTCTGTGCCTTCTGTCTTTGACAGTTTTGGAAGAAGTGATTGCTAGGAAAGAAGAAATAAGATCATCGGGGCGTTTTGAGAGCAGGAGCATGTGGGAAAGGCACAGTGTGGTACTGTGTGTCTGCTGCTTAGTAAACACTCCAAGCACAAAGAGGGTGTTTGAATGCCAAGCTTGGCTTGGGGTTTCTGTAATTGTCAGCAATTTCATATACCCAGCAAACATCCTACGGAAGGAATTTTATCTTGTATAGGAAGTTATGAGTGCATTACGGAGTTATTAGATGTGAACTTGTTTTGTTTTCTTGTAGATTCCTTGTTCCTTTCGCTTGCTTTCCCCAAACAGAAATGTACCCACCGCCCTAGAGCCTAAGGGCCTTTGTTGCGTGAGCTCCTGCAGCCCTCCCTCTTCAGAAGTTTCACGGTGAAATTTTTTAATCGGAGTTGCTCCTCCTGCCTCTTCCTCCCCTGTCCTCAGTGCCCGTATCTTTCTCTGAGATGCTGTAACAGGATGGGTATCGTCCTTTGTGCCAGTCACAGGTGGTCTCCGTGTATTTCGTACTTCCAAATACCGTAAGGTCGAGTTCTCACCCAGCCAGATAACGCTCATCCAGGAAGCTCACTTCTGTTAGTATCCTCTGGGACAGCAAAGTTAATTGACCTCCCTTAAATGGTATTTTTTGGAAACATCCAGTTTCGTTAAAGGTCAAGACTGCCGATTCTTAGTGCGGAGAGAGACCCTTTCTGATTATTTCTCTGCTCTCCCTGCAGGTGATTTGCCCCAGCACCTCCAGGTGATGATCAACCTCCTTCGCTGTGAGGATAGGATCAAACTGGTAAGAAGACATGTGTTTTCCTGCTCGCCTTTCTGTTGGAGACGTTTGAAGCAGACCTGTAGAGGTTCATGAAAGCCATTGGCAGATGCTAGGTTTCAGAGTCAGTGTAAATCTGCCCCGGTTGCCAGCCCTACCATGTTTATCTGTCCACTGCTTTTGCCCTGTCCTTACATCCCGGTAATGAGTTGCGTCAGGAAACTGATCTGTCCGAATTGTGTTTGTTTTGTCGAGCTTAACTTTCCAGTCAGCTGACAGACACTAGTACAGGGGAAGAGACAGGAGCTTGATGATGCTAGTGAACACTCCTAAGTCAGTCTTGAAGCTGTATCCAAATGGAGCTGGGCTTTCTGTTAAAGAATTACGCAGACACAATAAGAGTCACTGCTGAAAAGTCTGTGTCAGCTGTGTATTTCGGTGAAGACTTGCAAGTGGAAAAATCCTCTGAGCCTGCCTCTGTTTTCAGTTCAGTGCACGACCGGAATTTTTACCAACTTTCTAGTTGAACCTCTTTGGAACAAGTCTTCAGGTTGCATTTTGTAGTNTCCGAACTGTGTTTGTTTTGTCGAGCTTAACTTTCCAGTCAGCTGACAGACACTAGTACAGGGGAAGAGACAGGAGCTTGATGATGCTAGTGAACACTCCTAAGTCAGTCTTGAAGCTGTATCCAAATGGAGCTGGGCTTTCTGTTAAAGAATTACGCAGACACAATAAGAGTCACTGCTGAAAAGTCTGTGTCAGCTGTGTATTTCGGTGAAGACTTGCAAGTGGAAAAATCCTCTGAGCCTGCCTCTGTTTTCAGTTCAGTGCACGACCGGAATTTTTACCAACTTTCTAGTTGAACCTCTTTGGAACAACTCTTCAGGTTGCATTTTGTAGTATTTCTCCAAACAGGGGCAGGTAATCTAGGCTAATCGCTTTTCGTCTCCCCACCCGATGCCAAATCAAACTGGCTACTAGCCTTGCTGGGAGGCGGACCGTCTCTCCTTGTGTCTTTCCTACTGCAGCTAAATAAAGCTTTTGGGCACAATTACACCTTCAAAAGATATTAGTCAGCGGTGGAAGTAATAATTATCCAAATGCTAGTTTGCAGAGCTTGATGACGTTTTTCTAGGCTGTTCGTTTGGAAAGTGTGTGGACAGACCGAGTCCGGTACATGGTGGTTGTATACAGCAGCGGACGACAGGACACAGAAGAGAATATTCTGCTGGGTGTGGATTTCTCCAGCAAGGAGAGGTATGTCTAAGGCAAGGCTGGGCTCGGAAGTCAGGCAGGCTGCGTTCTCTGCAAAGCCTGTCAACACCACACTGTCCTCAAGTTAGTTCTCATGTATCTGTAAATTGTAGTGAGAGAAAGGACATGGGTTGAGTTTTCCACCCAGTTGCAAGGGAGAGAGGGGGATTTTTGTTCCAGAAAGCTTTCGGTCTCCTTGGAATCTCTGGGCTCTCTGGGCAGTTGTGGGCAAAGCATTCACGTGTAATCCATCTGTAGGGCTGTGGCAGCTACCTCATCTGTGGTAGTTTGCTGTCTGCTCGCTGCAAAATGCTCTTGTAGATGCATTTGCGGAACTGGAACTTACTCTATCCACCAGGCTCCAAGTCTGTTGATGGTATGATGCAAGAG
This sequence comes from Steatornis caripensis, assembly GCA_013398225.1. Classification (NCBI taxonomy): domain Eukaryota; kingdom Metazoa; phylum Chordata; class Aves; order Caprimulgiformes; family Steatornithidae; genus Steatornis; species Steatornis caripensis. Next base: position 49,914 of record VZSC01017630.1, on the reverse strand, counting down.
CTGGGTTTTGTTGGGGTAGCTTAGTTGCCAAATAACTTGAAAAACCAATACTGCAAAAGTACCTCCAAAACCAACAAACAAATGTGTCAGTAATGAGCTGTTTCTTTTGTCTAACTGATAAGAGGACATAATATTTTGAAAGGCAAAAAAAATATTTTGTTATCGCAGACCCTCTCACATTGCTCCAGTTCTAGGTGAGTAAACCAAGAAAAAACTCTTGGCTCGGAGAGACAGGACTGATTTGGCAGAGCTCGAGCTAGAATTCAGAGCTTCCAGACTGCTCTTTCTGTTCTCCGATGATTTAGCAGGCTGCCGTGTTGTGCTGGTGCAGCCAGTGTGACTTCTGTTTTCTTTTTGGAAAACCGTGGTGGTTGTCTCCATTGCCGTAAGTGGAAGCGGGGAACTTTTGCACCGCAGTGAGACCTGGAGGGAAACTCCTAGCCATGCCTTCCTACTAAGATTGTTGTCATCGGCTTTGATGCTGGCTCTTGTGTCTGCTGTTAAGTTACCGCTGTTAGTGTTGCGGAGGAAATTCTAATGTGGCATTTCCTTATGGCACGCTTGGTGTGCAACAGCAGCGAGCGTTTGCTGTGTGAGCTTCAAATCTGAAACGACCCCGCAGTAATTTGCTCCTGGTGATTATGAGAGATGTGACACAAGAGGAAAGATGGAAAAGTTATGACAAATGCATGCGAACTGTAAGGTTAGCTGCCATTTCAGTTACCGTCTCCTCTGAAAGCCAAAGTTTTTGTTAATTAAGGGTAAGTCTCGTGCATAAAGAAGTGAGTTGGCGTTAGCGACTTCACTGAGTGACTGCACGGCTCTGTGTTGGGGCTGAAACGTCGCTGCTGAGCTGTGAGTGTTCCGCCTGCTGACAGTTTGACCAGTCAGGCACTTTTGTGGCTTTTATTCCTTTTACATGCATTTAATAAAAAACATTTTTTCTCGCAAAGCTCTAAAGTGCACATTGTCCACATGTGTGTTGAGACTGGCCTGTCAAATCCTTTGATCTGCTGTAGAAAGTGGCTGAAGGCTTAAGAAAGGAAAAGAACAGAACCAAACCTGAGTTCTTAGCTAACTGGCTGTTGCTTTCCGTTAAAACTTTAATATCTCAGTAGCTGAATTATTTACTAGTTGAAAGTGACTGGCCCCCATTATAGTACGGTTTTCTTGCCAGATTGCATCTCTGAAACAAAAGTGTTCTTTTGGGTTAGGTAAACTCATAAAATCGATTTTTTGTCTTTTCTACCAGCCGGAGCCATGAAGTGCAAATGGAACGCGCAGTCCTTTGAAAGGCCCCTCGGGTCCTCCTTGGAAAGGGCAGGCGGCTGCTCTGCCACCTACCCAGGCTTGCTTTGGCAGCTCGCTTTAGCCGGCTGAAGCTCTGCAGCCAGACCACTGCGATCTGCTTTTATGTCCTGCTAGGGAACTGCCTTCCACTGAGCTTACGAGGGTGAGAGAGCAGGAAAGATGATGGGGCAAATACTGCAGGGCTGTCTGGCCGGCTCGGTGTGGGAGACAAGAGCTGGTAATTTTGATTCTTGCTTCTGTGATGTTTCTCCAGCCCCGTGGAGCAATCGGGATGCTAATGCCAGGGCAGACATTTAGAGTTCAGCTGCCGGTCTCCTTGTGTGTTATGCATTTGATAGCCTAAGATATTACTAGGAATTACTAGAGCAAGACTTGAGGATTTTAAAAATTAAAGGGCATTAATAATTTAGGGTATCGGCGTGACCACGTTGTGGCCTGTATTTAACATCCTGTGTAACAATCTCTCTTCCAGTACAAGCTGCACTATAGGAATGGTTCTTCGTCTGTGGAGTGACACTAAAATCCATCTGGATGGGGATGGGTAAGAAACCACATTAAAAGGCTAAATATGAATGTCCTTCCCTACTTGGGGGCTGCTCTAGGAGAGATTCTCCGTCGCCTTGCACATGAAGTTCCAATTTTGGATGCATGGCTGCGGTCCTCTTATTCAGACATTCAGACAGTGAGTTTTCATCTTGCTGCACTCAAACTGCTTGGTGGAACCTGTGATACCCGGTGAATGTCCTCTGAAATCCCCCTTGTGGGGTGGAGCTCCCATTCCCGGCAGCCTCCGCCGGGAAGGGTGTCCGCTTGCCATTCTTATTTGGGAGGATGTTGGAAAATGGGCGATACAAATTCTCATCTCTGATTCTTTTTGCCTGTGAGTGCCCCTGTAGCTGCCGTGCAGTAGCTGTTTGTAGAGAGCACCTCGTGATGTGAAGAGCAGTTTCTGACTGTGTCTTCTTTTTTTTTTTCCCCTCTCTCTGTCAGCGGCTTCAGCGTGAGCACTGCAGGGAGAATGCACATCTTCAAGCCAGTGTCGGTGCAAGCCATGTGGTATGTGTGTTGATTAGCTTTACTGAGAAAAGAGACTGTCATTTCTGTGACTAAATTAAAAACAAATAAACGAACTGCTTTTTAGCGTTCTCCATAATGGGTATTTAGGGAGCTGCAGAGAGATGCTGCTTCCCTGTGTCAGCAGGTAGCAGTGCTATAAAGGAACTGAGAGTACTGATCCAAAACCAGGATCTTCTGCTTCTCTTGGGAGCAGCTATGTGCTCTGCAGCGTAAGGCAAACGGCACTGGTGCCATGAGTAAACGCAAAAGACCAACTCGAATTCATCAGGCTTTGCAGTCTTTCCNATGCTGCTTCCCTGTGTCAGCAGGTAGCAGTGCTATAAAGGAACTGAGAGTACTGATCCAAAACCAGGATCTTCTGCTTCTCTTGGGAGCAGCTATGTGCTCTGCAGCGTAAGGCAAACGGCACTGGTGCCATGAGTAAACGCAAAAGACCAACTCGAATTCGTCAGGCTTTGCAGTCTTTCCTCTCTGCGCATATTTTTCTAACTGGCCGAAGGAGGCGTCCCGGGCCCCGTTGCCCATCTGATGGCGTTCCCCGTGTTCTGCCTCGTTGCTGGGGCCGGGCTGGGGTTCCTGCTGTGCAGAAACTTTCCGTGCCGCCCCGGGTGCCTGTTCACCTTTCAGCTCCTGTCACCCCTCCCATGTGCAGGGATTCCAACACACTGAAGCAGAGGTGGCTGAATCAGCAGCAGCTGTGCCAGCAAATTCCTCCTTGAAGAGGCTGCTACCCGGCCCCGTGCAGAACAAATGCATCTCTTTTGGCCTGGGCAGTTTGCTGGCTGCTGTCGGAGCCTCAAGAGATCCCCGTCCTTGCGACATCTGATAGGGAAAAGATACAGATGTAGAGAAGGGTGTCGTGCTAGGGATGATTTGGTACAGAAACAAATGAAACTCTTGTTCCTGTCAGTTTTGAACTCAACCCCTCCTGTTGGCAGCCTTAGATGTGGTTAATACATTCAGTACAATGACATCTTCGGAGTAGTGCCTTAAAAAATTAAAAAAAAAAAAAAAGAGGAGGGAAGGAAGGAAAAAGTAATGCTAGAATTTGCAAAAACAAATGACCCAATCTGGGCCTTGTCCCTGGAGCATGTCAGGGGCCAAGAATGCTGGTAAATACGCATTTGACTCCTTGCTGAAGGTGGTTTGAAAATTGTCCATGTTCTTTATTTTTCTTTGGTCTGGCTTTACGAATTAGCTAATGATTAGATCCCAGAGCGACCCGTGCCTTGTGCTTGCCTGTTAATCAGGAGAAGATTACAGCCTCTGCCTTGGAACGGCTCTTGAGAAGGCCTCTGAGGTGCAGTTTGTGCCCTCCCTGAACTCTGATACAAGAAATGTGCTGCTCTCCGAAAGCCAACTGCAACAAGCAACGCTGAAAATCTTTTTTTTTTGCCGTGAAAATCTCTCAGATCCTGCTCTGTCCGTTCCTGCTGCTCTCATCCGCACAAATTTGTTCCCCAAACTTGCAGGTCTGCTTTACAGATCCTCCATAAAGCCTGTGAAGTCGCAAGAAGGTACAACTACTTCCCAGGTGGGATGGCCTTGGTCTGGGCCACGTACTACGAAAGCTGCATCAGCTCTGACCAGAGCTGCATCAATGAGTGGAATGCAATGCAGGACCTGGAGTCCACCCGCCCCGACTCTCCAGCCCTGTTTGTTGACAAGTCAGTTCTGAATTTTATTAGAAACAGTTGGCTTGGCGCGCGCGAGAAATCTCCCCTTCTCCCTTTTGTTCCTCCGGTGGTTCATTTCCTTTCTTTTCATAAATGTCTTCAAATGTTTTTCTTCCATTATTCTCATAAAAATTGCTTTTCGTACAAGTCTTTACCACCGCTCCTCTGTACGGCATGAGTTGCACCGTACGTTTAATGCCAGCTTGGAAACCTCCTCTCCTTTTCCTTTCCAGGCCAACTGAAAGGGAACGAACAGAACGGCTCATTAAAGCCAAACTCCGGAGCATCATGATGAGCAAAGACCTGGAAAATGTGACTTCTAAGGAGGTAGAATTCCTGCTATCTTATTTTTCCTGCTGTGACTCAGTTTCCAGAGAGCACTGCACTGATGAAGACACACCGTATGACTAGGCGTCACTGGCTTTTGAGAGCGTATTTCCCACCGTTCTGTAAAGGCTCTGCTCTTTGGCTTTGCCTTATGTCTGTTTCCCCAGGGAAATCGGGGTAATCCCGACATCAGAGCGCATTTTTCAGGACCTCAGGAGCAAGCGTGCAACTTGCGAATGCCGAGCGCCTGGTCCTTTGCCAACAGGGTGGCATCAGAGGTGATGGTCCTGTTAGTTGTAGCACACGTAGGCATGCCCGAGCAATGAATTTGCGGCCGCTTGTTCCCAGTGTGTCCCTGTGAATTCCACAAGCGAAGGCAGCACCGCTCTCACAAGGTGGAGGTGGTGGCTCGAGGCCTCGCAGCTGTGTTAGGCAAGCGGCTTGGTCTTCGCTTGCTCATGGACAGTGCAGAGCAAGGTACAGGCCTGCCTTTCTCCCCTTGGCTTCGTTTTAAGGTTTTATTTTCTTTGTTCCCGAACAAATGTCAGAGGGGCTTTCAGACAACGCTTTGCTAGTGAGTTTGTGGATGGAAAATCACGAGTCAAGGCTAAAGCTAGTTTGGATCCATCCCACAGACTGGTGTAAATACGTCCAGCCACGGTGCAGACATACTCGGAGCAAATGGAAATAGTTCTTTTTGGGTTGGGTTTTTGTTTGTTCTTCAAAGGAGGCTATTAACACACAAGGCTTTCCTTCCTCAAGCTTCGCACTCAAGGCTTCAGATACGCTCGGGTGTAACGGCAGCGTTACAAGTCACAGGCGTGAGCTGAGAACCCCTCTGCCTGCATACGTGGTCTTGACCCTTGGCACAGTCAAGGCGCTTTGATTTTGCTGCAAGCAAACGGTGGGTTAAAGGAAGTTGTGCTGCTGTGCACTGTGCCTTCCTGAAGCCGAGGTGCAGCGAGAGGACTGTGTGTCTGTGCCCTGGCGTTTTACAAAGGCAGAGTACTGGAAATGTCTCCTCCAGCGCTGCTGCCGTTAACTCGCTCCTTGCTTCTAATGGGTTACACGTTTTTTTGTTAGCTGCTCTCCATGGTCTTGGTTTTTCTCTCTTGAATTATTTTTAAGAAGCGGGTACCCCAAAATACACTTTGTGTACTCGGATGTTATCTGAAGCTTTATTTACGGATCTTCAGTGTGGAGGCCTAGGATACTTGGAGAGATGCCACATAGGGAGATTCCTTGTCTCCAAAAGGTCAAATCCCTCTTGCTGTTTTTAATGAAGTACAGAAAAAAGAGTTTTGCAGAGGAGCGCCAGTGAATGTTTCTGTTGAACTGGCATGATTCTAGGTGGCAGCCTTTGTTTTCTTCTCTGCAGATACGAAATGAGCTGGAGAAGCACATGAGTTGCAACTTGAAGGAATTCAAGGAATTCATAGACAATGAAATGCTGCTTATCCTGGGTCAGATGGACAAACCGTCTCTGATTTTTGATCATTTATATCTGGTAAGCTGCCGCGTTAGGAGTTCCAGAATAGCAGGAGGCTCAGTGGGAGTGATCTGATGAGTCTCTGGGCTCCAGGGAAGCTGGATTTTGTGTCAAGGCTGACTTGTGCAGCACGAGCAAGAGGAACAGCCCGCTGTCCTGCCCTCTGTGCAGCCTTTACTCCAGGACCTACGTTCCTTGTAGAAGCCCGCAGTAGGGAAGCCCTTTTTTCTAGCTGCGTTCTTGTTTCTGGCGCTTGATGCAACGGTTCTTTCCTGGCGGGTTGATCCTGGGTCAGGACATACCATAGCATAGCTCAAGTTCTCTCTGGGCCTGTTCATTTTCTATTTCCAGCAGTGGAAATTTTCTTTTGTGACGAACAAAGGGTCTGGCTGTGGATGCTGCCCCGGTGTGACGGCCGTTTGCTCTTCGACTCCGATTAGGGTCACTGTATTGGTTTTTTCGATTGAGCCCATGAAGTCCCGTGGGCACGGCCAGAACTATGGAAAGAATAAGGCTGAATGAAGGTGATGGGCCCTTCCAGCTTGTGCAGGAGCAAAGAACAGTGCGGGTTTCCTCTGATCTTTTGCCACTAGATGGTACTCCAAGCAAGACCAGGCACTGCCATCTGCAACAAAGACTTGCTTGAGATCACCACATTTGTGCCTGTTGCGCTTGGGTTTATTTTTTAGTTCTGTTTTGTTCTGGAGAGGGTCAGAGGAAGTGCTCGTGTTTGAGTGCAAAACCTGCTTTTTAAACCCTTCTTAGCTTTCCGTTTTGCAGGTGCGGGGGGGATCCAAGGTATAACCTCCCCCGATAACTTTTAGGATTTGCTTCTCTTCTCGTAGACCTGTGATTCCGCTTGTGCTGCGCGTAGTCGTTTTCTTTCCCCACACTATTTAACTCTGTGGTTTAAAAATCCACAGTGGCCGAGGCAGTGATTTGGGTTGTGCTCCGTCACACGCNTCCAAGGTATAACCTCCCCCGATAACTTTTAGGATTTGCTTCTCTTCTCGTAGACCTGTGATTCCGCTTGTGCTGCGCGTAGTCGTTTTCTTTCCCCACACTATTTAACTCTGTGGTTTAAAAATCCACAGTGGCCGAGGCAGTGATTTGGGTTGTGCTCTGTCACACGCTGGCCTGGAACTAAGTCCTTAGGTGAGGACGTAATGCCCTTGTGCCCTCCGTTGGGATGTCCCTGCCTGTTCAGGACAGGACATCTCTGTGCTGAGCCGCAGTGCTGGCTGCCCCGGTGCCGTATCCCTGTTTCAGAGGCTGTTACCAATATTTCGGCGAGGCTGCAGGGCTGCAGAACCTTAGGGAAGAGGGAGGGTCTCGGGCCCCTTTGAAATGTGTGGTTTGTGGCTGTTGCAGGGGTCCGAGTGGAACGCCTCCAACCTCGAGGAGCTGCAGGGCTCGGGGTGAGTACTGCGCCTTTCAGGCACCAGCCTTAGACTCTGAAACCTCCAGTTGTTTGCCTTTAACTTGCGTTCAGGTCTCTCGAGGTGACGTACGACGTTCGTAGATGTAGGGATGAGTTTGGGCCCGTTGCCAGTGACGTAGGTAACTTACTCTCAAGACCTTGGTCGAAAAATCTTACCTACCTCGTTTCTGTCATCGCGTGTAGAGTGGAAATAACAACACTTCCCGTTTGCGAAGTACATCAAGATCCTCGAACCACCCCCCATGCGCAGCAGCCGAGCGTGAAAGGGCCATACGTATTGTTGTGTCAGGTGTGAATTCCTGCAGGCTGCAGAAGAGCAAATATTACGGCGCTAAGCTTAGGAAAAAAACTGTATCTAAACGGAGCAGAACTGCCTGTGGATGAGCAATCTCCACCTCACCTGCCCGGACAGGCAGCCGCAGGACTGTCTTTCACCACGCTCTCATCACCGCACCGCTTCTTGGCTTGATTAGCTTTCACGCTTTTCGGACGAGTGAGAATTTTTCATATAAATATTTGCTGCTTGCCCAAGGCGTACACCAACCCCGATGTGAGAAACTGAAAAATATTGCTCAACAGCATGACTGAAAATGTTTAATTTGGAGCCCTTGGGAACAGATGTCTGGACATCTTTGAACAAGTAAATCAACCAGCACGCTAATACTTTTGACCTACGGGGAAGGCATCTCGACACGCAGTGTCTAAAAGCTGGACAGGTCCTGAAACAAATATCCTGTGTCCTTGATTTATCTGAATGATAGGAGGAAATAAATCAATATGGGCATTTGTTCTCCCCGGGTACATTGTAATCCCTGCTGTAATACTTGGCAGGAATTGAGAGACAGCATGTGACACTTGTGTCCTATTTTTCGTCAGAAATAAGAGAAAAGGATGGGTTTGCAGCTAAAGCCTGCAGTTGACAATTGTGACTCCTGGATTCTGTTCCCAGCTCCTTCCCAAATGAATCGCTTGCGGCCGATGCGCTTCTCTTCCTTCAGTGTCCCAGAAGCTGTGTGTGGCGTACAGCAAGGAGTTTCTGATTTAGGTTACAAAGCCTCGGCAGATGGGATAAAATAAACTTCTCCCTCCCGTGGCCAAGGTCCTGATGCTTTGAATGGGACACGCCGGTGGTGCGAGATGGGTGAACGGGCAGGTGCTGCACGTCGTGCGTGTGGCGTGTGTCACCGGCTGTCCCAGGGGTTCACGATTTGGGCCGTAGATAACATCTTACAGTTCACGTCGTGTCAGATCTCGTGGACTTCACAGTGTGTGTGTCAGTTCCCTTTCNGGAGTTTCTGATTTAGGTTACAAAGCCTCGGCAGATGGGATAAAATAAACTTCTCCCTCCCGTGGCCAAGGTCCTGATGCTTTGAATGGGACACGCCGGTGGTGCGAGATGGGTGAACGGGCAGGTGCTGCACGTCGTGCGTGTGGCGTGTGTCACCGGCTGTCCCACGGGTTCACGATTTGGGCCGTAGATAACATCTTACGGTTCACGTCGTGTCAGATCTCATGGACTTCACAGTGTGTGTGTCAGTTCCCTTTTGTGACCGTGGCGGTTCAACTTTAATTTTCTTTTTGTTCTCTGCAGCATTGACTACATTTTGAATGTGACCAGGGAAATTGATAATTTTTTCCCCGGTTTGTTCGCATATCACAATATCCGAGTGTACGACGAGGAGACTACAGACCTGCTGGCTCACTGGAATGAGGCATACCACTTCATAAATAAGGCCAAGTAAGTGGGCTGGGAGACACAAATTAGTGTGAGAGCACATCTGAGCCGTGGGGTCTGCCACCGTGCGCCGCGGGTTTCATCCAGCGTGGAGCTGGGCCTGAAGCCACAGCACCCCTGAAGGAGGCAACAGGGCTTTTGCATTACTGCTCTTGCCAAGAGTTTTCTGCGTCCCTGGAACTTCCCCATACCTTGTCTCTTCCCGTACTGACATTAACTTGTTCCTAGCCTATGATATTTTTTATTGTTGTTCTTATTTTGATTTGCTTCCAAAAGGAAATGAGGACATTTCCTCTTCTCAAGAAGTTCTGGAAACACTCCAGCACATGTCCGTGTTGGACTAGCCCCAGCTGTCTCTGCAGACAAGAGGTGGTGACGGAGCCTGTCAAACTCTGCCGGGCTTTTACGCTCAGGTTGTTCCTGCTTGTCGCTGTATCCAAAGCCTGGGGCAGGCGGGAGGCTTCATGGTGGTCTCTGAAATGGCAGCGTGCTTGAGGCTGCCCTTCTCTAACCCCCAGCTTTTCTGGAGAGACATTCTTCTCGTTGCCCACTTAGTCCAAAATGTTTCTCACCTCCCGAGCCGTGGTGGTAGGGTGGTCAGGGGGACAAAGTGCTGTCCCTCCACCGTGTCAAACGGTAACGACAGATACCGGAACGATGCGACGTATTTTCCTGTTTGTCCTTCTGCAGGAAGAATCACTCCAAGTGCCTGGTGCACTGCAAAATGGGTGTGAGCCGGTCAGCGTCTACCGTTATAGCTTATGCAATGAAGGAATTCGGCTGGTCACTGGAAAAGGCCTATAATTACGTGAAGCAAAAACGCAGCATTGCAAGACCAAACGCAGGCTTCATGAGACAACTTTTGGAATACGAAGGTATTTTAGATGCGAGGTAAGGCGACAGGACGAACGGGAAGGTGACTTGCAAGAAATAAAAGAAGCTAATTGTAGGCAGCACCCCTCATGGTTTTGTATCGCAAAATATTAATCGATCTCCGTGGAGTTCTGTGCAGGCAATAGGTTCTTCTGCCGCTGTCTTGCACGCGTGTGTGTGTCGTGCTCAAAGGCGATGGCAGGGTGCACGTGGTGCTGCAGCCTGAAGGCCAGCCCACCATCCAGAAGGGTCCTCTTTAGAAGGGCGGATGCAGAGGCCTGCGCCAATTGCGTTTTTCCAAACCTTTTCCGTGCCAGGCCTCCCTGGATGGAAATTAGCTGTCTTCTAGGGAGATCTGCTCCCGTTTAATTCCATGAGGGTTGCTCTGCACTTGGGAAGCATGTTCGCATTTCTCAGCGGCCAGTACTGTTCAGCAAAACATTGTTCTTGTTTTATGAGGCAGAACTGAGCTCAGGCAGTGTTGGAGGCAAATCATTTGCAGTTCTGGGTAACCGTGCCACTCACAAGTCTTTGTCGTTGCAAGCGCTGCAGTATCTAGTAAGAGTTCCTATGTGCTCTGCTTGCCTTCTGTGCTCCTGGGGGAAGAGGAGGAGAATTTTTCGTGCTGGTTCAGCAGGCACTGTGCCAGGAGATGTGCAGAGATGTTGGTCCAGAGTGTTTTGCTCTGGCGGAGGGCTCCATGCCCCTCTGTCCCGAGGGACTCCTCGTGAGGGCTGTTCCCATCACGAGTGTGGTGCAGGGCACTGCTGTGAGTCTGCTGGGGCAAAGAGACTGGAGTGGGGCAGGCAGGCAGCACAAAATCCTGGTCCTAAAGATGGTTTTGTCTGAGCGAGACTGCCAGACTGGACCCAGCGGTCAGCCTTTCGGTTCCGGGTTGTGGAAAGGGACAAACATTCCTGGGATGGAGAGCATCCTACAGTTCAACAGCAGTCACTTGTCTTTGTCCTTTCCCCCAGCAAGCAGCGCCACAATAAGCTGTGGAAGCAGCAGGCAGAGAGCAACGTACCCCAGAACACAGACGGCACCACGGGGTCCGGCAACTTCTTACTCGAGAGCTTGGACATCGACCTAGAAAACCGCCTGGCTGACCTGGACACGCCTTCGCAGTCAGCGTACCTGGACAACCGCGCCGGCACAGAAGTGTCTGTGGGGTTTAATTACTGCTTCCGTCACCTCTCGGACACGCTGCTGGAGAACAAGATCCCCAGTGACAGGGAGGGCTTTTTCCACGTGGAGGAGCTGGAGCGGAATGCGCTTGCGGAGCGCGCAGCCTCGCTGGCGGGGCGGCCTCTGTCTGCGCCTTCAGAGGGGAGGCTGCTGGAGACGACGAAAGCCCTGGAGACGGTGGAGCCGCTGGCAGAGCTGAGCAGTTTCAGCGAGAAGGAGGTGAAGAAGAAACTGGACTTCAGCCCCAGGAAGGGAAGGATGGTGCTGGGCTCCGGGGACCATCGGGAGGACGGTGTCAGGGAGGAACATCCGATGGAGAAGTGGAAGCGGCGTTTGTCCACGCACAAGGAGGAGAGCAGGCTTAATAGAGAGAACTTGAATAACAACAACAGCAAAAGGAGTTGCCCGGAGGATTTTGAGGTGCGTATGGAGTTGAAATGTAGGTGATTAGCATGGCTTGACTCTACTGCAAGTGAAACTACTCTTCTCATCTTCATAGCACGGTTTCATTTGACTTGGATAAAGCCTTTCATTCCATGATGAGCTTCTTCCTTTTCGAAGTGCTTCTGAACATGGCTTTGCTTGCCCAAGCTATGGATTTAGATGCCCGAGAGAGAGCGCGCACACGTGAGTGCCCTATAAACCGCTTTGGGCAACTTGCTTGCGTGACCGTCGCTTGAAAGGGTAGGTATTCTTCCTTTGGAGATACTGTCTGCTGAGAAAGTACGTGCCTTTTGTTCCTGCTGCAGGGCCTTAAGAGAAGTGGAAATGGGCTTCGTTTCAAATCTGCTTGGCTGTAAATACGGCTTGTGGTCTGTGCCTCTCGCTCTGCTGATCGCTGATGTCTTGCTGGGCGCACATTTATCTGTACCTGTTTCTTTTTTTGCAGCACGATGCCGTATTTGGGATCCTCAGTAAAGTCAAGCCTTCCTATCAGTCTTGCACTGACTGCATGTATGCCTCGGCCAGTTTGTCTCCTGACTCCTTCGGGGAGCAGTGTGAAAAGTTGAACGCCGGCGCTGCGCGTCGCAGCACCACCATCTGCACACAGCCAGCCCTCCTCTCCCACATCAATTCCAATTTGGCGGACCACCTGCCCAGCAAGGCACACTCGGAGGAAGCAATCAGAACTAAAAATAACGAGGCTCCCCTGCCTCTGTCGGCAGGAACCGGTGCTTTGGAGGTTGGCACTTGCAAATCGCTTGATCAACACTGCAGCGTTTTGGAGAAAGGGAAAGACACACCAAAAACCCCGGTCAAAACTCTGCTGCCCAGGAGAAACTCGCACTGTGACAAGAGCCTCTTTACTGCAGAAGTGGTAAAAGAAGAGTCTCTAGCCAGAAAAGACAGCAAACCTGCCAAGGATCTGAAGTACTTGTTCAGCAAAGACTTGGAAAAGCCAAGTGCAAACAGTTACTTGATGCAGCATCAGGAGTCTCTGATTCAGCTGCAGAAAGCAGGCTTGGTTAGGAAACACACCAAAGAGCTGGAGCGGTTGAAAAGCCTGCCCTCGTATACCTCGTCGCTGCTCAGAGAGAGCACCCTGGGCAGAGTCGACTTGGGCATTGCAGAGGAAAGCGAGGATCTGATTGCGCATCACGGCCTCGTTCCTCTTCTGGCACCGGCATCGTTGATACCCAAGGATGTGGAAAACGATGCGGGGAAGTTAGAGGTGAAACGTGTCTTGGAGGGGATCTCTCAGAAAACCTCCACGCCCGTCATGTGTCGGTTGGAGCACACAAGCAGTTTCACCAAGGACTTTCTGAAAACCATCTGCTACACCCCGTCCTCCTCCCGGAGCTCCAACCTGACGCGGAGCTCCAGCAGCGACAGTATCCACAGCGTGCGGGGCAAGCCCGGCCTGGTGAAGCAGCGAACTCAGGAAATCGAGACCAGGCTGCGGCTGGCTGGCTTGACTGTGTCTTCTCCCCTGAAAAGGTCCAATTCTCTCGCCAAGCTAGGGTGTCTTAACTTGTCCTCTGAGGACTTATCCAGTGACATGGACGTGTCAACCATAACGGACTCTAAAGAGGCCGTTTCAAGCGAGTCTTCCGTGCTCTGTGAGCCACAATCCACGCTGAGGAGTGCAGACGTTGCCTCCAAACTGGCAGCGAAGCCGGCGGTCGGCAACTTGAAGAACACACTGTGGATGGGCAAAAGTTGATGCCTTCGGGCATCAAGGCGGGGGATTTGGGGGTTTTTACGGCATTTGTTCATTGCACCGATGCAGTTTTATCATCCGACTTGCAGTAGTTCATCTGGTGCCACCTCGTCTTCCCCTCGTTGTCCTCTTAAGAAAAAAAAACCCATAATGGGTCATGATGAAAGGCACAAGGGAAAATAAAATGTGTTGCATGGCTTCGAAGAGGACTTTGTGTGTGAATTGCCTGTTGTCCTGCAGGATGCTATTTCTGGTACTCTTTGCCAAGTATAATAACGTGGTTTTGTGTGTGTATATATAGGTAGATGTCTGTATCTATCTGTATATATGAAATGCTGAAATATTCTGTTTCAAAGACTCAAAATAATTAGTCGTGGCTTTTTTTTTTTTTTTTTTACAGAGCACACGCAAGTCTCTAGTTAAAATGGGGCACTTGTGGAAAAATCCTTAAAACATTGACATGAAGGCTACCTCTGTTCTTGCTGACTTTTAGTCTTGGTTTCTTGTTTGGCTTTGGTTTTTTCCAAAAAGGCTTTTCCCACAGTGCTTACTGTTGTTTGAAGGTATTCCCGTAACGTTAACCGTCAAGGCCTGGAGGAGCGCAGAGACAAAGGCTTTACCGCACCGAGCGACCTGGCTGTGGAGCGACGGAGTATCGAGCCGTGTTCGTGTTGACTGTGTGACCCTCTGGCGTCAGTCCGTCCGCGCGGTGTGACTGGGTGAATTGTTGTAGTCTCGTGTCGGTGCCGGCGTGACTCCCTGAGCATGCGTCGCTGTCGCAGGCTTATGCTCCCGTGGAGAGGTGTCTTGTTCTTTGGGTGTTTTTGCTGTCGTCGTGGTTTGTGATGTGCCAGTACTAATGATGAGCCGGACCGGTAAGTGGCCGTGGACCCTAGTGAAGCTTTGTGTGATGCTGTGTTGGTGTTGTGGATCCTGCGGTGGGGACCCTTCTTTGTCGCGCTGTCGGCGGCACGCCACGCCGAGGAGGGACGGTTCTTCTGGTGTCCCACACATCCCAAGTTCCAGTAGGCGATAGGCGAACGTGCGTCTCTTCTGATCGTTGCTGTTGGTTTTGGTACAACGGTTCCTGCGCCCTTGGGTTTGCCGGCAGCCCAGGAAGCTGCTGACGCCGTCCGGGGGTTATTTACGCTGTGTGTCAGGAGGGTGGGTGGCCCCAGAGCAGGGAGCCAAGGTGTACGTGTCGCAGCTCTTGCAGGGCTGCGCTGGCCTCCTGCCAGGGCTGACAGAGGCGTAAATCCTGCTCTCGGTGGGGGGTGCATCCATCAAACAGAAATACGGGCTTGCTCCAGAGACCGAGGGATATCGAAGGTGTGGGGAGGTCTCCTTTTGAAGGAAAGCTGGCGTGACCTGCAGGGAGGGCACTGGAGGTGCCCGTGGTGCTGCGTGCTCTGCAGCCGTCGTAGCCAAGGAAGCGCGTCCCTTCCTGTGCCAGCGGCTGGCTCTCAGGGACCGGGCTCAGACCTGCGCCTCCTCTCGCTGTCCCGCTGTGGGAGATGCTTGAAACAATTCACCGATGCTATACGAAACACACATTTTCTTCAACTGTTTTGGGCAGCTGGCCAGGTCAGGAGCTGCTCTGTGCGAGCTGCGCCGGTCGAGGCACGAGGGAAGAGCTTGAGACGCGTGCAGGGGACGTGCTCCGACCTGTGGTGCTCTCCGAGTCCCGTCTGAAACCGTGCGGGCTCCTTGTGCCTTCGGGCTGAGGTTTTGAAGCAGGCTTGGGGGTCAGAACCAACGGGCGGAATTTGCTCATTTAACAACCAGGCCGTGAGCGCGAGCTCTCCCACATTTCAAGGCCGCCATCGAAAGCTGTTCTTAAAAATCCCTTCCTTGAGGTGGGGGGAAGAGCAGGGCTGCAGCAGTTGTTCTGAGTCTGCATTAATCAAAAATTCACTGTCTTGAGAAAGGGAGCCATGTTTTTTGCTNAGGCCGCCATCGAAAGCTGTTCTTAAAAATCCCTTCCTTGAGGTGGGGGGAAGAGCAGGGCTGCAGCAGTTGTTCTGAGTCTGCATTAATCAAAAATTCACTGTCTTGAGAAAGGGAGCCGTGTGTTTTGCTGTCCGAAATGCCCAGAATTTACCTTTTTTTTTTTTCCCTTAAGCATAAAACCTCACGCTTTTTGTATTACCAGTGTGAGGAGTTGTAGGGACTGGCGATCAGTAAATAAATGTCCCTCCTTAAAGAGTCTTAAATTTGATGTACATTTTTGGCTAAAGGCACCCTTCTCGTTTCGCCCTTGAAAGCTGGTTTGCAGCAAAAGCCGCCGCTGCGTGAGGGCACCCTGGAAAACGTGCACAAGCTTTTGCTTCTCGGGGCTGACGAAACACCAGGTTGCGTTCAGAGTAACGACCGAGATAGATACCCTCTACCCGGTGTCAGCGTACCGTGGGTGCGTGTGCGAGTCCGGATCTGCGATACATTTCCTCTGTTCGTATCGTCATTACTATCCTTGTTTACACCCCGATTCTGATTCACGGAAGGGGGTGGGCGATGGGGGCACGCGGGAGGCCACGGGGCTGTTCGGTGCTCGGAGCGGCCGCCCGGGAGGGCCTGCGTGCCGGCTGCCCGGCCAACCTCCACCTCGCAGCGCTGCGCTCTGGCTCCATCCCGGCAAGGGCCGCTCGTGCGGTTCTTTTTCTCCGCTCTGTGTTGCACCAGCGCCTTTCTCGGCGCTGCGGACCCTTCCCGTTGCTGCCCGGCTGAGGGAAGAAGTGTGGCGGGGTCGGATTTGAATAAATTCAGAAAAATTCCGTTAACTGGTGCAAGCGAACGTAGGTATTTCCTTCCTGTTTTCTTGAGTGCCTGCCAAGTTCTGCTGCGTACAAACCACCGCTTTCCCGGGGTGTAGCTCAGCGCCGACCGCATTCCCCCTGCCTGTTGCTCGGGCCCGGCTCTTGCCGGACCAACCCTGCCGCTTCTCTCCTCGGGCTCGGGGCTCTGCGTTGTCGTCGCGACGCTGTCGGGATAGAGGCGCAGTTTAGTGGGAGTCGGTCTCGAAGCCAACGTGCGCTAGAAGCGCCAGCATGCCAGTTGGAAGGGTTTTGTAGCCAAACCTGTGACACTCGTGGACTGCTAGATTTGTTGCATGAGAAGGTAGATGTGTTGTCCTCTCCCACGTATTGTAATGGTTCTTTTACAATTGAGTGCCTTAATAATAGTTTACAAATACTGTGTATTTATGCTGAGCTGTTAAAACTCTGCTGTTTGCTGTTTGATTTTTTTTTTTTTTCCCTTGGTGCTTTTGGTGTTTCCGGTGGCAGTGAGACCGTTACCGCTTCTGCACATCAACCTCCCGGCCCCACTGAGCTCAGTGCTGCGAACCACTTCCCTTCTGCTCTGCATATGGCAAAACCAAAGGGCTGCGTTTGAGACGCCACTGCGACGGCCGCAGCTCCCAGTGCCCCCATTTATCTATGCATTGCTGCAGAAACGCGGATGGGGAGGTGCCAGGGAGACGTCCCGTCGACGGCCGGCCGCACTTCGCTCACCGGATTGCCGGGTGTGAATGCAAACCCAGTCCCGTTCCGCCAGAAAACCCAAAATGCACAAAACTGGCACCTTATTTCCAGTCCAGGCTTTGAGGGTCTGTGCGACAGCAATAGGCATCCACCGTGGTTGTCCTTTGGCTCAGTCGTGTCCCGCCACCCCCCTCGCAGGCATCGCCCGCTCTCTGGGAGGTGGAGACCGCCCTGGTTAGACCGTGACCGCAGACACGAGAGGAGGGGTGGGTGAGTAACGTGTAGCTGTTCCAGTGCATCGCTGTACTCTGTGATAACAATGTTCCTTTTTATTTCATGGTATTTCTTAATTCTGGTTTTATATTTAAATACGCAGTATCTTTTGTACTGTATGTTTGCGGTAAAGGATGCATAATGCACTTTTTTTTTTACTTTTGTTTGTAAAAATGTACTGTATATTTTATGTGCTTCTTGTGAGAACAAAAAAAAAATAAACTTTTTTGTTTTCCTTTTACAAACGAGCTTGGCGGTGTTTTTGGAGGTGGGCATGGATCAGCCCGGCCACGGGGAACAGGCTGCGAGGGGCAGGAGGAGGCGCAAAGAAGAGGCCGCGAGGGGTGTGTAGCGTCACAGCAGCAGCCACCGCGTGGCTCCCACGGTCCCCTGCCCCCTGTTATCTCTTCCGCCTGTCCTGGCTGCACTCCCCTTTTTTTGGCAGGGGTCCTGGCTGTTTTCTGCCTCCCCTGAAGGCCGGATCCGGAGGTGCCTTTGTCCCTCTCGTTGTGTCCTTGCAGCACTGGACGTGTTTCAGTCGCCCTGCAGGGACGGTGATTGCCGCAGAAATGCACCCGAGCCGCGGCACCGGTTTTTTAAGGGGAAAAGGGAACGACGTAGAAATACGCTTAATTCCTGCAGCCACAAGTAGAACTGAGATCTGTGATTCTCCGCCTAGCCCCTTTCCAGAGACCCCAGGCTGGGTTCAAGAAGCTGCTCGCGTTTTGGCACGCATTCCCCAGCACCAAGCGGACGTTGGTGGCGGAGCGATCACGCGCGCGAAAGCGACGCCTGCGCGGTGCTGAGCCCTCCCTGCATGGCGCACGGGAAAGCCCTTACTTGGAGAGGGGCTTGGTGCTACCGCAGCGACGTGGGCTCTTGAATTCCCACAGCCCTGTGCTGCGGTCTCCTCCAAAGAGCAAATCCCCAGTGTGAAAGCCGAGGAGCTGAGTCCTGGGACGCGGCTCTTCTGCCCTGAGCCGATCCCGCTGCTGCCCCACGATCTGCCCGAGGTGGGACCAGCCCTTCCCGGGCATTCGCCAAATTTTGCCTTTAAAGGCAAAGGGCGAGCATCTGTTTCATGTGCCTGCGAGGAGCCTCCTTACTGCCGGGGATCCTTCTTGCTCTCAAAGCTGCTTCAGGGAGGAACATGTCAGTGTTTACCTTGGCAGGGGAGCAAAGGGCGGGCTGGGGATGCTCTCCAGCTTTGGCACGCTTGCCAATCGCCTCAAAGAGTTGTTAACCCCCACCAGAAATATTTGCTTTTTAGAGGACTTTTTGGGGTTGATTTGGCTTGGGGTTGGCAGCCGCCTGTCACCCGTCAGTCGTGCGCAGCGAAGTGTGGTTTACTGCCTGCCCTCCCTGGCCCGAGGAGCTGCAAGCCCCTCGCCGGGTCCAGCCAGCCGGACCTGGGCACGAACCAGCACTTGCCGCTAAACTCCGTGAAGTTAATTACCCAGCTCCTCGTGCGCACGGAGCTCAGGCAACAAACTCTTTGGGACGAATTAAATGATTTAAGTCCTACCACAGCCTTAGCGGAGGCTGGGTTTGGTTCCGGTGCGATGAGGGCGCAGCAGGACGCTGCGTGAGAGCAAGGGGAACGTCTTCGTTTCGCCTTGCGGCTGAGCGTCGGCCTGGGGCTGTGCGTGGCACGTGCTGGCCGATGCCACTTCGTGTCGCCGGCACGTTTCTGGGCTGCACTCGCAGCCTTGTAGGGACTCAGCATGCAGCAGTTCACCAGCTGGGAAAATAATCTGCGAATGATGGAGCACAGAGCCGTGGGCTCCGTGGGATGGGTTTGTGAGGGTTTTGGTCTCCTCCTTACACCTGAGGGCATCTCCGGTGGAAACGTGGCTCTTCCTCAGAGGCGGGAGCTGGGCGCTGAGCTGGTCTGCCGCTGCGTGGGCAGGTACCCGCCGCGGGAGCTGCAGCAGTGGGAGCTGGAACCAGCATCTGACACTCCCCTGATGAAGGACAGAGACCCCCGGTTGAGTCGCCCCAGCACGGAGCGCTTGGCTTCGTGTCAAGGCCTCCCGGGAGCTGCCCAGGCGTGCTTACGTGATGACACGCGAAGGAAAACAGCGGGAGCGAGTGTGCGTGTGTGTGCACGGCTTTTACACCCTGGGGTTAACTCTCTCCGGCGCTGAGCCACAGCAGAGCCGGGAAGCTTGTGCCGAGCTGGGAGTCCCAGAGGCTCCTGCACGCCAGAGCTCGGTTTGGGGAGACAACAGCTTTCTCGCTGTTTTTGAGGTCCTTGGGACAGAGCGTGTCCCTTAGCCAACGCCATTTTGGGGTCAGATGTTTGCTGTCAGCTCAGTGCATTCACGCTTCCCTTGGCTGACTCACAAGACGACGCTCCCCGCTCATCTTGGCTTCCCAAAGATGGAGATCCCCCCACCGGAGCTGTTTGCAGGTTTGCATCGCAAGAGGTGCGTGTAAAAGGTTATGCGTTATAGAGGCACCACGAGACCGGACGGTGAAACGGCCGGAGGGTGCCCTGTGGCTGCCAGTGAGTTTCTGTGTCTTTTTTTGTTCTTGTTATGATTGAAAGTCGGTTCTTTGCGGAGCGGTTCTTGTTACGGCTGAATGTTGCGTCCTGTTGCGATGTTGCTATGGCAAAGCCGGGCAACATCTGGAGCAACACAAGTTCTCTCCGGCAACCGTCGGAGGGCTTATTTATAGCCTCACGGCAAAAGGAGATGCCGGAGCGTGGAGCCTCCGTGGGCGCAGCGTGGCAGTGGGTGCCCTCCTGGTTGGGACCCGGGGCGGTGGGAAGATCAGAGGTCCGGCCAGGTCTCCAGCTGCCTGCAGCCCCAGGATGACACCTCCGTGTCTATTCACACGGGGCCGTGGCCGGACAGCCACGCTGGCCTCTGAAGAGGTAGAAATGTATTTTTTTAAGCGGAGGCCGAGAGTTGGCACTGCTGGTGTGAGACGAGCTGGTTCCTGCAGCGGACAGAGGGGCAGGGGATGCGGGGCTGCAGCAGGCATGGGCTGAGCCGCGCTGCCGGCGGGGGTCCCTCTCCATCCAGCCACTGCAAACGTGCTGTGGTTTGGAGACCCTGCGGTGTCAGGTCCTCACCGTGCATGCCTGCACATGCACGCGCCTTGTATCGATAGCAGCAGCACTGCTGCTGCAACCAGCGGAGCCACCCGGCTGGGGAGCAGCTGATGAGCCGGTGGGGTTTGCTCCAGCCTCGGCCCTTGCCCTGGGCATTGCATATTCCCTAAAAGTCTCTTCCTTTCTGATTTGAAGGATGGCACAGCGGCGACGTTGCTGCAGCTGCCATTTCCTTTTATGCAGACAGTTCAGGAGCAGAAACCACGTCGCTCCCGTGTCAGACTTCAATAAGCAGCTCGCAGGAAAGCAGTGCGAAACACCGCGGAGCAGGGCAGGGCAAACCCAGGTCCAGTGACGCAGCTGTGCAGCTTCCACCCCAGCGCCGGGCTCTGTGGACCCCACACAGGGCAAGCCAAAGAAATCAAGATGATATCCCCAAATCATGACGGTTTATGAGAAACCCAAAATGTATTTGGCTTGGGCGTGGGGGACGGAGGGCCTTGGCTAATGGGGAAGAGCCCCGAATTACTGATCGGGTCATCGTGCCAACGTCCAGCACGCCTGAGTCTGGCGAGTTTACCCCCCGGAGAGGTGATGTGGCTTTCAAATTTGTGCCTCCTGCAACTGCCAGCAAATCTTGCTGCGGCATTTCACTACCTGGCGGGATCGTTCCCCCGGCTCCGCCGGTGTCGGCAGGGAGCATCGCCTGCTCCTGGCTCCGCTCGTGAGCCGGGCCGCCGGCCCTGGCCCTGCTGGGAAGCGGTTGTGTTTATTTTGGGCAGCCTCGGCAGGGATTTAAACCTTCCAGTGGTAACAAATGGTGTTTTGTCTCTCCGCAGAGCAGCTCCACAACGTGCGTTGATAAAAACCCGTCCCTGCCAGAGGGCCTGGCTGACTCCTGGGCCGATAAGGGCTGGGATAACTGTCCTCCCTCGCTCCTTCCCCTTGACGGTGGCCAGCACTCGCTCACGAGCCGGCTTGTGAAGCAGGGGACAAGGTGGCGGCATCATGAGAGACCGCGGTCCGGGCGTCACCCACGCAGCCCGTGGGAGCATGTGGGCTGCGCTCAGAGGGCTGCCGGCGTCCCTGGGGGTTCTGGATGAGGCCGTGGCAGGATTTTCCAGCCGCACGCGGTGTCAGCGGGATCCCTGTAGCGTGGGGGCGACGGGCAGGTCGCGGGGGGCTGTTTGCCAGCTCTTCAGGCTGACCTTGGGGTAACTCAGCCCCTGCCGGGAAGCATCTCCCGGCTCAGCCCCGGCACCGCAGAGGGGCCTGCGCACCTCTTTAGGGACCATCTAGGTGTTTCCCTGCACCCCGCCTCGGGATGCTTCCCCGGATCGGGCTCGGGCAGCCGGCACCTCGTGCACCATAAAAGGCAAAGCGTTGGGGAAGAGCTGCTGGGGTGGGAGCCGTGGCGGCCGCTGCGGCTTGCTGCAATGCCAGGCATCCCGGCTGCGTATAAACGGATTAGAGCCCTCCTGCTCTCCTGCTCCCCCTCCTTCCACAGAGTTTTCAGGAGCCCGTTTGGCCAAAGGATTATCCAAAGGGAGGAACTTTCTGCTCGCAGGGTTGTTTAGAGAAATGCCCGGAGCGTTAATAGGGATTTTTGATAAGTTAGGTTTTGGAGTCTCCTAAAGGAAACTTGTTTCTGAGGCTGCCGTCGGGCTTCTCTGTTTATCTCGGGTAGATTTTTTTTTTATGTCACGGCAATTCCTATGTTAGCAATAACATATTCCCGCAGATCGTTCCAGCCGATCCGTCTCTGCCCTGCGTGCTCTGTGCAGGCGGTATCTCTCCCCGAGACACTGGGACGCAGACCAAGGCTGCGCGCCGCTTCCAAGGAAGGAGTGCTGGGGGAGATGCTCTGTGTCCGTCGGGAGCGGGGCAGGGAGGCAGGGAAGAGCGCCAGGGGCACGGACGCGGGTTCCCAAGCTCTCCGTGAAACCCACGGAGGAGCTGACGGAGGTGATCCTGCCCAGACGAGCCGCAGCAGATGAGCTGGCAGTAAATCACTCTGGAAGCGGCGAGATCGGAGGGAAGCCAGGGAGGATTGCTGCGCGGGACCGTGGGGAGTTGTTGCTGCAGCAGGCTGGGGAAAAGAGGAGAGTCCCTGAAGAAAGGCGCAGATTGGGTAGCAAGTCCTGCCTGTAAGGCGCTGTGGACCAGCAAATTAGAAGCTGGGGGGTGCTTTACAGTTATTCAGGTGGGATATATTTGGGTAGGGACCAGCGTAGCATCAACTCTGACAGCTGTTGTGTTAGGAGAGAGCCTCTTGCCCTGCTGCAGAGGATGGGCTCCATCACGCCAACGTGCGTTTTCATCTCTGCTGGCCATGAGGCTAAAAAACGCCGATTCACATGACCCAGGCACGGAGGCTTCCAAGCTGCCTCCGTCTCTCCCAGTAGCGGAGGAAGGAGAAGGCGGTGCTGAAGGTCTGCCGAGACCCAAGGTGGGAAGAAATCTTGGCTGGCCAGTTTCAAAGCTTTTGGACCAGGAATTACAGTGACTTTGCTGCCGGCCATGGAAGCCTCCACCTGGCAGTACTACGGATATTTACGGGATGACACAAGTAAGGCGAAGGGGAGAGACTGCGCTGCTTCCCGGGGAGCCTCTGCAGGGACGTGCGAGGATTATACTCTGCTGCAACTCGGCCAGGAGGGCCTGGGGCACAGGCTGGAGAGGGGGGACCTCGCCGACCCCGGCAGCGGGATGCAAGCCCCTGCCAAGAAGCCAGAGATGAGCAGCAGTGGGCAGAGGGGGCAGCGGGCGCTGGCAGGGGACCCGTGCTTGGAAGACCACCCCGTGTCGAAGGGGTGCAGGAGAGGGGAGGAGGGGGAAGCCCCCCCGAAGGTGTACGAAATGGAGGTTGGGCACAGGCGAGCGGGCACAGGCAGGACGGTGAAGCCGGTGGTGTACAGGCTGGAGGAGAGCGAGTACAAGCGCCTGATCGAAGAGGCAGAAGCAGAATCTGAGGAGGAATGGGAAGCGACAGAGCACAAGGTACTCATGATTCAGGAGGGCTACCCAGGGGACGGGAAGGTAGCAAGCCCGAGCCTAAACAGGCTCAATGCTTTCCAAGGAGTCCTGAGGAGGCAGATAAGCCGTTCAGACTCTGAAAGCAGTGCAGAGAGCAGGCAAGTGAATAAACTGACCCTGAACTCTCCCTCCGAGGGAAACAAGCCGAGTGTCCCCATCAGGTCGGATAGCTTCGAGCGAAACGCCATGCTCATGGATTACATTTTGCAAAGCAAACAGGAGGCAACAGCATCTGTCTCCTACGTCCCCAGAGAAAGCAGCAAGGCGGCTGAAAGCTTCAGGCAGGTGCTGAGCTTTGCCCCCCAGCCTGACGGTGAGACGGACCTCTGCCGGAACGGCCAGACCGGCGAGGACGATCCGGCCAGGAAGCCCGAGCCAGACAAGCAGGTAGCAAAGAGCCTCGAGAGAACAGTCTCTGCGGTTGCAAATTATGCTTCGGTGGCTAGAGACACCGAAAAGCTTTCAAGACAGAGCAGCAGCCAGCTCCTTGAGAGCAGGGAACAGCTCGGAGGTGAAGCAGATGCAGGGATACTCGATTCCTACAGCCAGAAAAAAACCCCACCGGCCCCCCCTGTCAGGTCCCACAGCAAAGAGAGCCTGGCTTTGAGTATGAGCAAGACTGTGGCAATGACAGAGGCGCTGCTGGAGCCCCGCAGCGACGTGGCGAAGCCTGCCAAGGAGCAGTGGGCAGCTGCAGGCACGGAGCAGCTAACTGGAGGCAGGACTG
>VZSC01017630.1:11284-24794 GCA_013398225.1 Steatornis caripensis | reverse complement strand
GGGCAGCGGGCGCTGGCAGGGGACCCGTGCTTGGAAGACCACCCCGTGTCGAAGGGGTGCAGGAGAGGGGAGGAGGGGGAAGCCCCCCCGAAGGTGTACGAAATGGAGGTTGGGCACAGGCGAGCGGGCACAGGCAGGACGGTGAAGCCGGTGGTGTACAGGCTGGAGGAGAGCGAGTACAAGCGCCTGATCGAAGAGGCAGAAGCAGAATCTGAGGAGGAATGGGAAGCGACAGAGCACAAGGTACTCATGATTCAGGAGGGCTACCCAGGGGACGGGAAGGTAGCAAGCCCGAGCCTAAACAGGCTCAATGCTTTCCAAGGAGTCCTGAGGAGGCAGATAAGCCGTTCAGACTCTGAAAGCAGTGCAGAGAGCAGGCAAGTGAATAAACTGACCCTGAACTCTCCCTCCGAGGGAAACAAGCCGAGTGTCCCCATCAGGTCGGATAGCTTCGAGCGAAACGCCATGCTCATGGATTACATTTTGCAAAGCAAACAGGAGGCAACAGCATCTGTCTCCTACGTCCCCAGAGAAAGCAGCAAGGCGGCTGAAAGCTTCAGGCAGGTGCTGAGCTTTGCCCCCCAGCCTGACGGTGAGACGGACCTCTGCCGGAACGGCCAGACCGGCGAGGACGATCCGGCCAGGAAGCCCGAGCCAGACAAGCAGGTAGCAAAGAGCCTCGAGAGAACAGTCTCTGCGGTTGCAAATTATGCTTCGGTGGCTAGAGACACCGAAAAGCTTTCAAGACAGAGCAGCAGCCAGCTCCTTGAGAGCAGGGAACAGCTCGGAGGTGAAGCAGATGCAGGGATACTCGATTCCTACAGCCAGAAAAAAACCCCACCGGCCCCCCCTGTCAGGTCCCACAGCAAAGAGAGCCTGGCTTTGAGTATGAGCAAGACTGTGGCAATGACAGAGGCGCTGCTGGAGCCCCGCAGCGACGTGGCGAAGCCTGCCAAGGAGCAGTGGGCAGCTGCAGGCACGGAGCAGCTAACTGGAGGCAGGACTGCGGGAGGAGGGGGCTCGGAGGAGCCGGAGCGGAAGGGGAGGAAGAGTCAGGAGGATGAGAAAGTGCTTAAAGTTGCCGATGCAAAGAAAACCTTCGAAAAGCCCAAGCCGTCGGAGGGGAAGGCAGCGACGCCACCGCCCAGTGTTGCCAGAAAAGGTGAGGCGTGCCGGCCCTGCTGCGGGCCGGCTGGCAGAGCCCGGCTCTGCCTCGCGGTGCCGTGGGGCCAGGGTGGATCAGAGCAGCCCGCAGCCCAGGGCTGGGTGGTGAGGGGAGGTGGGAACGGCGGCGGTCACGAGGCTTTTCGGAAAATACGTGCCTTGTCACAGCCGGGCAACAGCCGGGATGCGCTCAAGGAGCGCTTAGCGATCTAGGGTCGTAAGGAGGCAGGACCAAAATCAGGCATTCGCTCGGGTCTACCAGCAGCCAGGTAAAAATGCTTCTTGCAGTGAAACTGTTCTGTAAGAGATTTGCTTTTTAAGACTCTCCTGTATATGAATATGTATAATATCCAGTACTCCTAGACTGCTTTTCGTGAGCAGATACAGTGCAGAATCGCCCGTATTGATGCTTTCCCCCAGTGCCACGGGGGATTATTTGCCTCTCTCCCTCTCTCGGCACGGGGCGAGCCAATACAATTTTGTTTTAGCTATGGCACGGTTCTTTTTCTCCTGCACTGTGACTTAGCCGAATAAGCCTTTCGGGAGAATGGCATCAACTTGGAAAGCCTCTCCCTGAAAAACCACGGGTAAATGAACTTTGTTGAAATTTCACGGGTAAAACAGCAGCTCTGCAGAAACACGGAGAGAGCAGCAATGAGAGTTTGTTTGAAAGTTTGGGTCCTGCAGGGACATAACCCACACTGGTTAACAAGCATCTTCTGTTTATTGACAATCCGTGACTGGGGACTTCCTTATAAGGGAAAATAAATGCGTTAAGGCACAGGAAACCTATGCTAGCTTTGAACTGAATAGCACGTTTACTTGAAAAATAGGTGTGATTATCCCACGGTGCTGGGTGCATTGTGCTGTCAATCACTCTCATTCACAGAAGTCACGAAACCAAGTCAGAATGTGAACATTGCCCCGGCGTTTGTGCGAGTGTCAGGGGTGACAAAAAGCCTACAGCGATGAGAAATAGATCCTGCCCTCTCAGGAAGCGTCTGAAGACGCGCTATCATTCTCACGACGCAAAGAAATAGGGTTGTGAAATATTTGTCACTGCAAACTTTCTGCCGTCTGACTGACCGAGGTTCTGCGGATGAAGCAGCGCTAGCGCGGGCGCTGCCTGGGTGCCCGCACCTACGCAGCCTCTCCGCTCCTACCCGAGCGGGAGATTTGACAGGGCGTGTTTTCATCAGCCAGGTCGGACAGAGGGGTGTTTTCATCAGCGGTGTGGGGAACAGAAGGAGCAGGCGGATGCAATAGGTGATCTTGCAGGGGAAGGGGGTGAGGAGGGACTAGGAGAAATCATGCTCCATCCCTAAGGCAGTGCTGGCTACAGCTAAATCGCTCCTGGCAGATGTTTGCCCGCTTGTTCTTCGGAAGAAATAGGGAGGGAGGGTCAAGACAATCTATTTCGGAGCTGAGCTGTGAAAATGTTGCCATAAAGAAGAGTCGGAATAGCTTCTCATTTTGCTGTATCTGTGGCACATTTCTGTTTTGGGGGTTTTTTTTTTTTTTTTAAATCTGTTTCTGAACATCAGTCTTCCCAACTCTCATCCTGCCTAACCAAACATAAACATCTCACTTCTATTTACCATTATGTGATTCCGTTCTTATACCTCTGATTTTTCCAGCACCTTTGGTCCAACTTGATCCTAGACAGCAGGGAGAGAAACAGAACAAGATGGCAAAAGGATTCAGAACTGGTTGAATAATGAGGACGAGCCTAGGATATGTGATAAGTGGAGTGCTGCAGGAATCACAGCGCCAAGCCTCACCTTACCGCTCACTGCTCCCCCCGCTCGTTACGCGGTGCCTGGCTGATTTTTTTCGGCTGTTCAGAATGATAGGAAGCGTCAACCCCAGGATACTCACGTTGTAAATAAAATACAGCCTGCTTTTTCCTTTTCTTCTTGTGTTCAGCTTTCTTGTCTCTCCCTTCCTAGTTAATCATCTGGTGCAGTGGAGATGATAGCCACAAAGAAAATCCCATCTGTTGCAGCTAATGGCTTCGTTTTTATTTGGTGCCCCGACATTTTAATTGGGTATTGAGACCACCTCCCCTTTATCGCAAAAACGGGGGGAAAAAAGGAAGAACAAGGTATTTCGCGATCCTGTAGAATGATGGAGAAGAAAGAATGCATGAGGAAACAGACTAGCTCGGAATGGATGTAGAGATTTCCTTTCCCTGTAAAAACTGCGGGCAGCACGTGTTCCTCTGCCTTCCTAAGTTGGTAGGGATGTGTACGCCATCTGTATTAGTGCGCGTGGCACGCGTGAGAGTGTGCACGTGTAGCAACAAACGTTCTTTATGAAATGCATTTTAAATCATTCATATCAATAGCATAAATTATTAACCCCCTTCCTGACTCGTCTGTCTCCAGCGTTCTCCGCCTGCGCCAAGCAGCACACAGACCGCGTCGGGGCAAGCGCTCGCCCACCGCGGCCGATTCCCGTTACGCTTTGGGGAGGGCGCTTGTGATCTGGCCCCGATTTGGGGGGTCTGGATGTAGCGCAGGGACTTGTTTGATGTCACGCAGAAAGCGGGGGCAGACCTGGGAAGAAAACTACGGGGTGCTGACTCCTAACCCTCTGCTTTAATTCACATATTCCTCTTTCTCCCTGTCCGCGTGCTCTCCCACGCTTCTCCTTTCCTGGCTGTTATTTTAAAAATCTGATTGAACGTACTGCTCTCCATACCTTCATTCCATAATTCTACAGCTCCCCTTTCTGGCCGAGGACTGAATAAGGCCAAACCGAACGGATTTTGCTCTCCCTGCTCTCTCTCCAGACAAACCCTTGGGGAACGGATCAGCACAGGGCAGCACTTCCCTGGGCAGAACACGTCATCCCGTCCAAGAGCAGGATTGATTAGCCGTAATCACGAGCTCTTAGGTGGTGGCTGCTGGTGCAATTTTGTCTTGGCAGCTGCTCGACATTTGATGGTGGTTGAAATGTCCCTTAAAAACCCGGCTTGTCAGCCGTTTAATAAAGCTACCCTCGCTATTCAGTACGTGCCCAAGAGAACTGAGAAAACAAGGCAGAAAGAGCAAATCTAGCGCTGTTCCATGCCCAGAAAATGGCTTGGGTTTGGTTTTTTTTCTTTTCATTGCAATCAGTTCAGATTTCCCTGCGTAGAAAAAGGCACTACATCCGGGTGATGGTAAGTGAAACGTAAGATCACACCGGCGATTGCGATGGGAGCAGCTCCTCTCGTCGCTGCTGAATCTGGCCTTGAATCAGCCCTCCGTAAGCCATTTCCCTTCATTCAGAATATATTTAGCAGTGAGGATTTAAGCAAATTGAAATGTTTGAGACAAATTCATCCCTCAAGTGACTTTCCTGGTTCTGAATGACGGGGTTTGCTGCCCATCTGAAATTGCTCAGAGACTCCGAGCCAAGTTGCACAATGTCAGCTGAAAGCCAAAGAAGCCAACAAAATTTGTCTTCGAAAGAGGTGCCTCAGGGATTTATATCTTTCTTTACCTTTTCTAACTAATAACACTGCGCTGGCGAGGAAGGCTGCGGGGCATACCGAATGCCTTACTTACAAGGCATGTCAAGATCATCGTAGGAACAAACCAGCATGATTTATTGCAGAGACGGTATTGAGGCATATTTGCAAGCAAGCTAAATTTAGCTGCTGACATAAGTTTCAGAGGTGGAGTCTGTAGACACGGTGCTGTTTCCGTATAAAGGCTGTGAGTTAGGCTGTTTGAAGCAATCGTGCATCGATGTAGCGGAGGGTAAAATATGTGGGATGGATGAAACTGGTGAAATGTGTTTTTGAACAATTTCTGAATCTTTTCTGCAGAATGTAACGATCAGGCATGTTGGTACCGATAAAACAGAAGGACAAACTCCGTTGTGTGGTTCCCTGTAGCTGCAGAAATTTGGTAGCAGGATATCTTCCTTTACAAAAATTAGAACATGTGGCATATTTTGATAAGTTGTTAGGCTTACATCGCTCTGGCTATAATTTAAGAATGCATTTATTCCACTGAAGTGATGAACACTACTGTTTACAGTGGAACCAAAGAGCACGTGTAAAACCTTCTGTTGTTGAAGACCTTGGCCTGAAATTCACGTCGTGTCTTCATCACCTTGTCCGGTGAGCTGCGGCGCTCTAAACGGCTCATTAATCCGGGTCAGGATCCGAGCGATCTTTGGAGCATTTCCATCCAAACGTTTAAGGAAGCGCTCGCAAAAATTCGATGGGTATCGTTTCCTTCCGAGTCCATCTTTAGCGACTCTTCCAACGCCGTGTCGAGCAAGCCATGCTGCAGGAGCATCCATCGCTGCGGCGACGATGCAAACCGCGAACCAACTGTTCGGGTGGCAGTTATTGAGAGGATGAGGTATCCATCAGATTTCTCAGGACAAATTTCACTTTGTGTCCTCTGTGTGTCGCGCTCTTCTTAGACGGATGCCAATAAAAACCTTCCTCGGTTTCTTCTGCAAGCTGCCGGGTAGTGCTCGCTACTGCTGCCTTCGCTGTTGGTTTTCAGTCCAGGGTAAAGCATCGCCTGGTACACGATTAAATTATCATTTCAAGCTTGCCTGCAGTTTTGAGCTAGAAGGAACTATACATAGGTACATTTTTAAGTACCATTTTACATGCTGGTATTAATAGCTTCTTACAAAGTTTGAAGCCACATGCACAGGTTTGATACTCCTCAGAAATTAATGGTCGTGGGACTGGCAGTGGAGACGTTCGGCTCTGTCACTGACTCATTGTGTGACCTTCAGCAAGTCACGTACCTACGCGGAAAATATGAATCACAATCTAAACCCACTACACGACAGATTACCTGCAGGTCTGCTTCAGGGCTGCCGAACTGCTTTTGTTTTCTTCTTTTTTTAGCTTTAAAGAGGTTGTTTGATGGAAGAGGGTGCAGAGCGAGTGTGCTGCGCTGGCTTTCAGAAGGAAGTTGCTAATTTCACGGTAACTGGTGCCGTGGGCAATACGTGGCAGGGATGCAGGTTTGCAACTCTAATCTCTGGGTGTATCATTCTTTTATCGAGGTGTTGCTCGGTACGTACAAGAGGCTTTCCTGCTTATTGAAACGGTGGTTAAACTAATGTCAAAGTTTAACAAATGTTGGATAACATTTGTTTGCTTAATTCGTAGCTGCCGTGGCGTCTGATGTTTCCATCAGCTGCAATCAGTCAGACCAGCAAGGCCTGGACAAATGGGTATCCGCGAGGCTTGCCACACGTTTTAACACCCAGCTATCACTTCACAGGGTGTAGCTCACAGTCCTGTCGCAGTTTCACCGGGGAAGGGGAGGGTTCACAGCTCAGCTCATCATGACATGCGCATTTCTCCAAATTCTGAAGGGTTATGAGGAGCGTTAGTGGGTGTGTCGCTCCTCTGCAAAATGAGGCCCCACCGAACCACATGCAAACGTATTTGCAAATATTGGTCAAAACGTATAAGGAAGCTAGGCTAGCTTTTGGTTTTGGCCATGTATGGTCAACACCGTGCAATGTGGGCACTGATCTAGCATCATCCGAGTTCCCTGAAGGAACAGAAACGCGCAGCCTTTGAAAGCGGTATTACCATGTGTGCCTTAGCGTATTTGCCACGAAGGAACTCGCCTTCTTTCTGTTTACTGTGTGCAGTGTTAATAACCGTTAGTTAGCCTCTTTCATTGAACTGAGGAGATAAAAAAACCCCTCTTTACAACCACATAAGCCAGCATCCCCAAAAGCAGCTTTACTTCTAACGTGGTGGGGAGACTCTTCGGTTTCAAGCTCCTCGTTAAAGTGTGGTTTTTAGCAGGGCTTTAGGCCCTCTTGCTGGCAGCGCCGTTTTCCATGGCAGCTACAGGTCCCAGCGGGTCAGCAGGACGAAACCAGGTGATGCGGTTGCTTTTCTTGCAGAACCGTTGGTTCTATTCAGTGTGGCTTTTGCTGACACCTCTGGCTGTGGCCCGCTCTGACGAGGGCTCGGCAAGGAGCTGCGCCTGCGGGGTTGCGCCTCGCTCATCGTATCGGTGCTCGCCATTTTTGGTTTTGTTGCTGCAGTGACCCGAACACTGTCCTTTTGTCGGTACATCCCCACCTTTGCTGGCACCTTGGGGATGGGTGAGCCATCCCGGCAGGGATTTGCAGCTGGGGAAGAGGGAAGAGGCCTGAGTCAGGCTGGGGNTAGTTGTGTATGTGCCTATGTGGGTCTGCGTAGTGAACGTGAATCCTATCAGAATTAATGGCTGGACATGAGCGGGGGTAATGATGTACCATAAAACAGAAGGTGGCTGTTGGGCTAATAGATAATTTCACTTTACACCTCTCCCGGGCAGTTCTTCGTGCCAGCAAGACAGACGTAATCTCTTTACATCAGACATCTTCGTAACAAGCCAGAGAGTGCTCCTGTAATGGAAGGGATGATGGGATTTTGTGATGGAATACCAGAAAAGCTTTAAAAACCTGCTCTGTAGGTCAGGAACTTGACAGAGAAGGAATGAAAATGGTATCTGCTACTGCCTCCTAAGGGGGAAAACCCCGTTGTTCTTTCGAAGGCGGCCAGCCTGCTGGCACTCGTGGTGCTCGTCGCTAGAAGAGGTCTCCTCGGTTTGGAGATGGCAGAGTAAAATGTGGGCTCTTTGACCATTTTCCTCTTTGCTGTTCTTCTTCGTTAATGAGTTAGATACGAAGGTAGAATCACCTGTGTTGGAGAAAGGACGATAGCATTTCTCCACCATTAGCGCTTTACTTCTTCGATGTGATTTGCCTTGTCTTGATCCCAGTTTTGTTGCTGATAGCGGTGAATGATGCTTTTTGCTGTGAGCATGACTCTTTTTGAGGTCTGGCTCTCAGTGGGAGAGGCTGGATGTGGTTGGATCGGTTATAGTGACTCTGCCTGCCACTGAGCCGGGCCTCTCAGTCCATCATAATTAGGTTTTTCTTGTTTTCCCTTTTAATAATTTAATTTGAAGAAGCAATGGAAATAAAACAGTGATGGGATCTGACTTGAAGCTATTAAGGTTCAGCCTGGTGCGGTCAGGCGCGCCGAGATGAACCCGCAGCTTTCATCTGGAGCATTGCTGAGCTGCGCTTAAGGCTAAGCGTTCCCTTTAGGAAGGATCACAGTGTCCCTGTGGCTCTCCGGATCTCGGCCAGCTGTAGCATCTTTGTCCGTAATCTATGTATGTACAAGCATATATATCATGTATGTACAATCCTTCCTAGCCAAATACTAAGGCAACCATTTCTGCAGTCTTATCAAACGTGCCCGAGCGGATTTCATAGAAGCGGTGGAGAGCAGCATGCCTGAAACTAGACCATGTTTGCATCCACGTGTGAACCTAGGCAATACATTTCACCTGCAATTCCTGGTATAAGCAGTCCCTGGAAAACAGACTTCAAATCGCACTGGTCGGAGTATTTAGAAATGTGGGAAGCTCCCCTCCTTTCCCCCTGCAAGCCCCTAGTTCTGCACATAGTTGCCATAGAGACTGTGTTCTGGAGTTCTTGAAAACCCGTTGTTTATCTCACATAAATGTATGAACCTGCTGTACTGAAACACCACGTTTTGAAGCATCCCGTTCCTGTGCAAATCGGATAGGGACTTGACGTCCTGCGGTGCTGCAGATCTGGATGTTGGGCGTGCAGCATGTTTGGATGTTGGCCCTGCGTCAGGCACAATCAGACAAACTGATAATGGGTGTAATTAGCACCACCAGGGATTAGCGACAAAAGATGACTGGAGGCTTTCCTTTCGGGTTTGTTTCTCTGCGCTCGTGTTGACCCCCACCGTGCCACACCGTTATTAACGGCTCTTCTGAGTCTCTTCGGGGGATGCGTAGAGTCCTGGGCTGCGTGATGTGCTCCTGGGCTTTTGTTTTCCTACGCAGAAAGCCGCGTTGTTGTGATAGCCGTATGTCAGAGGCCAGAATTTAAAGGTTAGTACTCGTCCGTGCTTCGTGAAACGAGCTGCTTCTCCTCCGCTCACGACCCCACAGAAAGGCATCCGACGCGCAACCGCGCACGCGTTTGGCTGGAGTACCCCGGCCCAGACAATGTGATGCTGTGTGACAGGAGACCGGTCTGGGGGCAGGGGGGGAAATAAAGGGACTGAAAGCTGACTGGAAACAAAAGTAAAACTGATTGGTGCAGTTTTATTGTTAAGAATAAGCGACACGCATTAGTGTTGTCGGTTTTTTTAGTAGCTGTAGGTTCAGTTCTGTACGTGTTTGAGCGCATCTGTTCAGCCTGTTCACACAGATGTGCGTGTGGATTAGTATAAGCAAGACCAAGGATGTTGGCGAAATGAAACGGCGACGTTCTGGGTGTGCTAGGCTGTGGCTGGGTTTTGAGTTTGCTGCTACCGGTTCTGGTTTAATTTTAGGCCGGGCTGTACGCGGATTACCTGGCGCGCTCATCTCTCTTCGTGCGCCTCTGCAAGCATATGTAGGAGAGAAGCTGTGTGCCTGCTGGAAGTGTGGGAAAATGGTGTGAACCGGCACGGTCCGTCCTGTAAGAAGCGTGTTCGAATGTGCGATGGCTGGAGAAAACAGCGGGTATCTTGTGTGTGAGGGGATAGATTCGATTTTCATTTGAGTAACAACCACTGAATCATCTTTTCTGCTCAAGGGGAAAAACAGATGGCTGTGGATTCAGCAAGACGTTTTATTGCAGCTAATATTCGTGTTTGCTAAAGACTGTGTACACAAAGGTAGAAGATCAAATACTGTTGTGATAAAGTCAACGCGTGTATATATATTTGGGGGTTTTTTTTTAGTATTTTCAGTAGCCATAGTAAGACCTGACAGGCTCAGGTGCGCGTCCGGGAGCATTTGCTTTGTGTTTGTTTTAACACAGCACTTCGTACTGGTAATTTTTCAGTGGTCACTTGTAGCCTTTTCTACAGATTGCTTTAATCAGCGTTTGTTTGTCTCTCTTTATGTTCTCCGTTGGCATTGCTCTGTCTTCTAGCGAGCTGCCTTTTCAAACATCATTGGATTTTTTCAAGTTAAATCTTCATGCTTATTGCATCTGTCACTTCTGGGATTCACTCCAAGCAAAAGGCAGAGATTCAGTTTAATGGCAATGAGAAGGAATGCACAGAAGGGTAAAATATCAGCTTTCCTGAGTGATGCAGCAAAGGACGGTGAGAGAGCTGCCCTCCGTAACCGTTCCATGCATCGTGTTCGAGTTTAATATTAGACTTTAATGGCGGCTTCATGAAACGGCTCATTAAAGCGCAGCGTTGCATTTTGATCGCAGGAGAATTTATGTTAATTGGTTTTAATTTGATTATCGATTCCGAGGACTATGACTTGGATGCCAGCTTCCTATTTTGAAGACATGAGCAAACCACTTCCTGGCCGGAGTTTGCAGCTTGGTGAGGTCATCAGCGCACCACTCCCAGGGCTAGGAATGTCCTTTCAGGCAAACTCACAGGCACATTCTCACTCCACTTTTGAAGCGTGGGTTGGTCTGTTTTGATTTTGTTTTACCGAGGCTTTTGTGATAATCTCAGTCCTTCTCTAAGGATGTGTTGGAACGGAAACTCGCTGAGGATTTGAAGTGCCCCAGTTTAAGCGTTTACAGGGCATGTGAACAAGAATTAAATGTCTCTCTTCTCTTCTGGCTCTTTCCCTGCAGTCTCCCCCACCTAATATTTGTGGTCTGCTTGTATTCTGGTCGTTAACTCTGAAATTAGTCTGATCAGAAACTGCTTACAGCTTCGGTTTACAGGCACCCTGGTTATGCAGCCATACGTGCAAAGTCAAGATTGTTGGCTTCAGGCTGTCAGGATGTGAACCAATAGTATTTATGTTGTTGCAGTACTCGCAAACGCAGGCGGTGGTGGCATCGCTGAGGTGAATGCCGTGTCTAAACTAAGGCAGAAAGGTTTAGGTTTCCTGAAACCTAAGGCAGACGGGTTTCTCGAAATGACTTGGTAAGGCTAGCAGTCAAAGTTGGTTATTCCAGATGCGCTGAATATACCAGTGTCGCTGGGGATGGGTTACTGGGCCCATGCTTTCTACTTGCTAATAGGATTGCTTTGTTCTGTTTCTCCTCGTGTGAGCGACTATGCTCAAAACGGATTATTTTTTGCGGTTACAATTGTTCAGTACATGACTATATGTGTTTTTAGATGGTAGCGTTAGGCATGTGAAATACCAGGGTGATGCCGGAATTACCCGGCTTCTCGGTGGTAGCAGTGGCGAGCCCGAGGTCCCACCGGCAGGTCTGGCTTGGCGCTGGAGGACTTTTCTGATGCCGAGTCTGGCGCTGATGGTCCTCAGAGGAGCAAACTGTCTGGAGAGGTTCCTCACGGAATATGCCAGCCATTAGCTGCATTACCAGCCATTAGTTGTGTATGTGCCTATGTGGGTCTGCGTAGTGAACGTGAATCCTATCAGAATTAATGGCTGGACATGAGCGGGGGTAATGATGTACCATAAAACAGAAGGTGGCTGTTGGGCTAATAGATAATTTCACTTTACACCTCTCCCGGGCAGTTCTTCGTGCCAGCAAGACAGACGTAATCTCTTTACATCAGACATCTTCGTAACAAGCCAGAGAGTGCTCCTGTAATGGAAGGGATGATGGGATTTTGTGATGGAATACCAGAAAAGCTTTAAAAACCTGCTCTGTAGGTCAGGAACTTGACAGAGAAGGAATGAAAATGGTATCTGCTACTGCCTCCTAAGGGGGAAAACCCCGTTGTTCTTTCGAAGGCGGCCAGCCTGCTGGCACTCGTGGTGCTCGTCGCTAGAAGAGGTCTCCTCGGTTTGGAGATGGCAGAGTAAAATGTGGGCTCTTTGACCATTTTCCTCTTTGCTGTTCTTCTTCGTTAATGAGTTAGATACAAAGGTAGAATCACCTGTGTTGGAGAAAGGACGATAGCATTTCTCCACCATTAGCGCTTTACTTCTTCGATGTGATTTGCCTTGTCTTGATCCCAGTTTTGTTGCTGATAGCGGTGAATGATGCTTTTTGCTGTGAGCATGACTCTTTTTGAGGTCTGGCTCTCAGTGGGAGAGGCTGGATGTGGTTGGATCGGTTATAGTGACTCTGCCTGCCACTGAGCCGGGCCTCTCAGTCCATCATAATTAGGTTTTTCTTGTTTTCCCTTTTAATAATTTAATTTGAAGAAGCAATGGAAATAAAACAGTGATGGGATCTGACTTGAAGCTATTAAGGTTCAGCCTGGTGCGGTCAGGCGCGCCGAGATGAACCCGCAGCTTTCATCTGGAGCATTGCTGAGCTGCGCTTAAGGCTAAGCGTTCCCTTTAGGAAGGATCACAGTGTCCCTGTGGCTCTCCGGATCTCGGCCAGCTGTAGCATCTTTGTCCGTAATCTATGTATGTACAAGCATATATATAATGTATGTACAATCCTTCCTAGCCAAATACTAAGGCAACCATTTCTGCAGTCTTATCAAACGTGCCCGAGCGGATTTCATAGAAGCGGTGGAGAGCAGCATGCCTGAAACTAGACCATGTTTGCATCCACGTGTGAACCTAGGCAATACATTTCACCTGCAATTCCTGGTATAAGCAGTCCCTGGAAAACAGACTTCAAATCGCACTGGTCGGAGTATTTAGAAATGTGGGAAGCTCCCCTCCTTTCCCCCTGCAAGCCCCTAGTTCTGCACATAGTTGCCATAGAGACTGTGTTCTGGAGTTCTTGAAAACCCGTTGTTTATCTCACATAAATGTATGAACCTGCTGTACTGAAACACCACGTTTTGAAGCATCCCGTTCCTGTGCAAATCGGATAGGGACTTGACGTCCTGCGGTGCTGCAGATCTGGATGTTGGGCGTGCAGCATGTTTGGATGTTGGCCCTGCGTCAGGCACAATCAGACAAACTGATAATGGGTGTAATTAGCACCACCAGGGATTAGCAGGCAATAACAAATTCAAGCCGTAGTAAGCACTCTGTCCCTTGGGAGCAGGGCAAACTGGCAGTGCTGGGCAGATGATCACTCGATATGGAAGATAGTCATCAGCGAAGGCTCGATGGTGAGGGAATCCACTCCATGCTAGTGTTACCTCTTGAAATTGCCTTTTTTTTTTTCCCCTTTCACTTGAAATACTTCATAAACCTCACGATTTGTCCGTTCCTGCCGGAACCTTGAACCCCCAACTGGCTCGGAGTATGCTCTTGGCATTTTTCATGGTGGCCAGTCAGTGGCACAGTAGTTTCTTGCAGTCACCCCCATGAGACAAGCTGATACCATTGTTTTCAAATTGGAAATGTGAGGTTAAGTGTTTTGCTCAGGGTCTGGCAGGTACTAGGCTGGGAATACTTGTAGCATATAATACTACGTGTACGTGTTGTTTTACAGATGGTTCGTATGTTTGCACCAGCACACACGTGGG
>VZSC01017630.1:0-11196 GCA_013398225.1 Steatornis caripensis | reverse complement strand
GGGGGGGGGGGGGGGGGGGGGGGGGGGGGGGGGGGGCGTGCGTGTGTATAAATGGCCATTCTTACACTTTGCTTTTCAACTGCTGATTTCTTACTGCAGTACTTATATTAATTACACTGTATCTTTATATAGTTATATATTTCAATAAAATTTTATATATATTTATATAATTAAATAATTACACTGCACAAAGCTGTCTTGTTCAGGGCAGGAGGTGGATTAAATTTTTTTGAGTTTTCAGTGCCTTTTTTTTAAGTTTTATTTTCATTTTTGGATCTGTTGAGATCGGTTTGCAAGGCAGGAAAAAAATCCTGAGCCAGCTTAGACAAACTTGAGTTGCCAGACGTACCTCAGCAATATATACTTCTGCTTTAGCACAGCGTGAAGCGTAGGCGCAAAACACTTTTCGCTGAGTGCCGTTGTGCCTTCCAGCATCTTTTTCCTGGCCACTGGTGCTTTCTGCAGCAAGTTGTTAAAGTTCTGTGTGGTGCTTTAAGGTGCTGTTGTTTAAAGGTGGGCTACTGTGGTTTGGCCTCCTGCTTCCCCGCACTTTGGATGCACGTGTGTTATCTTTCTCCTCTTCGCTTTGCTCCCTGATGTTTCTTTGAGGATAAAGGTTATCGTTTTGTTCTTTCTACGTAATGCTTGCCGCACTGATCTTCTGGTCTGCTAGGGGAATTCTTAAGCACTATGAAAGATCACATAAAAACCAGCTGGGCCTTATCTTGGTGTAATTCTGCTGTTGTTCTGGCTCGTTTCCTCCAGCACTGCTGTAAATGCCACAGGGACTCTCAGAGGGCTGAGGTGTGGGTTGCACGTGCAGTGACATGACTGTCAAGCTGACAGGTAAGTAAAGCTTAAAGGTCATCAGATGCAGGCTGTAATTCTTCACGCCCCTTACTGAAAACAAGTTCCCCAGCTGAGAGCAGCCAGCTGCAGGTCCCTTGCCCAAAAAATCAGCCTTCGCCCAGCACGTATCAGGGTGCGATTCTCCCCGTCAGGGAGGCAGAGAGGTGCTGGGGGTGTCGGGGACAGCAGGTACACCCCTCGTCCATGGCACGGGGAGCCCGTGGCTGTAGGAGGGGGTTTTTCCTTCTTGCATCTGAAATATTTCTTCATAGTGTAACAGGGAGAGGGGAAAATAAGTAAATAAAAGCTGCTTACTAAACTAAATGCGCTTTCCAAAGTAAATTTTTTTTGTTGTTGCCTGCCTGGAGAGGTGATAAATGTGCTCCGTGTTGCGCTCGTGGTTTGACACCAGCGTGCCCAGGTTGCTGCCCTCGTAGCTGCAGCGTGCAGCAGCCAGGGCTCTGCCACGGCATGGGACAGCAGCCTTGGCCTGAAGTGGAGCAGTGACAAAGAACATCTGTAGGACAGAGGAAATGTGTTTGAACTTGGAACCCTTTGCTGAAACAGATGTTTGAGGGGCTGTAATTGGTACCACAAGATAGGGCTTGAAAATCAAGTTAGCAGATTGAACTATCTGGATTTGAATTTTTAGCCTCCTCCAGTCCCTTCCTCCCCCAGCCCTGATTTCAAATTGCAGATTACGGAAACGGGACAGAATGACAATGGTACTCTTTGAATTATAGGCTGCTTTAGCCAGAAGAGCTGGCAGGACAGCAAGTGGAAATCTGGAGAAATACATGCCGGTTCCAACTGTGAGAATTGAGATTCATTTTGCAGCGTTAGAATCTGAAATGTGTTTGCGTCGTCCAGTCCGAACCTTCCGCGTTCTTCTATGCTGAGGATATTGTCTTGTCTTTGACAATTAACCATTGTTGGTTTTATTTTTGGGAGAAGTTCAACCTGAGTGCCTCACCCGTTGGATGGGTGTTACTGAGTAGCTTGGAAAGTGAAAGTTGCTGAATTGGGCTCTGATTTAGCCAGCATTTGGGTGAAGGTGTGTTTCTCAGGGTGTGCTATCCAAGCCCACGACTACTTCTTGGAGTAGAGTGTCTCCATTCAGAACTGCAGCGTGATGGACCACACTGGTCTGTGCTGCAGCTCCAGTCTGACCATGACGTTGTCCGTGTCTCTGGCCCATGACATTGGCCGTTGCAGGGCTGGTAACAAACTTCAGACACCACGGCAGCAGCGTCTGGCTGGTCCCAGAGGTGCTGCCGTTAGGCTTGGCCATCCTGCTCTCTGATCGCATCCCCCAAGGCAGCGCTGCCCGCTCGGCGGGCTCCCCGCAGGTCTGGGTGTTGTGCTCCATCCTGCAGACCAGAAGAGCCTTTGTGGTCAGGCAGGGCCATCTGGAGAATGCTGCATCCTCGCTTGGTCAGTCTGACTCACACTTGGCTGCTCTATTTGTCGGCCTTGGTTGTGCTGATCTGTTGTTTCTGCTTTCTTTCCAAGTTGTGAGGAGTTTGTGTCCCAGCTAGCTTTACAGCAGAGGGCTTTCTGCAGGTCTTGGGCTCCTGATGGTGGCTCTCAGGCTGTAGTGCTCTTGAACTGGGACCTGCGACCTTGTATCTACGAGACCGTAGATCTCCTTAAAACATCTGTAACGTTTGGAGTTTCTTCCTGTCATTGAGGAGGAATAGGAAACAGTTTATCAAGTCCTTTGGAGATTTCTCCTTTTACTGGGTCGTCTTATAATTTTTTTAAGGAATGATCCAAGGAGATGCGAGGAGAAGCAGTAGTGTAACGTTTCCAATAACGTCTTCGAGCTACTGGAGTTTAACAGGAAATGTGCTTACCTTAGAAAATAAGGTGTTAATCAAATGCCCTTCATGTCTGCGCCTATTCTTGACTTTTGCAGAATGGGAAATCCCGCATGTGTTATTCTTTCTGTGCTTTAGCCTCCCAGCACCTGGGCACTGCTCTCTGCGTGGCTTCCAGCTTAAGTTCATAGCGGAAGAGGACAGACCGCATCCTGAGTTGGGAGCTGAATTTCGGGTCTAGTGGCTACTAGTGAGCTCCTCTGTCACACACACAGAAAGACTTAGGTTTGCCTTTTATTTCATTTGAGCATGTTTGATTGCTTCAAGTTCTAGGAGAAAATACAGTTGTTTTCTGCTGTTAGCACTCTGTCATAAGAAAGTGCTTGTGCCTTAGCTGGTTAGTTGGGAAGGGTGGGACCTGGTGGGGATTTGCTGAGAAATGAGTGAAGCTATGGTGGGGAAGAGCTCTTTCTCCATTCGTAACCACCATCCTTAGCTGGTGCTACAGCTTTTGCCCAAAACCACGTTTAAGGGGAAAAAAAAAAAAGCTTGCGATGTGTCTCAGGGATATGGTCTGGAAGAAGCTTGCATGTAACCTTCAAGAGAGCAGAAGAATTCAGCAAATTGGAGTAGCGGCTCTGAACAGATTGATACTTCCTTGTTAGCTCTGTTGCACTGATAAGAGAACTAGGTCAGCTCTGTGGAGAAAGCGTTTTATCTGCATACTTCTCTTAACTGGAATCCTGGCGCTTGGCTGTTGCAGCAGGCTTGCCGACTTGCAGCTCTGCACGGGGAGTTGTGCTCTCCATCTCATGTTTTCCTCCAGGTCAAAGTGTGGTCTGAAGCCCTGTTGCTTTCCTCTCTGTGGCATGTGCTTCTTTTGCTGTGGGGGTGATGCAGCCAGTCCCCAGGGGTGTAAGTAGCATCTTCCATCATGCTGGTGTAATGTCTCTGGCTGATGTTCGTAGGGCTGTTGTTCAGCGCTAGAAGTATATTGCTCCATCTCTTGGCGGTGGATGAGGATACAGCATGGAAAGAGTCTCTTGTGTTTATTCCAGGGGAGAAAGTGGAGGAGAAGGAAGGCTCTTGGAGGGGAGTGTGTGAAAGGCTGTTCCCTTCTGTGGTCCGCCCCGGAACGGCGGTGTCTTAAGGTGGGAGTCTGTCTGCTGCAGTGCAAGGTTTCCCTTTCCTCACCCGGTAAAGCTTGTTTGGTGGCAGCAAAAGTGGAAGCTGAAATGCAGAGATGTGCTCGGGCACCTGGGGTGCTTAATCCACAGGTACCCTAGTCCTCTTTGCCCCTGTATTCTGTATGTTACTTGCTTCTACAAGGTTTTGTCCTGGGTTTCAATGCCTTCCCTGACCACCCTGCCCCCACTTTGCTCTCCCCCGTGTCTTCTGTTTTCATTTTTACTAACCTTTTTCTGCCCAGCATGTGTTACATTGCTATCATCCTAATATCCCCAAATACATCACACATCACTGCCTGTGAGGCTGGTGGCTTTTAGTGTCAGCTGACAAAAGACACTATAAAAGAGGTAAACCCAAGAGAGGAGCTTGGTTTGGAGGCTGCTGCCCTTGTACCCGTTGCAGCTCCTCAGCTGCATTGCTGTTTCAGATCCGGGGTTTGTGTAACTGCTGCGGTGTTTCTCTTTGCTGGTTACCCATCCCATTAGGGCCTCTCGATAAATTGTGTAATGATTTTTGTGTGCATTCATTGCTCTAGCTTTATGGTAGGTGACACAGATTAAATGAAGCCAGACAATGCTCTCTGTTCGGGGTAATGACTTTCAACTGCGGTGTCCTTTTGTTGCTGTAAATTATGGTAAATGATGTAGCGCTAGACCATAAAGATGCAAGCTACAAAATCGTATGAGTAGTAAGATCCCCCAGGAAGATGAATGACATATCTGGAAATCTTTTAAGTGAAAGTATCCAGCGCATCCCTACATGCACATGAAAGGAGCGTCAGCCGCAGCATGGGAGACGCGCACCTGAGGCAAGCACGCACAGGGGAAACACTTAGGAAATAACACGTGCTTCTTGGTGAAGGCACTTCTGACTTAAGTGTTCTTCATATTACAGCGGTCTCAGTATGATTGTTTCAGGGTACAGCTCCAAAAACCAGAATCGTATCAAGTGTTTCACAGGTTAGGACCAACACCTTGCACTTAGTCCAGAATAGCAATTTCAGTTTATTTTAAGTTTGGGTTGTGTTACACTTTTGAATGTGCTGGGCTCCCCAGTTGAGATATAATCTAATTCCCTGGTAGTTTGTGGCTTAGGTTCCCATCCCAAAATAGAATCTCGCCAGTGGTATAACAGCTGGAAATTTCAGTATTAAGTTCATATTCCAGCTTTTTGTCTTTAAAATGAAGTGAAATCAGATGGCAGGGTCTTGCTCAACCTAGACTAAAGTAACCAAAGACTGAAAATAATCTGTGCACAAATATGATGTATTTTGGAATTGTGACCATCTGTAGTAGCGTTCACCCTTGGTTTAAATAACTCTGAACATCTGAAAACAAAAGTTCTGTCAGCAATGGACTTAATATGAATTGATTTGAAATGGTATACCATAGAGGGAATACCATTGTGTTAAAAAATAGAGGGCTGCGTCAAGGTATTTGTGGCTGTTCTTTTTTTCTGCCGGAGGTTTCATGTGTAGTCGTGGAGCAAGCTAAAACTTTTGTGGCCATGTGATGATTTTTCTTTTTTTTTTTCAACCCCCCACTTCCTCCCTTGCCCAAATATTGTAAGACTTAATTTCATGAGACTACGTTTGTTGATTCCCTTGATACCTGGAGAGGGAAGTGAAGTCCTTCTTCAGCCTTGCTGGTGGCGTACTGGTTCTCCACCATGACGGCGGTGGCA
The DNA here is from genome assembly GCA_013398225.1 of Steatornis caripensis. Lineage (NCBI taxonomy): Eukaryota > Metazoa > Chordata > Aves > Caprimulgiformes > Steatornithidae > Steatornis > Steatornis caripensis. The sequence goes on along the minus strand of VZSC01017630.1, from coordinate 5,656 downwards.
ATTTACGGCTCTTGCGGTCCAGTGTCAGTTGCGTCCCTGAACTTGCCGTAGGACACGTGCTTGCCTTGATCTCCCGTGGTGTTTAGCTCGCTCCTTTGGGGCTTGTCAGTCTGTCCTCACTTAGTTGCAAAGAGCAAATGGTCTTTGCTGCCCTTGCTATCTGCATGGCTCAACTGGTGGAGCTGGCAGCAAATGCTTGCCTGCTTGCTTGCTTCCCCCACGGATGTGCCTCGCTTTCCTTCCTCTGTGCTCAAAAATGCTGTCCTTAAAATGATCTGGCAGACTTTTCTTCTAGATGAGTGAGTATTCTGAGACGTAAGACACTGTCCTGTGCAGTATGGTAAGGCTGTAAAGTATTTACGTGGGATATGTGTGCACATAGACTAAGGACAAGGTGGTGCGTGTGCACTGGCACACATGTGCGCGTTTGTGCTTGTGGGCGACGCATTGTGCGCGCACATGGGTTACGGAGAACCCACCAAGGTTGCACAACGAAGTGCTCTGAAGTTAAGAAATGCCAGAAGTGAGCGATTAGGAAATAACCCGGGTAATATTTGTTCCCTTTTTCACATGTGGTGGGGTACGGCTGTTAGCTCGGTCCCCGCTCCACCGGCCGCTTGCTGTTGGGCACGCGGTGATGGCTGTGGCGGTGGGGCAGAGCCCTCCTTGTCTCTGTGGAGCAGGAACAGCGATGGGATGGTGGTCCCTTTATGGCTTGAAAACCTCTGAATGCTTGTATCCTCTGTTCCATATGCGGCTCTGTACCTTATCTACCATACGATGTTCAAAGTGCCCTGGAGAGTGAATTACTAGATTCCTTGTGGGCTTTTCTCTGGTGCTTATCTCCATGATGGCCAACTGCTCTGCAGATGTGGCCCAGCTGTGAGAGAGAGGGTGTTTTCTTCGTGCTGGGGGTACTTAGACACATGTTGAAACATCCGTGGCCTGATTATTGGCTTAGGATTATAACGTCCTTTCTATTTTTTTAAGAAAGGTTTCAGCACTGAGCACTCATCACTTTGATGTGTTGATGAGGCCCGAGCATCTCAGTCCAGGGGTTCAGAAAGACTTTTGGCTGCACAGTCAACTCCTCGGCGCTGGGGAAGCCTCTGGGCTCCTCGACATCGGGCGCCTGTGGTGTGGGCTGTCCCCTGCGGCGGTTGCACTGGTGGGACCATCCCCTCTCCCTGCCGGCCCTGGCGCCCTGTCCAACCTGCAGCAAATGAGGCAAGTGCCTCTGGTATTAATTATTGTTCCTCATTTGGTGCTGGTGGTATTTCCTGTAGGGTATCTCAATTTTTTTTTCCCCCTCCTTATCTGCTTCTCATTTGTTATCTGAGGCTGTGCTTTTATTCCAAAGCTGCCATTGAAGTGTATGCAACCTGTTCAGTAAGGCCCTAATGCTGAGTTCGGGGGCTCGCCATCAACAGATGCAACTTACCTTGACATTTTCCACTTAAGGAAGAGCCTTTCCAGTCCCAAGTACCAACCCTTTCTCAGTGCCGGTCTCCCTATCTGTGGATTTGGATCTCCTCACCTGCCTTTAACAGTAGCCTGCGGCTGCCTGGCACTTAAACTAGCCTTTTATTTCAAATGTCTCCCTTTCCAGAATGGATCACAATCACATGGGCTGAGCAGGATTTTGCCATTAGTGGGGGGTTTTCCTGTAAGTGTTCCCTAGCAGGATGCGTTTCCTCTTGCATAAGCAGGCTGAAAACCCTCCGAAGCCACAGAAATACATCTGTTGGATTCCCGAGACAGATAAATCCTTTATAAACAGGAAAATGGGCAAACTCATGCTAACTCTTGTGACACATCATGATGGGAGATCAGAAAGAAACGGAATGAAAAGTGTCAGTGTGCGAGCATGGCTGACGGCATCCTGCGTTTCTAAGGTCCTTTTAAACGCTGACACAAAGGCCAGCGGCTGAGCTGTACGGCGGGCACAGGCAGTGGGAGACAAAGTTAAATGTTTGGTGAAATTCAGCTGGAAGTCACTTGACATTTGGCGTGGGGAGAGGGGTAAAAAAAAGAAGAGTTTTGAAGGCTCTTTCCTACGTCCTCACCAGGACGTGCAAGATGCCGTGTGTCGCGGAGCGGGATCCAGGAGATCAGCGCAGTCGTAGATCTGTCAGCGCTTCTATTGTAGTGGTCTTTGCAGGGTGTCTAACGCTTCTGTTTTAATTTTGCTGAGGGCTGTAATTCTGGCAGAATTTAAACTCCTTTCAACTCCTAGTCGTGAGGTTTTAAATCGTCCAAATTTGTACTTTACAAAAAAAAAAAGAATTTCCTGTCTAGCAAGTGTATGGAGATCGTTCCAGCTCCTTAGCTAAGATTTAACAGCACAAACAATGGTCTAATTAACTTCCTTTTCCAAAACTCGTGCTCCAAAGGCCACTTCCTAAGAGTAAATCCCGAGCACAGCCCCGTTGACCATGGATGCCCTTTCTTGCCCTCTCGGGTGTTTCCAAAGTAGCTTCCCAAGGGTCCCAGGTCATTCTTTTGCGTGTGTGGTAGAGGCTGAGTCAGCCTTTCCTTACGGTGAATCATCTCGGATGTTGGTGTCTCACCTGGTTATCCTACAAGTGGCCAACCTGGGAGCTTCTGACTGCAGCCTGCCTGCACTGACGGCTGCACGCTGTGGCAACCAAATTCAGCTGTGGTTTTCTGGCAGATGGTGGAGGAGGGGATCCTTTGCACTGCAGGATTCAGAAACAACAGAGGATACGAAAGGCTCTTCATGCTCTAACAAGAGGCTGAGGCCGGCAGGAGATGACTTTTTGCAGCGCTCAGGATCGAGCGAACCCCGTTTTTGTTTTTCACCTGCTCGCTTTCTGTGATGTGCTGAAAGATCCACAGTCGCTGCTCTTTATAACTACAGCCTGCACATTTTCCCCCTCCCTCCCTTCTCTTTGGAGAGCAGCCAGATCAAAATGGCTGTGATCCAACGCCAAGAATCACTCCCTTTGCTATGGAAATGAGGGCTTGGAGGCTGCTCACCATGTGTTCATCAGAGAGTTCCTGCTAAGGATGATGAGCTGCAGGCGGGGAAGAGGGCAGTGAAGGTGTGCTTGAACAAATCCGTTTGGAACAAATAAGGATATTTTCGGATACATCTGACTCTCTGCATTTTTTGAGAGTCATATGTAGGAAACCAAAAAAATTACCCTTTCCATCAAATGGTAAAAATGAGGGAAACGAAGTAGTAGAATTTCACCATAGGATAAAGGATGTTTCTCTTCCACTAGAGCAGAAGAGGTGGCAGACCTCCTGGTATCTGATACTTGACATAAGCAGGGGTGTTTTGTGGTGTTCTGGTATTGATCAAGTGAAGGAAATATATAATTATCCAAGCTATACAAATAATCCTTCTTCATAGTGATCATATCCACATTCCCAGCATTCAAGCGGACAAATTGAAAAACCCCTGGGTATGCGATGCGTTGAGGCAGGGCGATTTGCTGCGCGTTAACTCAGCAAGGCAGGTTTAAGCCCTCGCCTTACCTTCTCCTAAACCATCAGCTTTCAATCTTGACGCACAGCGGGATGGGAACACTGGGTGAACAGTCAGGAGAACTGACTGTGTGCAAAGCAGGGGACTTTTCCCCCCTCCTAGATGAGTTACACACCCCAGGCAGATGAATGGGTAGGGTTTTGCTGCAAGGTGTGTTTTCGAGAGGGAAAGGGCTGAGCTGTTTGCAGGCTTCCTGCGGTGTTGCAAAAGCACATTGGGCTTTGCGTGAACATCCCTGCTTCTTCAGGGTGGCCTGGTGTGTCACCTCGTGTGCTGGTGAGGGACGGAGGTGGCTGGGAGGGAGGTAGGGAGGAAGGGGGCGATGCTTCTCTCGCAGGCTGCGGGACTTGGCAGGATTGAAGCCATGGTTGCAAAAGTCTGGGCAGCAGAGCCTTGTCTGCCATGCAGCACCCAAACAGCTTAGGGCTGGGAGGAGCCCTCTCAGGATGAAAACGTCTGACAGGTCGCTGAATGAGTCTACACAATAAATCAGTAACTGGGTGTGGAACTGCATTTTTTTTTATGATGTATCTTAATTGGGCCTCGGGCAGCTTGATAGTACAGCGTGTTTGTTGTCTTCCGTGAATCTCTGAGTTGAAATTCACCTTTCCTTTGTGCGTGATTCAGTGGGGCTGCGGCTCAGCTGGGATCGTGCTCCGAATCCACCCAGGGATCGGGGCTGGTGCCCATGGACGGAGCCGTGTCCCTGCCTCATCCTCCCCGCTGGGGACGGCCCGGCGTGCCTCCCTGGTGAGCCCCCAAGCTGCCTGCCCAGGCAGCGCTCCACCTCGAGCCCCGACGTGCCATCTGCTTCTGCAGAGTTTCTCCCATCCTTTTTGTGAATTAACTTAATCTCTTCCTTTGCCTGAAAACAAACCAAAAACCCGCATCGCGCTGTGAGCGGAGTTGTGTATTTTCCTCCCAAAAAATGGGTACGCTTCACTGTCAGGGGATTAATTATCTGTCCTGTGTGCGTAATGGTTTGCTCCTAATATTTCACAGTCCTGTTCCATGAAGGGTACTGCAGCTGCTCCATCCAGTTGTAGAGCTGAACGTGAACTTCCAGGGTGTTGCTGTGCATTACGAGCGTAAAAAGAAACTGGTGTCTGGATTTTGCACCCGTACCTGGTGGCTGGAGCCGGAGAGCAGCTCCTGGTTTATGACTTGCCATTGCACTCTGGCATCACTGGGTGTGGAAAAGGCCTTTTATTTGTGCTGTAGAAAGCATATTATGCAATTCTGTTAGCGGATGTTAAGTACAGAGGAAGCCTAAGTTCATCTATATTAACGATTGTAATCATTAATAATTTAGACACAGCTTTTTTTGCGTGGATGACTTCAACACCCCAATCATTCACAAAGTGTTGCATTTAAAAAACACACCTATTTTTTCTTAAACTGTGTGATTTCTTAATAAAATTGTGTTTGTGACACTTCTGCGGCTTGGAAGTGACCGAGTCCATTGGGGAGATTGGACAGATGGCCAGTACAGCAATGGTAGCGAGAGAAACACTGCGGGGAAAGTTCATCTACTTGCAGGGGCTGGAAATAAATGCAGAGCCCTTCACGCCTGTGTCACCAGCTCCTAGAGGTCAGGTCATCGGTGGCCGAAAGCCATTGCCAGCTGCTTGGCTGGTGCGAAAGGGGCCGGTGCCCTCGACCCCACACCTGGAAACAGATGTCCCCATCGCAGAAACAACCCCGTAATGGGTGTGCGTGTTATCTGTGTCTGCAGAGAAGCTAGTGAGGCTTTTCCCCGAAGGGCTGACCTGCTGCGCCCGGGTGGTCACCATCGCTCTGGGCTTTGCCCTTATGCGGTGACACCGATGACACTGTCACCTCGGCGGTGGGTCCACGTGGGCAGCGGCTGCCCAGGCTGGAGCCGGAGCCACTGCAGAGATGGCTGGTGCAGATGCCCAAATGCTTCAGCTGGACGTGGTCGGGGTTGGGGGGGAGCTGGTGGGAAACATACTCTGATTATTTTTGTTCTTATCTATGCGGAAACTGGAGTATTTCACTCACTAGCTGTCTGTTATGTTAGTTGTAACCTTTTTCTCCCTTTCAAACATGTTATGCGACTACTTTGAAGAGTGCTTTCCTCTAGTTATTCAGCATTTTGTTGCTATTAATTTCTCTTTGTAA
>VZSC01017629.1:132227-143079 GCA_013398225.1 Steatornis caripensis | reverse complement strand
GAGATGGGGGGAAGCAGGAAAGCTGCCCGCCCCCCAACTGCCTTGCGTCACTTGTGATGCGGGCGCTTTGCTCCCTGGGGCTCCAGAGCACGCAGGACTTGACCTTCGAGCCCTTTCATGCTCCGGCTTCAGTTTCAGCTCCCCAGGCTGAAAAACCCTCCTCTTTGCCGGGTTAAACACCCTCTCCTGTGAAGCCGCGCCTCGTTGGGTGGCACGGAGGAGCGTGGCTTTGTGCTGGACCTTGTGTGCTTTGCAGGGAGCTCCAGGGCTCCGGGAGCACCGGGGTTTTCAAGGTGGCTCTGCCGTATCTGTCCTCTGTCTCCACCATAAAGCCCTGGGAGCGGCTCTGAAGCCCTTTTTCCCCAAAGGGCTTTCGGGAAAAGGCTGCTGCGGGTGCGGTGTTGATGGAGCAGCGTGGTACAGCTGCCGTGGTACTGGCACATGGATCTGATGTCTCGTGGCGTGCGATGGAGCCCATCCGCCTTGCCAGGCCTCGAGGTCCTGGGCCGGCTGGCAGGAATGCTTACGTGGGATGCGGCTCAGCAGGACGCCAGCAGGTTTTGGAGCTTTGGAGGAGAGCTTGTAACGTGCTGTGGGGTTGTTGTGCTGCGTAGTTAAAGCTCGACGCGGCTGATCCGTGAGGCTGCACAGGCTCGAGTCCGTGCGCGGCTGCTCACCGCGGCAGGTTTGGGTCCAAAGCGCATCCCAAATCTCCCTTTAGCTTGCTGGTTCTCCGTACAGAAATAGCTCCCCGTCCAAGCCCTGTGATCTTAATCCTGAAGAATAACAAGGAAAAGCCCAGCTGGATTTCCTATGCAGGAATCTGTCTCTGCTGGGCCAGAAATTAGATGTTTGCAAGGCCAGGCTGGATGGTTGCACCCTGGCAGGGACAGAGCTGTTACACTGGGGGGGTTTCAGTCCATGCTCAAGGGGGTTGGGGGCAGCAGACAAGTTTTCATGAGGAAAATAGGAATCCTGTGAAATAGGGCTACGGAGATTGGGCTGGTACGTGTCCTGTGCCATGCTGCAGCTCTGAAGGTTCGGGGTGAGAGGTGTGGGTCCCCCTGTACTGGGACATGCCTCTGGGAGAGACTGGAGCCCACTGGGTTCACTGAGCACCTCTCCGCTTTCCGTCCAGGCTCCTCGCTGGTTGAAAAGCCCCCGGAGCTGGGAGGGGCCGTAACCCAACAGGCAAGGCACGACTTGCTGTCAGGCATGCAAAGCAACGTGGTGGGGAAAACTCCAGGTTTTCCTGCCTAGCTCAGCCTGTTCTCTGCTGCTGCTGCTCCTGCCGGCACCAAGGGAGGGATCCATCCCCTCTCCAAGGAACTTTTCCCAGTTGTCCCATCAACTCTGGGGAGTTTGGGGAAGCTGCCCAGGCGGATGTGACCCCTTGCTGCAGCAGTGACGGGAGCTCTCTGGGCTTGGCAATGCTCCCCGTGGCTGCAGCCCCCTTACACCAGCGGAGCTGTGCAGGCTGGGCATGCAGTGAGCCCTGGGGCCGTGGGGAGATGGTGAGAACCTGGGCCAGATCCTTCTCCCTTGCTGGCAGTGAAGCTCTGAGCACTGCAGGTGAGTTAAAGGCAGGAGAGAGGTGGCAAAAAGCCTTCCCGTGCCATGCCCGACGCAGTCCGCTCCGCATCGGGACCTCTGCCATCAAAGCCGTGCTGCGAAGGTCCCATGCCCTGTCCCAGCCCACGCGGCGGTGGCTGCAGTGAGGCTGATGCCAACGTCTCCCGGAGGTCACGAGCCACAAGCGCGTGACTTGTGTGTTGGTGGCTCAGGACTGGGGTCTTTTGTCCCGCTGGTGGTGCTGGTGGGGCTGGAGCGCTCTCCTGCTGCCTGTGCAGGCGGCATCCCTGCCAGCACCAGGGATGCTCCGCTGCGCTGGGGCTGACGCGGCAGCCCAGGGAATGTGATCTACACCGGGGTGGTTTTCAGGCAGTGCTGCCTGCAGCGCCTGTGTCCCTTTCTCCAGAGTTTCTGGGACTGGTAATTGCTTCCTTCTGCTGCCGTGCTTCAGATGTGATCCTGGCCTGAGTCACCCAGCTTATTTGTCAACACTGTTCAGCTGCCCTCTTCCTCCTCTTCATCCCAAATCTGGTTTGGGTGTTGCTCCCGACCTGCTCCGTGGGCTGGAGCAGGGACTGCCTCGCCCTCCTTGCGCAAGGATGCCCAGCACCAGCACCATCACCTGGGGACATGAGAGCAGCAGGCATGGGGTTCCCGGGAAAGCCAAGATGTCACTGGGTGCCTTGGATTTTTGCACAGTGTCCCCTCCAGTCCAGTACAATAGGTGCCCTCAGCAAGGGGCAGGATGAAGCTTTTCCGTCATGCTGGAATATCTCCTTCCCTCGTGCATCCCAACCCCATGGACACCTTCTCCACGGGGTGAGGGGGGCATGGCTGGCAGGAGCTGGGTGGCTCTGTCCCGCAGCCCTTGTGGTCCTGGGCACCCGGTGGATGGGAGAGCCCAGGGATGCCGCAGGAGCTGCCGGGTCCCTCCGCGACCAGAGGGATGGGGAGGTGGGCGGCAGCACAGGGAGGGTCCCCGTGAGCTCACACCTTGTTCTGGCATTTCCAGGGAGTCGCCGGCCCGTGAATTGCTGAATAAAGTGGCTGTTAATTTGGGGTGGGACTTCCTGCAGACACCAGCTCGCGCAACAGTGGCAGAGGTGACACCGAGCCTCGCCCCTGGTGCTGAACCCACACCACAGCCCTCGTGCTCCAAGGAGCCTTGTCAGGCATCGGTGGCTGGGTACCCGGATGCTGGGATGCTGCCAAGGAGCATTCTTCTCCTGCCAGGAGGCTGGGTGCCGACAGGATGGGTGGTGGGGTCGGGTCCAGAAGTGCTTGGCAAACACCGAAAGGTGCCTGGCTGCAGCGTGCTGCGGCAGGGGGGTGTGTGCTGGCACGGGAAGAGGTTTGCCGTGGCTTCTTTAAGCACGACACTCATTTCCTAGCCTTGGCCGCAGATCGGCTCCAGCCAGTGCGGGAGGTGGTGGCTGCTGGCGATGGGCTCTGGGGTTGGTCTTGAGGCTGAAACCCTCACCCTGCCCCAGGGTGGGGACGGAGGCAGGGCGGCTCTGAGGGATTGGCGCTGCAATGTGTTGGAGATGCGGAGTGGTTTCTCGTAACGAAATGTGTGTCTTCTTTCATCGTGAAATAAATAACTCCCCTGGCATGTCAGGGCTCCCTGCCAGCGGGGAAAGGCTGGTTCTGGCAAGCCGGGGCTTACCTGCAGCCGTCATGTCAGGGCACAGGGCTCGCTCGGAGCCAGCGTGTTGCGGCAGGGGACATCGCCGGCTGTGGGGGCCTCTTGTGCTGGTTGTCTTCCCATGTGGGCAGGACGTGGGAGCCCTCCCAGCCCTGCCTGCGCTCAGCCCCGGGGCAGAGCCTGCCTTCCCTCCCGGGGGGGCTTTCCCTGCCTCCCCTAGCACGCTGGGGCATGCATGGAGGGCATCCCTGCTCTGCCTGGGAGTAGGCGGGCTGGGGGTAGGAGGAGCACCGACATTGCAGCCGAGAGCTCTCCTTGGGTCAGCGCAGGGAGAGAAAAGCACCCCACAGACCAGCACGTTCCCCCCCACTGCAGTACCAGACACCCCTAAACCCATTGCAGGGACCCAGCAAGGGAAGCACAGCCAAGAGCTGGGATTTCCCAAGCCTTTTGCTCCCTCCTGCCCCCCAGTTGCTGCGGAGGCTGGCTCTGGGCCCAGGGAGGCTCGACGCCTCTTGGCACACCCCCTGTCAGCTCTATCCCCCCTCCCGGGGACCCACGGGCTCCCGTCCCTTTGCCGGAGCCCGGCAGCAGGTTGCAACAAGCCGCTGGCTCCCACCCACGGCTCTGCCACAACCACGATGTTGCCGGTCCGGCCCCATGCTGGGAACTGCGAAGGTGCCACGTGGGCGTGGGGACGGTCACCGAAACAGCCACTGAAAGGGCCCAGGGATCGGCGTGCAGGCAGCCCCGGTCCGTGGGGGCGCACTGGGTGGTGGGTCCCATGGGCAGACCCTGCAGCTGGCCTCGCGGGCAGAAGCCTGGTCCCAGCCTGCGGGGAAGGAGCGGAGTCGAACCCACCCATCCCATTTCCACCCCTCTTACAGCCTCCTGCAACCGGGCTTTATTTCACAAGCGAGCTGGCGGCTGCTGTGCCCTTGCGCCCAGTGAGCAGGGAGATGGGGGGAAGCAGGAAAGCTGCCCGCTTGCAGTGTGGGGCGCTTGCCTCCCACACCCTCAGGACCCTGGGTTCCATGCATCCCGGAGCTTTTCAGCATGCAGAAGGGCTGGAGGGATTCAGCGATGCTTATCCAGGGGAGCTTGCCGGGATGAGGTTTGAAGGCGGGCGAGCACCAGCTCTCCAGCATGACGCCGAGCACCCGCTTTGCCCCTGCGGGACCCGGGTCCGGTCCCACCACGTGGTTTGCAGAAGGTGTCACCGCACCCTTGGGCTGCAGGCCCCGGAGCCCGGCCAGTGCTCGGTCCTGAGATCCCCAAGCAGCAGCTGCACCCCGTCTCCAGCCCCTGGGTGGCCCCTGAGCCTTGCCCCGTGCCTGGATGTGCCCGCACCAGCTCTATGGAGAGCCCAGTGCCAGGGGGGCCGGGCGGGTAGGAAGGGGCAAAGCGGAGTCCCTCGCTGCAAGCAGACTTCCTCCCAGCCTGCCCGGACAGAGGAGGAGGAAGGAGTAAAACTCCACCTTTTCCCCCTTTTCAAAGGGAAAAAGCAGCAGTGTTCAGCGCAGGTCCCGGCTCCGGCTGGTAGAGCGTGGTGCCTTTCTGTGTGCCCTCCTGCCCTCCCCGGGCAGGGATCTGTCCCTGCTTGCAGCCAGGCTCCCAGCCCTGCTCCGGGGGGCTTAGACCCCTCTGCTGTGGGAGTCCCCAGAATGCGATGTCCCCGCGCGGCAGGGATGGATGGGACCCTCTGGCCTGGAGCTGGCGGCGGACCTAGGGCAGGACCTCCCTCCCCTCCTGCTACGCTGGTGGCTGCTGAGACGCGGGATGCCTGTGCTGGCTTCTTCCCTCTGCCAGCTCTGCTCAGCACTAGGCGTGATGCCCCTTGGCAGGTTTCCCTGCATGAAGGGACGTGCCCCAAAGCTGAGGTGACCTCAGTGCTGCTGCGTGGGGCAGAAGAGCAGGGCTNGGCGAGCCTGCCAGGTTCAGCTCCTCTCCCTGGGGCTGGGCGCGGGGTGGGGGCACGAGGGGGCCGGCTGCTCGTCGCCTGCTGAGCACAGAAGCGTTTGCTGAGACATCCCGGAGCAAGGACCCCCCACCCCCGGCTGTCCCTGGCACCTGCAGTATGGGAGCCCCAGAGATGCCCAGGTTTGATCTGGCCCCTTTGCCTTGGGGACCCCCGTGGTCCCGCAAGTCCCAGGTGCCGCAGGCCCCCGCGTGGGTGCCCAAAGGACGCTGCTGCTGATGCACCACCCTGCAGCGGCTCTGCCTGCGACCCGGCGTTGACTCAGCCGCGGTGGGGGTTGCGCCACGCTGGAGCGCATGCAATGCTGCCGGGCTGGTGCTGGTGGATGAGCGGGGCCTTATCTGAGGAGGGGTGGTGCTGGGTCCCACCCTGCTGTGGGGCAGCACCCACCGTGGGGTGAGCACCAAAGGNCCACGTGGTTTGCAGAAGGTGTCACCGCACCCTTGGGCTGCAGGCCCCGGAGCCCGGCCAGTGCTCGGTCCTGAGATCCCCAAGCAGCAGCTGCACCCCGTCTCCAGCCCCTGGGTGGCCCCTGAGCCTTGCCCCGTGCCTGGATGTGCCCGCACCAGCTCTATGGAGAGCCCAGTGCCAGGGGGGCCGGGCGGGTAGGAAGGGGCAAAGCGGAGTCCCTCGCTGCAAGCAGACTTCCTCCCAGCCTGCCCGGACAGAGGAGGAGGAAGGAGTAAAACTCCACCTTTTCCCCCTTTTCAAAGGGAAAAAGCAGCAGTGTTCAGCGCAGGTCCCGGCTCCGGCTGGTAGAGCGTGGTGCCTTTCTGTGTGCCCTCCTGCCCTCCCCGGGCAGGGATCTGTCCCTGCTTGCAGCCAGGCTCCCAGCCCTGCTCCGGGGGGCTTAGACCCCTCTGCTGTGGGAGTCCCCAGAATGCGATGTCCCCGCGCGGCAGGGATGGATGGGACCCTCTGGCCTGGAGCTGGCGGCGGACCTAGGGCAGGACCTCCCTCCCCTCCTGCTACGCTGGTGGCTGCTGAGACGCGGGATGCCTGTGCTGGCTTCTTCCCTCTGCCAGCTCTGCTCAGCACTAGGCGTGATGCCCCTTGGCAGGTTTCCCTGCATGAAGGGACGTGCCCCAAAGCTGAGGTGACCTCAGTGCTGCTGCGTGGGGCAGAAGAGCAGGGCTGCCAGCTCCCAGGCACCCAAATCGGTAGTGACTCAGCCATGGGAAGCATCCTGAGCTCCTTCCTCTGATCCCAGCACACTCAGGGCATCACCTGAGGCCAGGACAGAGCCTGGCCTTGGCGACGTCCCCACACAGGGAACATGCTTGCCTTGGGAATGNGGGCAGCACCCACCGTGGGGTGAGCACCAAAGGGTTGGCAGCCCTTCTCCAGCCTAGCCAGGCACTGGTGGGACCTTGGGGGACAACGGACACGTGGGGTGATGTGACTGCAGCCCGGATGAGGGCAGTGGGTCCTGGTCCAGCACCGGGTTTGGGGGTGATACCCAGCTTGAGCCAAGTTGCTCCACGGGGATGCTTCACCTCCGCGCAGCCACCATTCTGGCTGTGCTGCAAGTGCAAACACCTCTTCTGGTGGGCTTGAACCTGGTCCCTGTGCCTGCCGGGCAGGTGGCGCTTTGAGCCGGGNGTGATGCTCCATGCTGCCGGGTGCTGGCTGCCTGCCTCAGGGGGCAGGTGCCCAGCAACCCAGCGTGTCCATGGTTCACCAGGGGCTGTGGTGCNACCATTCTGGCTGTGCTGCAAGTGCAAACACCTCTTCTGGTGGGCTTGAACCTGGTCCCTGTGCCTGCCGGGCAGGTGGCGCTTTGAGCCGGGCTGGGTGTAGCCCAGCTGGGCTGAACCTGCACCCTGTGGCTTTGGAGCATCACCCCGAAGGCAAGGCTGGAGGAAGGAGGGGGCGGGAGGGTCTTGCCTGGATCAGGATCTCCTGCTGCCCCCCGTCCCTCAGAGGTTGTTTGGGCAGCGAGGTTCAGGGCAGACATCTCGCGCTGGNGAACCTGCACCCTGTGGCTTTGGAGCATCACCCCGAAGGCAAGGCTGGAGGAAGGAGGGGGCGGGAGGGTCTTGCCTGGATCAGGATCTCCTGCTGCCCCCCGTCCCTCAGAGGTTGTTTGGGCAGGGAGGTTCGGGGCAGACATCTCGCGCTGGGCTCAGTCCAGCCCAGACCAGCTTCTCCGGAGACTTTCAAAGGCCCTGGACGCTGTTTGTTATTCACACGCACATTCCTTGCACGCAGCCCCGCAGCAGCCTTGTTCCCGGGGAGCAGCGGGAGACGGACAGCCACGCCGCGGGAAAACACCCGCCAGCACGTAGCCGGATGCTGAGCCCTCATCTGCTGGGCTGGATGTGGCCTCCAGCCACAGGAGCGGAGTTGATGCAGGGTGCTGAGCCTGGCTCCATGGTTGGGATTGGGGAGCAGGAGCAGCAGGTGAAGGGCGTCCGAAGCACGGTCGAGAGGGCCGTGGGGGTTTTTCGGCTGTTCCTAGGCTCAGGAGCCACTGCTGAATGCGCTGCTTCGTTTTCGGCCCCATGGATTTCGCGGCCTGCTTTAGATCCTGCTGCGGCCACGCCGGGCACGGCTGCGCTTCGGCAGGTTTGTTTGCTCTGGGCTGGGAGGGGAGCGGCGTTGTGCAACCGCCGTGGCTGGGCGCGGTGCTGGGAGACAGAGTGGGTGCTGCCACGGTGGGGACAGACTCCCCCGCCACGCCGGGAGCATCCCCTGGGACATCCCCAGGGACAGTCGGGATGGGGGGTGCCGCAGGGTGCTGGGTGCTGGTGAAGGGCGCGCCTTGCAGGCAGCGAAGCAGGGCCGTGTCCCCCCACGGGTGCCCCAGCCCCGAGCTGGCACCACGGGCGCTTCTGACTCACCGGTGCACGGCAAAGGCAGGGCGAGAGAGGACGAACCGGTTCAGGCCTGGGCCCATCTGGTTTCTCGTCCAAGGCTCCGCTGCCTCATCCCTTCTTGCTGCTCAGCCCTCATCCTGCCCACCCCTCCCCGCACAGGCGTGAGCCAGAGGGCAGCCAGCGCTCGCCTCGTCCCCGCACTGACGGCCGCCCGGCGCACAGGGCTGCTGCCGAGGGGGTGGCAGGATGTGTCCCCTTCCGACCCGAACCATGTCTCTGAGCTGATTTGTAGCTGAAAGTATTCCCGATGGATTTGGGCGTAGTGCTCGAGCCACGCAGCGATCCCTGTCCGGCTGAGCTGTGCCCTGGGTGCCCCGGGAGCAGCCTCCGCGCTCCGTTTGTTCCAGATAAGCTTCGTCTAAATCCCAACAGCGCCCTGGAGCGGAGACGCCCTGGGCTGGGTTTTTGTGAAGGGTGCGTTTGGGTGCAGGGAGGCAAAGGGGAAAACTGCCCCTGCTCTTTGCTCTCCCCTCCCAATTTATTTTCCCCTGTTTCAGTCTCTCCTCTTCTGTACGAGGGGGAAATACGAAGTGCTGCCGGGTCGGCCCCCGGGTTTTGCTGTTTTTAGGAGCAAACCCTCTTTCCGTCCCTTTCCTGCCAACGTGTGCCCCGGGTGGGAGCTGCTGCCTGACTCCCCCCAGCCCCAGCATGGCCCTGGGAGCCCTCGCTGGAAACCCCCTGGGGTGTGGGGGGGATGCTCAGGGGATGCTCAGCCACGCTGAGTCAGGCCCATCTGAAGGAGTTTGTGTTTCGGGGTGGAAATGAACTCATATTCAAATTCCAGAAACCTTAAACTGCCAGCTGGGGCTTAACCCTTTGGGTGCTCCCGTCGGTGCTGCGGGATGCTCGCCCGGCTCTGCGGGGAGGTGGAGCGGCTCTCGGTTCTTCTCAGTGCCCGTCGACAGCGGCACCTCTTCGCCGTCCCTTCTGCTGGCTGTCGCTGCGTCGCTGATGCTCAGCCTGCCCCGAGCCGTCGTGTGCCCCGTCACGCTGCCCTTTCCTAAAATCTCTTAGGGACGAGCCTGCGCTGAGCCGGGCCCAGCACTGCGGTGGGGCGAGGCGGCGGGCAGGGCGGGTGGCACGCGTGTCCGTCGGGGACAGCCTGTGTCCACGCCGTTCCCAGCTCGGCAGCTGCAGGTGGTGCTCAGGCCTCGTAGGGTGGTGCTGCTGCTTTGAGGTCTGGCTCAGCACCCCATCCCTGGCGTGCTGTGCACCCCGTCCTTGGTGTGCTGGGCAATGCAGCCGTGGCGTGCTGTGCCTCCCTTCCACGGCGTGCTGTGCACCCGATCCCTGTGTGCGCCCTTGCCACGCTGTGCACCCTGTTCCTGCCGTGCTGTGCACCCCATCCCTGGCGTGCTGTGCACCCTCGTCGGGGGATGCCCAGACACACTGGGCGCATGATGCTGGGATTTGGGGCACACGAGGGTGGCCGAGGGGCAGTGAGCAAACCCCTGGGTGTGTTTAGACCAGGCGGTGGTGCAGGATTGCTGGAGCAGCCCCGCTGCGAGGGATGGCCCGGGCACCCATTGCCCAGCTGGTGGCATCAGCCTCCCTGCCGTGGCCTTGTCCTTGGTTTCCCTTGCTGGAAGAGCCACCCTCATTGTCCTCCTGGGCCGCAAGGAAGAACCAGAGCAGCCTGAGAACGGGGTGCAAGGGGCAGGGCAGAGCAAGGGGTCAGCGTGGGAAAGTCGGCACTTGGGCGGCTTTCTGGGTGGCATGTGCACCGCGGCGCTGCCCGTCCTCCCCGGCTCCCTCCCGCCGGCTGGGCGCAGGCAGGATGCCGGCCACTCCGCTACCCACCTCGCACACCGGGCATGGGAACGGCAAGCTGGGCACAGGCGGGGATGCCGCAGGGCTGTTCCAGCGAGCAGCGCCCCATCGCCTCGCCACCGGCTGCAGACACCCCTGCCTGTGCCCGGCAGCCGGTGGCCGCGTGAGGAGGGGCCCTTTTGGTTTTGCTGCCTGTATCTGGGTGGAAATCACCTTCTGTTCATTCTTGGTGCGCCAGCCCTTGGATGTCCCTGTCAGTGCCACTCGCTTGGGCTGCCGGGAGCCTGCACTCCCCCCCAGCAACCCGCCTCCTCTTGCTAATCATTTACCGGCTAAATGAGTGATTAACTCCTTCCCCACAGCCTTGGCAAGTCTGGCTGGGGAGCACACACTGCTCACCGGTTACCCGCCAGCGGGATGTCCTATGGGCCCTCGCCACCATGGCACAGGCCATCACCGCCATGGCACGGGCCGTCACCGCCGTGGCACAGAGAGACCTTCGTCGGGGTGGGGACACCCAGCAAAGGGACACGGTGGCGTGCCCGCTCCTCCGTTGCTCTGCAAACACATCCCGGTGCCGTCGGCCCCGTGCGGAGCCGGCAGCGGGGCGACACAGGGCGTCTACGCAGAGGCAGGGAGAGCTGGGGCTTTCCTGCGGCCCCACTGACTCAAGCTGTCCCGTGGGGGCCGGGGGAAATGAGCCAGGCGAGGTTTCGTCACGAGTGCGGGGGCCATGGCTCAGCCGCCCCAGAGGCTCTGCTTCAATGAGCTTTTTTGTCCTTTTTTTTTTTTTTTAATTTTTCTCATTTTTTTCTGGAGCAGGGGAAAAATTCCCTGCCTCCGGTGAGGCATCCCCGTGGCATCCCGCGAGGGCTTGGGCACCCTGCGCCCAGCTGCTGCTCCTGCTCCCACTCATCACAGCTACGTAAACCCAGGGGGGCTCCCAGGGGGGCTCTTGGGGAAGGCTGGGATTTCAAACCCACTCTCCGCCCCCCCCCCCCCCCCCCC
>VZSC01017629.1:116510-132005 GCA_013398225.1 Steatornis caripensis | reverse complement strand
CCCCCCCAAATATATTTAAGTAGCAGCAGAGGGATGCTATGGGCTCTGGAGGGTGTGTCTGGCCCCAGAGACTGGGGCTTTGCGCTTGCAAAACGGGATGTGGGCTGCAGGGAGGTTGCGGATGACTGTTCCTGCTCGGATTTGTCAGACGGTGGCTTCCAGCCTCCCTGGGGGGGGTGCGTGTGTCTGTGTGCGTGGGCGTGCATGGGTGTGCGTGTGCGCGTGGGTGTCCTTGGGTGTGCGTGCATGAGTGTGCGTGCGTGGGCGTGCATGGTTGCTTGCGTGTTTGTGCATGGGAGGGTGTGCATGACCGTAAGCGTGTGTGTTTGCGTGTGTTCGTGTGTGTGCATGTGTGTGTGCAAGCCTGCGTGTGCAAGGGCGTGCATGGGTGTGCCTGGGCATGTGTGTGGGCACGTGTTTGTGTGTACCTGTGTGTGTTCATCTTTGTGCATGCATCTGCCTGGGTGTGCATGCGTGTGCATGGCTACACGCGCTGCTCCAGGCGTGACCAGCTCAGCCGCAGAGCACCCAGTGCCCCCTGTCCCCACGCGCCCCGTGGGGTGCATTTGGGAGAGCCCAGTCCCCCGGGTGCAGCCGGGGTGCTCTCCCTGGCCACGCACGCTTGCGACGATGCCGCCCTGCTCAGGGCTCGGGGAGCACTCGCTGTCCCCTGGGGGGCCGTGAGCGTGGGGGCCATGCCCGGGGCCCAGCCAGGCCAGCCCGGGGGAGCTGGGGAGCAGGAGGCAGCTTTGCATTCCCAAAGGTAGGGCTGCCAGGACTTTGGCCTGGCTTCTGCGGGGGCAGGAGGAGTGAAGGCTGTTTTGGGTGCAGAGGAGCAGTGCACCCTTCCCTACTTTTTCCCCCTTAAGCCTTAACCCTTTGCTGCCCACCCAAGCTCCTGCCACATCAAGAAAGGGGAAAGGACATCTCCAACCTCAGCTTATCGGGTATCTTTGAAGGGGCACGGGGGGGATGCTCATCCAAAGAGCAGCTTTGCCGAGCATCCCTGCCGGAGCGTGCCTGGTGACGTGCAGCTCAGCCCAGTGCTGGGGGAGAGCTGGACCCCCAGCCCCAAGGAGCTGAGCCACGTCCCGGTGCCTGCGGGGCTCTGTCCTGCCTGGGACGTGTTGGGATGCTGCGGCAGCCCTCATCCTGCAGATACCTCCGTAGGTCATGGATACATCCTCTCCTCCTCCATCCTTGGCGAACAAGAAGGGCACCCGCTGTTGGGTGGGGGAGCCAAGCGAACTGTGCAGCAAAACTCGGGCAGGATCTGACGTCCCCGCTGCCAGATCTGCTGACTCTGCCGGCCACGGCCTGGGCTATTTGAAGCATCACTCTCAATTTCACATGATTTGGAGGGTAGTGAGGAAAATGAGCTCCGGGCATGCACTCTTGCAAGCAGGGCTCTCTGCAAGCTGGGGGCTGCCAGGGTGGTGTTTCTGGAGCCCCGGGCTTTCCATTGCGGTGAAACGAACCACGGCCAGCAAATACGGGCAGCTGGAGGGAAGGATACAGTCAAGCTGTCCATGCTGTTCTCTGGGCGATAAGGTCTCTGGGCTAGACCCGGAGCTCTTGGCTTGTTTTCACCCCTTGGCTTTGCTCTAAGAGGTGCCGGAGCTGGGGCTGGCCCTGGTCATATGGGAAGTGAGGATAAGAGCTGGCTTCTGCCTTGGTCTGTGCATGTGTGGAGCTGCTGCTGGTGCTGGAGATGCTTCCAAGGGCAGGACGCGGCCAGTCTGGGCTGCTGGACCCGCTTGGGCAGCTTGCCACAGCTTTTGGAGTCCTCCTGAGGGTGAGATCCATCTCCTGCCCTGATTCAAAGGGACTAAGAGCGGACCAGGGCTGCTCTGGCCAGGCCGTGACCTCTCAATACGCGAGGGCTGCCCATGCCTTTGGGGGTGCACCCCACGTCGCCGGCAGCACCGGCTGCTCCGGGGCTGTTGCCTTCCCAGCCAGCCCGTGCCATTGTGCTGGCTCTGCCCTGGGCCTGGTGACGGCTGCGGTGGCACGACCGGTCGGGGAGGTGGGCAGGAGCGGGAGCCGCCTCTCCCGGCTGGTTTCGCCCAGACGAGCCTCGGGCATCATCCGGGACAAGGGCGAACCTGTGCTGCCTGTTTCGTCCCCCTGCCAGGGTGTCCCCGCCGGAGCTGCCGTGCCCGCGGTGGCGGTGCTGGCTGGGTGGGCGATGGGGAGGGTGCATGGGTCCCTGGGGACTGGGCAGGGAGCGCTGGAGCGTGGCCGGGGGTGTGGAGATGATGTGCTGTAGCTGGACCCTACTCCTGGCTCCCAGCATCCCGCCCAGCCCCGTGTCCAGCCTGACCTCGGGGGTCTGCCCGGCGGCTGGGGTGCCCAGAGCCCTTTGTCTGCCCTCCCCGTGCCAAGCTGGCTGCTACAGAGCCCCTTTATCTCTGCCTGCAGCCGCCACGTGCGGCTTAGTCATGGGGACGGCCGGGGAGGGAAGGAGGGGAACCCGGAGGCTGAGGAACAGATGAAGTCTGTGATCAGAGGTGCCGGCGCTGAGCCAGGCGCTAGCGTTGGTGGGTGCCATTGGCACCCCTCTGCGACCACAAAGCTCGTGGCTTCCCCCTGCCCTGCCTTATCAGGGACCAGAGGCAGGTGCCGGAGCCTGCACTGGCCCGGCAAGCCCGGCTGCTGGGGACCGGTGCCTCTGCACAGTGCCTGCAGTGCGCGGGGCTCGATGTGACGGGGACGGGGGTGGCGGCACCCAGAGCAGTGGGAAAGCGCGGTCTGTAGGCAGCCCCGCGGGGCCCCTGCGCGTGCAGCCAGCTTGCCGAAGCACATTGCCGTGGGTGTCTGAGCCTGCAGCCGGGACGGGGCCGTGGCTGGGTGGGAGCCAGCCGAGCCCCATCTCTCCCTCGCCCCACCATGGCCGGGGGGAGCTCGGATGTGGGGCTGGGACAAGAGAGTGCACACAGCTCCCTGGAGTGTCACCTGTCCCCAGACTCCTCCGGCTCTTGGCTGGGTGCGCAGCTGCAGTGGCTCATAGAGGGGCGGCCGCTCGCGGTGGCCTCGGTTGTTCAGCCGGGGAGGGGGATGCTCTCGGTAGCTCCCAGCACTGCCGGGAGGTTTTGTTCAGCCTGGGGAGGGAGCCAGTGGGTGGCTTAGCAGGTTCCTATGTGGGGCGCGTGAGCCCACGCAGGGTGCTATGGGCGTGCGGGGGTCAGGGTCCCCCGCTGGCATCATCAGCGTGGGCTTCCCACCCTCTGCTCTCAAGCAAAGCCCAGCTGTCCCCCTGCTAGCGGTCCACGTCTGGCCAAATCCAGTCACCTTGTGTCACCTCCTCACCACGCCGCTGGCCACCTCCTGCCAACCCCGCCGCGCGTCCCCATCTGCCTCCGCTTGCCTCCCCAGGGCTGAGCGTGGCGGCTGCTGGGGCAGCTGGGGCAGAGAGGATCGGTGGCCCCCCAGCATCCCCTCTGCACCCTGAGGGGCTTGCTGGGCTGGGGGGGGGGGACACATTTAGTCACCTTGGCTATTTGACTGCAAAACTTTAGTTTCAATGTCTGCAAGTCATCGGCTTTTGCTTTTCCATTTACTTAAGCCCTCCTAATCGGCCGCGTCGTTAATCAGGGAAGAATGAGTGACTAAGCCGTCTCGCCTGCCTGGGGACTGGGGGCTCTTTTTTTTTCCCATGAACTGAAAGGAAATGAAACCTCAAAATGTCCTTTTAAATCTCAGCTGTCGGCAGCGCTGTCCAGAGCCCCGGCCAAAATCATCCAGTTGTGTAGACGGGAGTTGCAACAGAGGTGCGGCGCGGACGCGAGCGCGGCGTGACTGCGAGCTCTTTCTTTTCCCGGAGAAAATGCCAAAACCGGGGCTGAGGAATTTCTCTGCTGGGACGAGCGGGCGTCTCGTTCTTTGCTGCGAAAAAAGATTGCTTAAATTTAAAGGGGTTTTCCGCCCCGGCATGGCGAGACACTGGCCTGCGGTGTTCGCTCCCATTGCAGCGCGGGCAGTGCCAGCGTCCCATCGAGGATGGGTTTACCTGCCCCCAGCCGCTGTCCTCGGGTGGCGTTTTCCTCCGGAGCTGCTGTCCCAGCGGGATTTGCAGCACCCTGAAGCAGGCTTGGCTGCGAGCGCAGCTCCGGGGCGGCTGCTGCTGGAGATTTTGGCTCCCGCTGAGCTGCGCCGGGGCCAGCGTGGGGCTCTGTTTTGTCTGGGTTCATCCCCCCAGCGTCGTGCTGGCTCCTGCACTGGGGATGCAAAGACAGGATTGCTCCTTCCCGCGCCCGTCGCCAGCGCTCTGGCAGAGGCTGAGCCGTCGGAAATAGTTGGAGGCGACTCAAATTCTTTCCTTTTCACAGGCTCTGGGGCAAAGTTGAGAGTGAAATTCAAAGTAGAGGCCCCATGTGCCAAAGGCAGCCCCGGGGAAGTTGTCTCCCTGGACCTGTGGTGCTTTGTGATGGGGTTTTTGCTGTAGGAGCCCTGTGCTGGGTCGAGCTGGGGTGGGGAGAGGGCAGGGTGCACGTGGGGCGGGGTGCTGCCTTGGCACTGGAGGGGTTCTCCTCTGCTGTGGGGTGCAGGGGGGCACCTGGCAGCTCAAGCTCTCCCAGCACCTCAGGCTCACCCTGGTCTGGAGGCAGGGGTCGTGGTGGGGGTCCCTGCCTCGCACGGGGGGGGTGACACGGGGAGCGTGATGGGGGCCGGGCTGTCCTTTCCCCTTCGAGTCTCCCCGCTNGGGGGGGGGGACATATTTAGTCACCTTGGCTATTTGACTGCAAAACTTTAGTTTCAATGTCTGCAAGTCATCGGCTTTTGCTTTTCCATTTACTTAAGCCCTCCTAATCGGCCGCGTCGTTAATCAGGGAAGAATGAGTGACTAAGCCGTCTCGCCTGCCTGGGGACTGGGGGCTCTTTTTTTTTCCCATGAACTGAAAGGAAATGAAACCTCAAAATGTCCTTTTAAATCTCAGCTGTCGGCAGCGCTGTCCAGAGCCCCGGCCAAAATCATCCAGTTGTGTAGACGGGAGTTGCAACAGAGGTGCGGCGCGGACGCGAGCGCGGCGTGACTGCGAGCTCTTTCTTTTCCCGGAGAAAATGCCAAAACCGGGGCTGAGGAATTTCTCTGCTGGGACGAGCGGGCGTCTCGTTCTTTGCTGCGAAAAAAGATTGCTTAAATTTAAAGGGGTTTTCCGCCCCGGCATGGCGAGACACTGGCCTGCGGTGTTCGCTCCCATTGCAGCGCGGGCAGTGCCAGCGTCCCATCGAGGATGGGTTTACCTGCCCCCAGCCGCTGTCCTCGGGTGGCGTTTTCCTCCGGAGCTGCTGTCCCAGCGGGATTTGCAGCACCCTGAAGCAGGCTTGGCTGCGAGCGCAGCTCCGGGGCGGCTGCTGCTGGAGATTTTGGCTCCCGCTGAGCTGCGCCGGGGCCAGCGTGGGGCTCTGTTTTGTCTGGGTTCATCCCCCCAGCGTCGTGCTGGCTCCTGCACTGGGGATGCAAAGACAGGATTGCTCCTTCCCGCGCCCGTCGCCAGCGCTCTGGCAGAGGCTGAGCCGTCGGAAATAGTTGGAGGCGACTCAAATTCTTTCCTTTTCACAGGCTCTGGGGCAAAGTTGAGAGTGAAATTCAAAGTAGAGGCCCCATGTGCCAAAGGCAGCCCCGGGGAAGTTGTCTCCCTGGACCTGTGGTGCTTTGTGATGGGGTTTTTGCTGTAGGAGCCCTGTGCTGGGTCGAGCTGGGGTGGGGAGAGGGCAGGGTGCACGTGGGGCGGGGTGCTGCCTTGGCACTGGAGGGGTTCTCCTCTGCTGTGGGGTGCAGGGGGGCACCTGGCAGCTCAAGCTCTCCCAGCACCTCAGGCTCACCCTGGTCTGGAGGCAGGGGTCGTGGTGGGGGTCCCTGCCTCGCACGGGGGGGGTGACACGGGGAGCGTGATGGGGGCCGGGCTGTCCTTTCCCCTTCGAGTCTCCCCGCTGCATGCATGGCCTTGAGCATCGCTGCATGCATGGCCTTGAGCATCGCTGGCTGCAGAGCCTGGAGCCACCCAGCCCCTTCCTAGGGACCTTTAGGGGGCCACAGTGGGGTCAGGTGGGTGTGAGTGATGCTTGGGGCCGAGGAGGGGTTTGCCCCCCCAGTCTCAGCCAGCTGAGGCGATCGGAGTCGCACAAGGCACGGAAGCCGTCAGCATCACCGGAATCAGCTTAATGTCAGGAATTTCCTGCTGGGGAGAGGAATCCATGGCATTAACATGAAAGGCCAGAAAAAGATCATCCTGACCCCAAATTAGTCCCTGGACTGCATGGGGAGGGCCGAGGGCAGCGGAGTCGGCCAGGGCCCCACACCGAACCCTGCTCCAGCGGGCAAGAGGGCGACGGGAGGTGTGGGGAGGGTGGGGGAAGGTGTCGGAGCTGGGTGCCGGGTGGTCTGCAGCAAGGAGACCCCCGAATCCAGCCCCTGCCTGACGTGGCTCTGCTCTCCCGTTGCAGAGAAGACGGGGAAGGTGCTGGGGGAGTTTTGCCGGTGCTACAAGGAGCAGTATGGCGTAGCGCTCTTCAACAGCGTCCGCTATGAGATCGAAGGCAACGGAGGGCCGCAAGCCCAGCTGCTCCACCGCAAGGTAAGAGCCCGGCTCTGCGCAAGGAGCCTGGAGGCGGCGGGGAGCTCCATCCCTGTGCCCAGGCAGCACAGAGCGATGTCGTCCCCAAAGCCCGGCCACATCCCCTCTCCCTGTTCGTTCCACCCTGCCGGGGCGGGATGTAGCCCTCGTGTCACTGGTGCAGCCCATCCCCGTGGCATCGTGCACCGTCGATGCGGTGTATGGGGCTCCCCAGGAAGGGTTTCTATCGCATCCCACGCAGCGAGCACACCCAGCAAGCAGGGCCAAGCCTGGCTTTTGGCTGCAGCCCCCGTGGATGAGTGTGCTTGATGCCAGGGCTGGCAAGAGCTCCCAGGACCTCCTTGTTCCCAGGGGAGCCCTGAGCAGGGTGGGCCAGGCTGTCGTCCTCCTGCTCCTGGGGCGAGCGATGCTCCAGCCCAGGCAAATACCTGGGGAGGGGTAGGAAGCCCCTGGCAGGTGTCCTTGACCCCACGGGGGAAGAGGAGGTGGCTCCGAGTCTGATCTCCAGCAGCCGCCTTTCTCCTGCCTGGCAAAAGGACTCCACACCCCCTCCATGGGGCTTGTTGCCTGTGGCTCCGGCACCCGGGGTCGGATCCTGTCCTCTCCGCTTCCACCTCTGAAGGCAGATGCATGCAAGCTGGGACTTCTCATCGGCAGAGAGGGTTTGGGGTTCCTCCCCGGCCGGTCCTGCGGGTGCTCCCTGAAAGCCGGAGGAGATGTGATTGCACATGGGGACGGGCTTCTGCTTTTGGCTGGGGCTTAAAGGGATGTTTTTGTCAGAAATCTAGAAATTGCGTCTGTGAGATCAGACTCAAGCCCGGGGTGCTCACAGCAGTTGTCTCCCTGGCCCACGCACGAAGGTGACACCTTGGCCAAGCACCTGGACCTGCCCCATCTCTGAAAGCTGCCGGGGTGCTGGGTGTGCTCAGCAACGTAAAAGTGTGGAGGTTCCTGGGTGGGAGCCGGGCACCCGGCGTCCTTGCCAAGGCGTCCCTTGGGTTCCTCGCAATTTGGTAGATGCTTTCAGCCCTGCCGAGGAGTACCTCCGTCCCGAGGTTGATTGCTTCATTAAACAGCTCCAGCGAGCAGCCCAGGAATGTCTGAGGAGCGGCGGCGAGGCGGGGAGGTCAAGGACGCCACACGAGTCTTTTAAAACACCGGTGTATAAGCAGGACATTCCTCCTGCACAATGTCCTGTCTGCTGCCCGTCCTCTGCCAAGGTCCTGGCCGTGCCGCTGGGAGGTACCGGGGCTCCAAACACCATGGGGACCTGCGTGTCTGTGGGGCGGCTCTGCAAGGAGCTGGGGAGAGCATCTCCTCCAGCTGGGCTTTGCACTCCCCGAATATGCCCAAAACGTTGTGGATGTCAAGAGGATGCAGGGTAGCGTCCTCCCTGTCCTCGGGCAGGTCCTGGCATTTGGGTTTTTAAAATTTTATTTATTTATTACCTGGCGTTTTGTTACGATCTCTGTGGGGATGCGGTGCTCAGAGGCAGCTCCCGCGGTGATACCGGGGGCTGGTGGCCCTCGTGGGCAGCGGGGGGACAGCTGGGCTGGGGTCCGAAGCACGGCTCGGCCACCAGAAACACCAGCAAGAAGCAACAGCGATGAGAATGAGGGATAAACGTTTCTGCCTTTGGTCTCTCCAGCAGCCCAGGTGTCCCCAGCCAGAGCCCCTGGGAACCTGTCCCCGAGCATCCTCTCTTCTCATAACAGCCCCTCCTGCCTCTCCCAGCCGAGCCCCAAAGCTGACGTATGCGGACCTGGTCTCGCTCCCCGTCCCCGTGGCAGGGATGCGGGCAGCGTGGGGCCCTCCGCCCGCGCGCTCCCTGGCCCCCTCCCTGCCCAGCCTAGCAATCTGGCGCATACCTGCCTGTCCCAAATATTTGCTGGGGCTGGGTGGTGCCTTCCCTGGGCGAGGAGGGTGTGCGAGGAGGGGACGGCTGCGCCGGGGCTCCCAGGATGCTGGTGGCCTGAGCAGCTGTTCCGTGGCCGAGGGTCCCCCGGACCCGTGTCAGAGCTCAGCCTGGATTTCATTTCGTTGTCAGCCGGTCTGTACGGCTTCTGTCTGCCTTGGGCAGATGTTTCGAATCTAGTTCACAAGGGCTGGTTCTCCTTGGATGAGCCACTCCGATGAGATGCTGATGGGCGCTTCTAGAGCTGGCACCACCTTTCTGTCCCCATCCCTGCCGGTGGCCTTGGGATTCGGGCTCTCATCCCTCCCGCCGTTCCCCAGCCCTGCGGGGATTGCTTCATGCTTTCTTCTCCCGCTTCCAAGGCCTTTGGAAAGCAGTAAGGGGTGGCGAGGTGCTGTCGAGCTGCTGAGCCAAGCTGCTCTCAGACCTCCCTGCCACCCAAGGAGACATGGGGTTGGGGAGTGGTGAGGGGCCTGGGGAAGGCAGTGGGGGTCCCTGTGAACCAGGAGATGGACAGAGCAAGGAGAAGAGAGGGCAAAGTCATGCGGACGGGTCCTGATGCTGGGGCGTGGACCCAAGCCCTGGCTGGTCCCTCCTGACAGACGCCGTGGTGGACGGTGGGTGGCCGTGGCACGAGAAGCGGCCGCTGCACGCTCCCGCCCTCACGAGAGCTCTCGGCTCTTGTTTATGTTCCTGGGCTCATAAAAATTCTTGGGACAAATTCTTGGCTCACTCAGCCAGCCTGTGTTTGTGGTGGTGTAAACGCTGCTGGCGTGAAGGTGCTGGAGAGCTGGCGAGGGGCTGCTGGGTTGGTGGGGCTTGAGGGCGCGGGGTGTCCTCAGCCTGTTCCTGTCACTGGTCCTACGTGAAGTCCGGAGCATTTAAGCATCGTCTGGTGCTGAGCTCTACGGAGTGGCTTCTTGCTTTTCTTGCTCTGTGTCCCATCTGGAGACCATGCTGGGGCAGGGCTTGGCTCCTGCCGTCTGCAGCTTGCCTCTGACCCGCGCCCTGGCAGGACCTTCTGGTTCGTGGCCACTACCGAGCGGGAGCGCATGCTCCTGCCTGCCCCGAGCCGCAGAAATCACCGTAGTTGGGGTTGGGAAGAACTGCGGGAGGGCTCTGCTCCAACCTGCCGCTCAGCCAAATGAGCTGCTGTCGCTCAGCTGAGCTTGGTGTGTCTCCCAGGAAGGAGATGCCAGGGACCGAGGAGTGACCACCACCACCATGGTGACCACCACCACCATGGTGACCACCACCACGTGTGACTTCGCTGCTGTACGAGCAGCCCTCTGAGGTTTTCTAGGGCCGTGCATGTGGCGCTCCCCAAAGTTGTCACCCAGACGCACCTATTCAAGCACCAAAATTTGCAATACTATGGGAGATAATCCAGCGGTGAAACTGGAGACCCTCGGCACAGCCCTAGCACAGAAAACCCCACCCAAACCTCCACGAACAGACCTTGCTAAGCTTCCCGTGGCAGGCTGCAGCCGCGGGATGGAGTGGTACGCACGTGCCCCCCTCCTTGCCCACCCACGTGCCACCCACCACATGTCTCCTCCCCACAGGTCCCGCTGGACGACCACGTCATCTACTCGGGCAACCTCTTCCAGTACATCGAGGAGAACAAGAAGTGGAGGAACCGCTTCTGCGTGGTCCCGCACAACTACGGCTTGGTCCTCTACGAGAACAAACTGGTGAGGGGACCGCCCTTTTGCCCGGCGGCGGTGGGCACAGCTCCGAAGGGGGACACGCCATCGCTGCGGTGGCGTGGCCGTGCTCCCCATCATCCATGACTATCTCTTTCTGCTCAGGCCTATGAGCGGGACCTGGCGCCCCGCGTGCTGGTTAACAGCGCGGGCTACAAGGTTCTCACCTCCGTGGACCAGTACCTGGAGCTGGTGAACAGCAGCCTGCCTGGTGAGTGGTCCTGGAGCGTAAGGGGTGAGGAAGGCTCCTCGGGGGTCCCTGCACCCCAGTGCTGCTGGGCAGCCCTTGGGGACCTTTGGGAAGAGGTGATTTCAGGATGTGGTCATCCCCAGGGACCTTCGGGAAGGAGAGGGTTTTGGGGTGTAGGTGCCTGGGGACCTTCTGGAAGGGGTGTTTTTGGGGTGTAGCATCCCTGTGGACCTGCGGGAAGGGGTGCGGTTTGGGTTGTGGGGCTGTAGGGAAGGACAACCGCCCCGTTTGCCCCGTGGGCCGTAGGGTGCAGTGTGAGGCGTGTGCTGCTCAGGTCGTGCCGCAGCCACTGGGGAAGGAAGGAAAATGTGTCCAGAGCTCCATGAGAGCTGCCCCAGGCTGCAGCCACCTCTTTCCCGGCAGCACTGGGCGAAGGCGGCAGCTCCTGCTCCGCCATCCAGACCCCCAGGAGGAGCGGACACCACCCTGCTCGCCGTCCTCCTGCCCCAGGTCCCTAAAGGCCAGGTCAGCCCCCAGGGAGCGGGGCAGGAGCTGCTGAAACAGCTCGTGTAGGCAGTGAGCCTTCTGCTGGTTCGGGGTGTGTGCCCCATGGCAGCAGAGCCAGGCTCTGGGCTGCTCTTTCACACTGGAAAGAATGGGTTTTAATTATTTTGGTTTGAATTTTTACTTCTGATTTCCTTTTTGGAAGAACGAGGCTCTTCTTGCCCTTTTTTTTTGCCCCATGTTTTCGGTAGAACTCAACAGCAGAGGCACTAGGAAGGAGCCGAGGGGTCTTGCGCGCCCCTGCTGCACGCCCGGCCTCAAACGCGGGCGGACGTGGACACTCCCAGCCCTGCAGCATCCCCGTGCCCGTCCTGCCCCGTCTGCTCCTCTAAGCATCCTCCCCCCCTCCGCAGGCGTGACGCCCAAATCGGGGCACTCCCCCATCCTGAAGTGCCCCACGGATTTCCCCCTCATCCTCTGGCACCCCTACGCCCGGCACTATTACTTCTGCGTGATGACGGGCAAGGAGCAGGAGAAGTGGCGAGCGGTTTTCCAGGACTGCGTACGGCACTGCAACAACGGTGAGCGACGGTGGGGGTGCGCGGACACGGCGGGTCCGGGGTGGGGAGAGCATCATCCTCCCGCTCTGGAGAGGGTGTCGGGGACCCTGCAGTCGTTGGGTTTTGGGCCAAAGGCGATGATTTGGAGGGCAAGGGGAGGAATTGGCTGGGAGTTGTTGGGCATCGTTGAGCATCTCATCATCTCTCTGAGCGAGGGTGGGGAGCGGTTCCAGCCGCCTGGGACGTCCCTGCGCCCGGCTTCATCCCGCTGCCCGTGAGGAACGTGCTGCCAGCACCAGGGCGGGCGGCGTTTGCAGGAGCCAGCACGGAGCCTGGCTCAAGCGACGCCCTCATACCTCTTCTCAACCCTGAGGCAGAAAATACTTGGTAATTAAAGTTCTCAAAACTCTTAAGCCCCACCGCCCTGCTCCCCCCCGCCACCGGCACTGCCTGGGCTCCGGCGAGCCAGGGGGTGTGGGGCTGCGAGGGGCCGGGGCGGAGGCAGGACCTGCCTCCCACGTCAGCAATACTCTGGCAGGAAAACACGATTTTCCTGCTTGGCTGTGGCCTGCGCGCTCCTGGGCTGAGCCCCAGGTCCCGGCGGTGCTTTGGATGGCGAGAAGTTTCCTGGGGAAGGAGGTGCCAGCACTGAAACCTGCTCAAAATCGTCTCTTTTAGTGGGCAAAGAGCGACGCTGACTATTTTTTAAGCGCTTCTTTCATTCCGCGTAGCCCTGATTTTGCTGGAGCTGCTGTTCAGGGAGCGGAGTAATGGGGTTGGATCCGGAGCCTGGGTTTGGCGGAGGTTTCCATGATCCGTGTGCTGTCGGTGAGCTGGGGGTGTCCGCGCTCATCGGGGTGAGCGTGTCCTCGCAGCCCACCCGGGGCCTGGGCTGTTTGGCGGGGGGCTGGGTGCAGTGACCCCTGCAGCCGCTCACCCCCCCGGGATGCTGCTGTGGCATCATTGCTGCACCCCAGGACCCTCCCCATGCTGGACCCACAGCGCCAGGGCACTGTGCGCAAAACCAGCTCCTGAGAAAAGAGGAATCGATCTCTCCTACTAGCAAAAAGCCAATTTATTTATCTTTAATTTGCCCCCCCCCAGCTGCCAGGTGCTGCTGCAGGAGAGAGGAGACATGGGAGCCTTTCCGCCACCCCTGCTGCCAGCCAGGGTTGCGCCATTAAATCCTCTCCTCCCTCTCCTCCTCCTCAGCGTGTGATGAAAAAAACTTCCAGGCGTGGGCAGTGGCCCGGGGAAGGCTCGGTGCCGGCGGGTTTCTGCGTTTCTGCAGCCTGGATTTGTGATCTGTGACACGGTTCTTCCCTCCCGAGCGCCGTTTCTGCCCCTCAGTGCCCCTGCGCGGTCCGAGACGCTGTTTCAGATTCCATGAAAGCTCTTTTGTTGTCGTCGAGCGATTTATTTATTTTTTTTCCCCTGAATTAGAGACTCTGTTTCTGCCTCCGGTTATGATTAGCGTGGGAATTTCCACCTCCCGTTTTAAGACTGTGTTTCTGTAACACCAGCTCTTCCGTAAGGACGGGGGACGTGCGACATCGTTCCTCACGCAGGAGGTGTCCGGCCTGGTTTCCCTGGAGCCTGGGTGCCCTTGGCTGCTCCGAGAACGTCCCTTGCCCACCCCACTGGCTTTCGCCCCATTCAGCGGTGTTTCGGGCAAAAAGCGAACTCAAGCTCACATTTCTTCTTCAGCGCCGTTCCCCTGGTGAGAGGAGGTTTTTCCTCTGCTGACTTTGGAGCTTTGAAAAAGTCGCGGTGTTGGGTGCTCCCGTCCCGTGGTGCGCTGTCATCCCGGGAGCCTTGCCAGGACAGGGCCCAGGCTTCAGCGCTTGTGTCCCTTCGCCGACAAGGCGAGCTCAGATCGGTGCTTAATTAGCCGCATACTAGTGAAGCGAACTCGTTAAATTTGCCCTGTGAAGTGGAACGGTGGCTTCTCGCAGCCAGCCCTGTCCGCCCGCCCCTGGGCAGGATGCGGGGCTGCGGACGGGTCCCCGCAGCCGGAGCCCACGGCCCCGCCGGGCTCAGCCAGGGGCGAGTGACCCTGCTGGGGCGGATCCAGGTGGCTTCTTGCGGGGGCGAATCCCACCCCGCTCTCTGTGGGATTTGGAGGATGAGGTTTGGCGGCAGCAGCTCTGGCAGGGGGCTGGAGCCCACACCAGGCTGTCCCAGCCGGGAGGTGATGCTGAGCTGCAAGGAGCCGTGGATGGAGAAGCTCTGGGCCCTGAAAGCTCAGCCCTGCTCTGGCTCCCGCTCCCACTGAGCGCTGAGAAAGGGTCAGACTTTCCTTTCTCAGCATTTTTTTCCCCTGTATATTAAGCTGCCCCTTAGGAAAAGCTGCTTAGGCTTGGCGTTAAATGTAATCATCTTAGAAAAATCTGCGTGCGTTGGAAAAGATCCGCTCACTACCCCGGGCTGTCCCTCCTGGGAAGGGAGAAGCCACCCCTGGCTGTGTCTCCCCAGGGCGCTGGCTTGCTGGGCGGTCCGGGGATGTGCCGTGACCCTCCGCTGTCATCGCCGTGGGGATGCTGCCCGGGAGCAGGGTGGGTCTGCCAGGGGCCCTTCGCCATGGGGCACAGCCACCATCAGCCACCCTGGGCTCGGGCACATCCTGCCTCCCTCCTGCCAGAGGTCCGGGCGTGGGGAGCGCAGTCGGGGTGCCAGGGGGGGTTCCGTCCCAGGAGTGTTTCCAGCCGGCAGGCGCCTCCGCTGCCAGACCCTGGAGAGGCTGGGACGAGGCANGGGCTCGGGCACATCCCGCCTCCCTCCTGCCAGAGGTCCGGGCGTGGGGAGCGCAGTCGGGGTGCCAGGGGGGTTCCGTCCCAGGAGTGTTTCCAGCCGGCAGGCGCCTCCGCTGCCAGACCCTGGAGAGGCTGGGACGAGGCAGGGACGTGCGTGGGACACGTGTCAGCAGGCTCCTAGGCTGTCCTGCCTGTCCGCTGCCCCCATCTCCTCCTGGCACGTGGCCGTGGGCTCCCGGCACGCAGCCCCTCCTCCCGATGGGTGCTGTGGAAGGGTAGGGGTGATGTCTGAGCCCCCCTCGTGCCGGCGGCCCCACGAGCCGTGCTGCAGCGACATCTCGGGGGCAGCTGAACGGGCTGGAGCCCAGCGTGTGTCCCGCCGGGCTGGCTCGGGGACGGGGCGCTGCCTCAGCCCCGACGCTTCTCGGCCGCTTTCCTCTTCCTCCCGAGCTGCGCCGCTCCCTGCAGGGCTCCCCTTCCTCCAGCCCCCCCGCTGCCCCGTCCTGCGGTGCTGGTGGGCTCGCTGGGCCCCGTGCAGCATTGGGGGGTGCTGAGCCCCTCCGTGTTGGTGAGCCCCTGCTCCTGCTGTGCCTTTGGGGTTCACTGAGCCCTGGGTCCCTGTGCGCCATGGGGGCTTGCTGAGCACCCCGTCCTGCCGCACCCCTGCTCCTGGCACATCTTCAGGGCTTGCTGAGCACCTGGGCCCCCATGTGCCATTGGGGTTCAATGAGACCCCCATCCTGCTGAGCCCCTGCTGTGCCATCAGGACTCGCCAAGCCTGCAGGTCCCCATGCACCATTAGGGCATGCTGAGCCCCCCATCCTGCTGAGCCCCCGCTCCTGCCGTGCTGTTGGGGCTCACAAAGCCTCCGAGTCCCCATGCACCATCCGGGCTTGCTGCCCCCCTGCTCCTGCTGTGCCATTGGGGCTCACTGGGTCCCAGGGTCTCCATGCACCATTGGGGGTCACTGAGCACCCCAGTCCTGCTGACTCCTTGCGCCTGGGTGCCTCCCGGCCCTTGGCTGGGCTCTGGGGGGGATCAGTCTGTGGACAGAGTGGGGGCCCATCAGCCACTGGTGTGTCTGGCCACTGCTGCCCCCCGCCCGGTTAGAGACAGGGGCTTGGCATGGGATCCCGCAGTCCTGGTCACAGCCCTGGGCTCCTTGTGTGGGGCCGAGGGTGTGGGGGATGCGAGGCACCCTCTGCAAAGACGGGCTCGGGTGCTCAAAGCAGCTGGGCTGCCCCTTGCTCCCCGTGCCGGGCTGCTCACTCATCCCCCCCCCCCCCCCC
>VZSC01017629.1:21541-116420 GCA_013398225.1 Steatornis caripensis | reverse complement strand
CCTCCCCAGGGATCTCCGAGGACTCCAAAGTGGAGGCTCCAGCCTTCACGGATGCCATCCGCATGTACCGCCAGTCGAAGGAGCAGTATGGCACCTGGGACATGCTGTGCGGCAACGAAACCCAGGTGAGGCTCTGTCCCACCCAGGCTGGGGTCGGGGGGTGCGGGCTGAGCAGGTTCCCCAAAGCCTCCTGCCTTTGCAGGTCCTGAGCAACCTGGTGATGGAGGAGCTGCTCCCCGAGCTGAGGACCGCCATCGGCCCCCGGCTGAAGGGCAAGGCTCAGGAGCGCCAGCGGACCTGGATCCAGGTGCGGGGCTGGGGCTGCTTGGGGAAGGGGAATCATCGTTGCCTGCCCTCCCCCTGCCCACACTGCCTCTGCTTTGGGGGCCCTGCTGCCGCCTCCCTTCCCTGCCGGGCTCGGTGTCCGCCCGCTTTCCTGCCTGCCAGAGCCAGCGTCGCCCTCCGTGTCGTCCCCTCTCCCGGTCCCTGCCAAGAAGCCGTCCTTATTCTCCACGGTGGCTTTTTAAAGCTCCTTGTTGTGCCCCCGCGAGCCGCCCAGCCCATCCTCGCCTGCGCTGCCTCGTCCCTGGGGCGAGGGAAGCAAACAGGAGGAAGCCCAGCCCTGGAGCGAAGCCCGTCCTGGCTATATTTAGCGAGTCATTTTTAGAGCGACACAGGCTAAATGCAGCCAGAACCCTTGCGAAAGACCAAGGTCTCTTCGAAACTGCCTGTTAAAACCTGAAAAGCTGATAGATAATTACCACCAGGCTCATAACGTGCCGCTGAAGCAGCCTAAAAAACGCACAAACGCGGCTTTTTCCGTAGCTGCGGTCTTCGCTGCAAAGCTGGGAAGCCCGAGGGAGGGAAGGAGGGGGACGGCTCTGAAATCCCAGTGTTCGGCTGCAAAGTGAGCGTGAAGCCCCAGCAAGCAGCTCCGTGC
Organism: Steatornis caripensis; assembly: GCA_013398225.1. NCBI lineage: Eukaryota > Metazoa > Chordata > Aves > Caprimulgiformes > Steatornithidae > Steatornis > Steatornis caripensis. Next base: position 115,480 of record VZSC01017629.1, on the reverse strand, counting down.
CGCTCGTGGACTTGGCTCCTGAGACCCCAGGCAGGCTGAGCGGGGCAGGGCACCGCTGTCAAACGGGGTCGGGGGCTCTCCTGCCCGGACCGCCAGCATCCCTGGCCCCCCGGCATCCGCAGACCTACCTGGAGCAGGTTGGCTGATGGGGGCAGCGCTCGGCTCTGTACCCCTTGGGCACTGTTCCAAAGCAGCTTCTGCACTGCGGGAGCTTCGTCTCACCCAGCTGGGGGGTCCCTAGTGTGGGAAACCCACGGCCAGGCTGCGAGGAGGCATCTGATCGGGCAATGGGCGAAGGCTCGGCAGGTCCTGCAGGCATCTGGTGCCGTGGGTGATGGTTAGTGGGGGCAGCAGAAGGCGTGGGGGGCAGCTGATCACTCCATCTGTCTCTTGCCAGATCTCAGATGCCGTGTATAGGATGGTCTATGAGCAGACCAAGGCCCAGTACGATGCAGTGATGGCCAAGTGCGAAGAGCAGCGGCCCCAGATGGAGAGCACCATCCGCACAGACATGGACCAGATCATCACTTCGAAGGAGCACTTGGCCAGCAAGATCCGAGGTACAGCCCTGCGGGGAGACACGTGGGCATGGATGCGTGTAGCCGTGTCCGTGACCGGCTCCTGGCGTGGCATCGCCGCTGTGTCACCAAGGTGGCTGTTCTGGGGTGCGGCATGGCCTGGAACCCTGGGGGAGATGCCAGCAGCCGCAGGGGCCAGGGTGCGTGTCCTCACTGGCATTGTCCCAGGAGGTGGGGGACAAGGTGGGCAGTGCCCCTCCCCAAGCAGGAACAGGTTCAATGCAGACGGAAGGCCCCCTGCTCTTGCACCCTTGTGGTGTTCTGTAAGTCTGGGAGACTTCTCCTGGAGGAGCTTGGGGAGAGGGGCAGGTCCCCCTCTGTACGGTGGGTTTAGGACCTGATTTGCAGAGCTGGAAGGGCAGAGGAGGACCCTCGCCATGCTCACCCTCGTTCTCTGCCCAGCGTTCGTCCTCCCCAAAGCGGAGATCTGCGTCCGTAACCACGTCCAGCCCTACATCTCCTCCATCCTGGAGGCCCTGATGACCCCCACAAGCCAGGGCTTTGCCGAGGTGCGGGAGGTGTTCTTCAAGGAGGTGACAGACATGAACATGAACATCGTCAATGAAGGTGGCCTGGAGAAGCTGGTGGAGGTGAGAACTGGCGATGCTCCTTGCTGGCCGGGTGGGCTTGGGGGTGGCAGGGCCAGTCCTGCTGCCATCCGCAGGGTGCACAGCACTGGGGGACCCCAGGCTCAGGAAATACGTGGGAATGAAGCCCGTGTGAGGTGGCACGTCCCAGCCCTGAGTGCGCAGAGAGGTTGTCCTGCTCTGCTGAGCTTGGCTTTATCCCCAGTACATGGAGAAGCTTTCCCACCTGGCCTTCCACCCTGTGAAGATGCAGTCATGCTATGAGAAGATGGACCAGCTGAAACTGGAGGGCCTTCAGCAGCGGTTTGACGTCTCCAGCACGTCCGTCTTCAAGCAGAGGGCCCAGATCCACATGAGACAGGTGGGACGGGTACCGGGCTCCTCCCGTGTGCCCCCGGGATGAGCGCAGAGGCCTGGAGAGGGGAGGCAGAGCGGGGAGCCCAGGCTGGTCCAGCCCAGGCAGGGATTTGGCCAAGATGTCTGTCCTGTCTCAGGGGCCTTCGTGTCATCAGCACCCAGCTAAGGGCGCGTGATGGATCTGGCCATCCCCTTTGGTTGGAGCCCGAGCTGGGAAGGAGCCCATGGGTGGGCAGCAGTGTGGGGCACCCTTCCAGCGTGGACTCAGCACGCAAGCTTGGGCATAACGGCACAGCTGCCCCTTTACCACCGAGCCCACTGGCGCCAGCAAGGCCGGTAGCCCAATACTGGGGTCTGATCCAGCCAAACTTGGAGTAGGGTGAAGAGTGGGGGGTACAAACCGGTTTCGGGCATCCTCCTGCCCCAGCACCCTTGGTCCCCGGGGTGGAGCCTGTGGATGCCACGCTGGGCTGCCAGGGACCTCGCCGGAGCGAAGGCTCCTCCTGGTCTGGCAGTGCCCCAGAGCAGCCCCCTGCCCACCCCCTTGGCTGGTCCCTTTGGGTGCCCCTGACCGCCTGCCTCTGCTCACAGCAAATGGACGACGCCGTGTACACCTTCGAGACGCTGCTCCATCAGGAGCTGGGGAAGCTGCAGGGCAAAGACGACTTGTGCAAGTCCATCCAGCGCATCCTTGAGAGGGTGCTCAAGGTGAGCGGCGGCAGGTTGCGGCTTTCGGTGGCCTTCAGTGGCATTCAGTGGCCTTACTCCAAGGGCCAGGATCCTGGGGAAGAGGACAGGAGTGACCTGTCTGATTTGAATAAGTCTTCTGGGGAAAAATATGTCTTTATAGTGAGATTTCCACGCATTTTGGGGCAGGCGAGTGGGGAAACCACGTGGAGGAGCCAGGTCCCCTCTGACCACGTGCATCACTGTAAAAGCCACCCGGGGGTTTCAGACTGGCCCCAAAACCCTTCTGCAGACAGCGGTGGAGGAGCCGGCTCTTACCCGGACTCAGACACCCCGGGAGCTGGCTGGAAAGGAGGATGTGAGGGGCAGAGGAACCTGCTCATGCCCGTGCGGAGGAGTCGGGCGGCGTGGGGGAACCACAGGGGCTTGTGCCGGCGGGCAGGGGAGCTGCCAGCCCACAGCCCTCATTGACCCAGAGCTGCTCTCATGCTCGCCCTGCAGAAATACGACTACGACAGCAGCACCGTGCGGAAGAAGTTCTTCAGGGAGGCCCTGCTGCAGATCACCATCCCCTTCCTGCTGAAAAAGCTGGCGCCGACCTGCAAGGGGGTAAGAGGGGTAGAGTTTGGGGCGGGGGGAGGACCGCCTCGTGCTGCAGAGGGGCTGGAGCATCCCTCCCTCCCGTCGCCCCGGGCTGAGCGGCCTCTGCCCCGCGGCAGGAGTTAGCCAAGTTTCAGGAGCTGATCTTCGAGGACTTCGCCAGCTTCATCCTGGTGGAGAACGCTTACGAGGAGGTGGTGCTGCAGTCGGTGATGAAAGACATCATGCAAGGTACGGTCCCGCGGCGCCAGGGAGCATGGGCCTGCACGGCTCGGAGCCTCACAGGGCTCCAGCACCCTGGGGTGGGTGCTAGGTGCTGGGTGGAGTCACTGTGCACTGAGCCTGGGCTCAGCAGCACCTGGGCAGCTCATGATGGGTGCTGGGGGATGTACGAGGAGGGGGTGACCCCCGTGATGGGTGCTGAGGGCTGTACGAGGAGGGGGTGACCCTGTGCAGGGTGCTGGGGGCTGTAGGAGGAGGGGTGACCCTGTGCAGGGTGCTGGGGGCTGTACCAGGCGCAGCTTTTCCATCTGGCCTTCCCGCCGGCAGGGCTGAGTGGGGGGGATGCTGAACCCTCTGCCCAGCTCCAGACACCTCTCCCTGCACCCCGCACCCAAGGGGAGGACTGGGAGAGGTGCCCGAGCCCGGTGGGCGCTGCCCCGTGCCAGCAGCCCATCTGACATCTCTCTCGGTGCCCCCAGCCGTGAAGGAGGCAGCCGTGCAGCGGAAGCACAACCTGTACCGTGACAGCATGGTCATGCACAACAGCGATCCCAACCTGCACCTCCTGGGCGAAGGCATCCCCATCGACTGGGGCGAGGAGTACAGCGGGCAGCCCGAGGCTGAGCTGGCCGCTGACAAGCGCCGCCGGGCCAAGCAAGTGGTGTCGGTGATCCAAGACGAGGAGGGGGTCCTACCCTATGAGGTGGGCACCGAGGCGCTGCTGCCGCCCGGCTCCCCGGAGCCACGGGAGCTAGAGGAGCCAGCCCCTGGGGCGCCGCCAAGCTCCCCGGATAGAGTGGAGCAGATCCGGGAGGCGCTGGTGAAGGAGAGCCTCGGGGACAGCGTCGAGGCGGAAGAGCGGCTGACGAACGGTACCGCCGCCGCGCAGGAGAGCGGTGCCACCGAGAAGGTGGCAGTGGTGGCAGGGTCTGTCCCAGGTGATGTCCCCCCTCAAGGTCCAGCCAGTGAGGGAGACGGGGTGCACTGCACCACACCGGCATCGCCCGCGCCTGGAGCTGAAGTCCCATCAGGGACTGGTGTGCAACATGCTGCGTCGGCATCACCTGTCCCTGGAGCCGAGGTCCCGTCAGGGGCTCTGGTGCAACACGCCGCACCAGCACCACCCATGCCGGCATCACCCGTGCCGGGAGCTGACATCCCATCAGGGACCAGCGTGCGACACGCTGCACCTCCGTCACCCAAACCCAGAGCCGATGTCCCATCAGAAGCCAAGGTGCCCCATGGCACACCAGCATCACCCGCACCCGGAGCCGAGCCCCCATCACCGTCTGCCGGGACGGCTTGCTGCCAGCCCAGTGACAAGGAGACAGGCGAGGAGCTGGCCCCCCCGGGCGGCGAGTGCAGCCCCCCACAGCCCACGGGCACGACAGAGAGCGGTGAGGGGGTGCAGACTGAGTTCTAGCCCTGGGCCCCCTGCACCGTGGACTGGCCCCGGTGACGCCGGCGGTTGGGGTAGGGGAAATAGGACCTGCTGCGTTGCTGGGGATGGAGAGTGGCGCCGCGGGAGAGGGAGGGAATGGGGAACACCGAGACCTTATTGCCTAGCCGGGGGGGTCCGCGCTGCTGCACGGAACTGGCCACAGCCAAGTGGTCCTACTGGGTCAGACTGGGGGAGGCCCCCGGCCCGGCACGGGACACCCCCTGCACTTGCTCTGTCCTTCTTCTGCCTTATTTTCTTCTTCTCTACTGAAGAGATGCTTTACCTGCCTGCCCCCAGCACAAGTGGCTGGGGCTGCCGGGGGGGCTGGCACCAGCCCTGCTGCGGATGGGTGTGCGGGATGCTCCTGGCTGCCCCGGGGATCGTCCCCTGCCCCAACCCAGGGGTTTCCTGGGAGCCTGCCCAGCCATCCCACCCAGCCGGCTCCGGGAGTGCCAGTGGGAGCGGGGCATGATGGAAAATGGCACGGCAGCNGGAACTGGCCACAGCCAAGTGGTCCTACTGGGTCAGACTGGGGGAGGCCCCCGGCCCGGCACGGGACACCCCCTGCACTTGCTCTGTCCTTCTTCTGCCTTATTTTCTTCTTCTCTACTGAAGAGATGCTTTACCTGCCTGCCCCCAGCACAAGTGGCTGGGGCTGCCGGGGGGGCTGGCACCAGCCCTGCTGCGGATGGGTGTGCGGGATGCTCCTGGCTGCCCCGGGCATCGTCCCCTGCCCCAACCCGGGGGTTTCCTGGGAGCCTGCCCAGCCATCCCACCCAGCCGGCTCCGGGAGTGCCAGTGGGAGCGGGGCATGATGGAAAATGGCACGGCAGCCGGGAGCACGGCAGGGATACAGCAACGCTGCGTGGCTTGAACCGCTGCCGACGGGGCGAGAGGTGGGGCAGGCGTGGGCTCACGGCACCCAGGCTGGGCTCACGGCACCCAGCACCCACCCCCAGCCACCCTCACCCCGGGGTCTTCTAGCAGCTATTCAAGTTCAGAGTGAAAACTTAAGAGCGGAAGGTGGCACTCACCCAATGTCTCCAGCTTTGCCTGGCAGCACTGGGCTGCCTCCCGGCTCAGGCTCGCTGCACGGCAGAGAGATCCCAGCCCCCCGGAGCTCCCCAGCACCATGTACGGATGATTCCTTCGGCGTCGCAGGTTTTGGCACCGGAGGCGATGGTCGAGCGAAGAGCTGGTGCCTTAGCAGCGGTTTGCTGGCACCCCCAGCAGCCCTGCCCGCCGTGGGGAGGGCGACGGGACTGGCGCAGCCCCCACGCAGAGATGCTGAGAGCCCCTGAGCCGGTGGGGGCTGGCAGGACTCGCGAGCGGGAGACAACGTGTGTGCCTGCACGGAGCAGGGACCAGCACCCCGACAACTCGCCTGTATTTTAGGTGCCGCTGTTTCTGCCTCTGAAGGGGGGTGCCCAGCCTAACCCACTCGGGGAGGCCCCCCAAAGTGCCTTGCTTTGGGAACTTAAAACCTGTCTCTTCCAGGATATTTTATTAAGAAAGTTATACAAATGTTTAAAAATAAGCTTATAATAATTAATAAAATGGAAAAGCTTTATTTAAAGCCAGAGGAGACCGTCCTTATTCCTGAAGCGCCGCCCCGGGGCTGTGCTGGAGGGGTCGGGCTGGGGATCCCCACTCCCACGGTGCCTGCGGGTGTCACCCCCTGAGACCACCCAGCAGCAACACAAGCCAGCAGCCAAACGAGTCGGATGATTTTATTAAAAGAGGTGTCCCGAGGAAGCGGCAAGAGGCACCCGCAGCAGCGGCTTCCCCTCGGCACGGCCACGGCGACGGCTCGGGGGCTGTACCGATGCTGTTCCTGCAGCACTGCGCAGGAGGGGGTCTGGGGTGGGGGGCAGCAGGACCCCCGTTATCCCCAGAAGGCACTGTGTGAAGAGGGGCTTGGCGCAGGGCAGCTCTGGGCAGGAGGGCAGGGGTGCCTGTCCCCAGCATGTCCCCTTCCCCAGCAGGTCACTGGACCATTCCCATTCCAGCCAGGATGAAACCCCCCCTGAAAAGTGGGGGGGGAAGGAAATGCCCAGCACCTCCCCGCCATCACCACCCAGCCAAAGCTCCCTGAGGGCCGGGGGACAGCCACCAGCCGAGGACGGTGGCAGCGGCAGCGTGGCAGAGTGCTGGCCGTGGGGGTCCCCTTCCCCAGCACCTCCCCACTCGAGTGGGGTCGGCACCGAGGGTCCCCGCAGCAAGTCCCTGGGGTTCTGTGTCCCGCACAGCACCGGGACAAGGACAGACCCAGCAGAAGTGACAGCAGCTATTCCAGACAAAGTAGCAGGAGGTGTCGAGCACATCGCCCACCATCCCGGGGTGGTGCCTAGCCCCGACCGAGCAGGGGGTACACCACGAAATAGCCCAGTGTGGAGCCCGCGATGGCCCCGAGGAAGATCCAGGCGTTGTAGGACATGACGGCCAGCATCACCATGTAGCCCAGCACCACCTGCACCACGTGGAACAGCGTCTGGCCGACATGGTACTGAAACCACCTGTGGAAGAAGATGGGGAACTCCATCAGCGAGGGGCCAGGGCAGCCGGCATCTCCCCTCACCAGCACCCCGGGGCGGCCAGAGATGGGTTTGGGGTGCGGGGAGAGGGATGGCATCTGCAAACAGCAGCGCAGCGGGAAATCCCGCTCCAAAGGAACGAGGAGGGTATTAGTAAGAGGCTGGCAGTAAGTGCAGCCTCAGGCACGGTCTGGGATTAAATACAAGAGGAAAAACCCAGGGCTTGGTTCCAATGGCTCGTGGGGGGAAGGAAACGCCTGGGCCAGCCTTACTGGGGTGCTTGAGCCGCTGCTCGTGCCCATCCCCAAACCACGGGGACCCTCCTGCGCCCACAGTGGCTCCTGGGAGAACGTGAGCAGCTAGGGCAGCTGAAAAACACTCTGGACATCTCCCAAAGCACCCGGAGGGGCTGCGCTGCCCCCCAGGGCCACCTCCCCAGGCAGTGCACAGGGAGGCTCCACGGCTGCCTCTTTACAGCCTTTCTCTCCTCCTGCGCTGGCCCAGGGGCCACAGACCCGTCCCCGAGCCCCCCGCGGCCCCGCCGGCCCGGTGCAAAGGGGGTCCTGCGGTACCTGCCCTGCGTGGCGCCGGTGTCCCCCTCCTCCGCCTCTGCCAGCGACTCCCGGCTGAGGCTGCGGGGCAGAGCCAGCAGCGCCCGCCGCAGCAGCACGGCCTTGCCCATCTTGATGGCTTCGTAAAGCATCGACAGCAGCAGGATCACCAGCACCGACAGCACCATCCCTGCATGAGAAACGCTCCGCCGCTGCCCATCGCCGCACACCGGCGGGAGAGGGGGGGTGGCGGCAAGAGGAGGGGGTGGTGGGTCCCGGCACGGAGCGCTTGGGCATATCCATGGGATAAGGTGGAGGGACCGGAGGGCTCCTGGGCTCGGGGTTGGGCTGCAGCGACAGGTTTGTGAAGCATTGGGGAATGGTGTATTTACCCCAGTCCCTCCTCTAAATTCCTAGGGAGTGTTTTTTGGAGGGCGTTGCTCTGTGAAAAAATAAGCATCATTGCATCGACTCCACAAAAATGCGGGGATTAAAACATGACACTGGGACAATAATTTTTTTTAAAAAAGAGTGTAAAAGAAAACGGGAAGCTGAGCCATCACTGAATGACCTGGGGCGGGCTGGCAGTCCTGGTTGCCGGCGGGGGATGCTTCCCACACCTCCCTGCCTGCTGCTCTCCGCTTGGGAGGATCGGCCCCTGCCCGGGGCAGTACCAGGGCACAGCACTGCTCATCAGGGCAGGAGAGGGTCAGCCAAAAACCGGCAGTGCCCTCCGAGCTCTGGGGAGAGTGGTGTGTGGAGCCCATCACGGCCCTGCTCCCCGCTCCCAGCCATCGCTAACGCTGCTCCTGCCAGAAACGCAGAAATGCAAAGCCACCGTTTGCTTCTCTGCGCCACATCCTTTTCCCTGGGCAGTGAGCACAGGTGTCGGCGGACGGACGGACGGACAGACGGGTGTCTCGGCGCTGGGCTGGGGCTGGCAGCCTACCTGTCGGGGTGTGGACGCTCCAGAAGTCAAAGAGCAGCACTGCCGTGTCTGAGAAGTAGAAGGACATCTGGAAGAGAAGGCAAGGAAAGGGCAGCGCTATGAGACGGCTTAGGGTGATGGGGCAGACAGGGGCTGGGGCACCCTCACCGGGTCCATGCACCCACCACCCCGAAGGGCTGAGCCCCGATGCTGATGCTTAGCCAGGGTTTTACCAAATGGCGCATTTTTTCCCCTGATTTCTGAAACGGGAAGAGGAACTTGCACTGAAAATTGCAGCCACGCCGACCGGGCTTAACTCTTCCCTTGACTTCTAGCGGGACAATTTTCACCTCTAGCAGCAGCTCCTGTGTGTGTCTGGGCTGGCGAGAAAAAGCCAGAGTTAACCCCTGGGATAAAGAGAGACGAGCCCAGAACTTCATCAGCCTGGATCTGAGAGGGGAAGGCCCATGGGAGACAGAGGCCGGTGGGTGCCATGCACAGCCTGCAGCGAAGGCGGCTGGTGGCCAGGGCCCACCCTCGTGCGACCGCCTGACGACGGGTGCCGGGGGGGTTCCTCCAGGGATGCCTCGGTGGCAGAGGAGCATCGGTCCAAGCACCGTCCGTCTGCCTGACCTGGGGCTGCTGGGACCTACAAAGGCATCAAACCCTCTTCTTCATCACGCTCAACCAGGAGGAGCAAGTATCGCTCTTGTGTAGCGACCCTACGTACAGAGCCGATACCACAGCTGCCAAGTCTTGCTTGTTTTACCACATAAAACAGAATTTTGTTGGGTTTTTTCCCTCCTCCCTTTGGCGAATCTCTCCAGGTAGCACTCGAAGCGCTCGCACCCTCTCCTCTGCCGCGCTGACCCGGCTTTGGCCGCGTGTACCCGCCGTTACTGACACCGGCAGATGTGGCCGACAGACTGGCCTCAGCCAGAAATACCATCCAATAACCGGGTGTCCGCGCCGCAGACGGGCTGTAATTACACCCTCCGGCCTCGTTACATTAATGAGTGTAATTGGCTCACACTTTTAAGCTTCCTTTGGCAACAGATTAATGATAATTAGCCTTTATATGAAGCTATTTCTCCTTTGCAGGCTTCACCCAGGTGTCTGCGGCGCGGTGTAAGGAGGTAACCATTTCTGGGCCAGGGGAACAGAAGCGACCGANGTAATTGGCTCACACTTTTAAGCTTCCTTTGGCAACAGATTAATGATAATTAGCCTTTATATGAAGCTATTTCTCCTTTGCAGGCTTCACCCAGGTGTCTGCGGCGCGGTGTAAGGAGGTAACCATTTCTGGGCCAGGGGAACAGAAGTGACCGACAGCAGATCCCCTCGCTGCGCCAGGTCTCGCAGCCCGGGGCGAAGCCACGTACATGTATTCAGGTACCCAGCGCGGCCGTGAGGCCAAAACGATGCTCCTTGGGCCAGCGGCCCCTCGCTCCTCTCCTACAGCCATGCTACAGCATGATTTCTCCAGAGACAGCATCTTGCTGGGTGAGATGCAGTGCGCAGAGGTCAAGAAGGCAAGTCCTAAAAATCTCCGCACTTTTTGCGAGAGGGGATTTATGCGACGCGACAGGCCCGGGGATATTGTTCGGGGGGACGTCGTCCTGTCCTCACCCACCCGCCCACGTGGCAGTGATTCAGCAGGCGCCCGGGAAAGGCTGCGCCCAGCTCCTCCTCTGCACCGTGCAGGTATTCGCACGCACAAGTAAAGCTGCTGAAAAATATCCTGAGCTGCCTCTGCTCACGTGCACTGCAGTTTTGGGGTTGCTCTTTGCCGTTAAAGTGGAAAGCCAGCAGCGCCTGTGCGGAGCACTGTCAGGCTGCCTGGCACATCCCGACTTGCTGCTCCAGTCCGACTGGGACACCCGGCCCCACGCGTCGGGACGAGTGTGGCCGCCTGCAGCGCGCCAGCCCCTGGTTTGTGAAACAGCACGACAGGCAGGACACCGTCCCAGCCAGCCCAAGCCGCAGCCCCACGCTGGGGATGCTGGCCGGGGGAGGTACCCTCACACCGGGATTCTCCTCGGAGCTGGTGCGAGGCACCCTGCGGACCTCGCAGGGACGCTGCTGCGAGGGGCTGGTGCCAGCAAATCGAGGGGACCTGGCGGCCTCAGACACCGCGTCCGAGCTCAGAGCACGAAGCAAACCCGCTTCAGGGTGACGGTTTAAGGTCCGTGCTGTGACTTGAGCTCCCACTGCGAGCTCCTGGTGTAAGCCTGCACCTGTGACAGCCCCTCCATGGGCGAGCGGGCGATGGGGTGAGTGGGAGACGAGAGAGCGGGTGATGAGAGAGTGGGAGACGGGACAGCGGGCGACGGGAGAGTGGGCAATGGGAGAGCGGGCGATGGGAGAGCGGGCGATGGGAGAGTGGGTGATGGGGTGAGCGGGTGATGGGGTGAGCNGAAGAGGAGCTTTACGTCCCCAGCCCGCAGGCCCTCGCCCCTTGCCGCCACGCTCTCCGCATCCCCATTGCGCCGGGGGCGAGCGCTGGAGCTGCCCCTGCCTCTGTTTCCCCAAGTGCAAACGGGTGCTGAAGGCCGCAAAGGCACCCAGCGCCCGCCACCGCATCTATGGGTGCGGACGGGGGTGCAGGTGAAACACTGCCGGGGGGAGCGAGGGTGTTCTTCCTTATGGGCAGAAAGGTGGAAGTGGAGTTACTCAGGGCGCGTGTGCTGCTTGAATTAAGAAAAAAAATATTGGCTAACCGCACCGCTGTGCTACTTCTCTTTAAAATCTTTTCTCAAAAGTTTCCATCAAAAATGGACACACGATTTNGGGAGACGAGAGAGCGGGTGATGAGAGAGTGGGAGACGGGACAGCGGGCGACGGGAGAGTGGGCAATGGGAGAGCGGGCGATGGGAGAGCGGGCGATGGGAGAGTGGGTGATGGGGTGAGCGGGTGATGGGGTGAGCGGGAGACGAGAGAGTGGGTGATGAGAGAGTGGGAGACGGGACAGCGGGCGACGGGAGAGTGGGCAATGGGAGAGCGGGCGATGGGAGAGCGGGCGATGGGAGAGTGGGTGATGGGGTGAGCGGGTGATGGGGTGAGCGGGAGACGAGAGAGTGGGTGATGAGAGAGTGGGAGACGGGACAGCGGGCGACGGGAGAGTGGGCAATGGGAGAGCGGGCGATGGGAGAGCGGGCGATGGGAGAGTGGGTGATGGGGTGAGCGGGTGATGGGGTGAGCGGGAGACGAGAGAGTGGGTGATGAGAGAGTGGGAGACGGGACAGCGGGCGACGGGAGAGTGGGCAATGGGAGAGCGGGCGATGGGAGAGCGGGCGATGGGAGAGTGGGTGATGGGGTGAGCGGGTGATGGGGTGAGCGGGAGACGAGAGAGTGGGTGATGAGAGAGTGGGAGACGGGACAGCGGGCGACGGGAGAGTGGGCAATGGGAGAGCGGGCGATGGGAGAGCGGGCGATGGGAGAGTGGGTGATGGGGTGAGCGGGTGATGGGGTGAGCGGGAGACGAGAGAGTGGGTGATGAGAGAGTGGGAGACGGGACAGCGGGCGACGGGAGAGCGGGTGATGGGAGAGCCTTTGGGTGGTGACGCGGGGGCACAGGGGTGCGCGGGGCGGACACACCGACAGCCCACCCTGCGCAGGCTCTGCCGCAGCCCCGGCCCGGGGGAAGCACGGGGCGAAAGGGGAACCGGGGCGAAGAGCCGGCAGGAGGCCGCGGGGCCGGGGGGCGACCGGCGGTGCCGCAGGTTCTAACCAGCGCCTGTCCGCAGGGCGGTGAGGGCCTTCAGGGGGGGCCCGCGGGAGGAGCCGGGCTGCGCGCAGTCCCGCACCGCAGAGGCTGCGGGGCCGNGGGGGTGCAGCTGAAACACTGCCGGGGGGAGCGAGGGTGTTCTTCCTTATGGGCAGAAAGGTGGAAGTGGAGTTACTCAGGGCGCGTGTGCTGCTTGAATTAAGAAAAAAAATATTGGCTAACCGCACCGCTGTGCTACTTCTCTTTAAAATCTTTTCTCAAAAGTTTCCATCAAAAATGGACACACGATTTTTTTGGGCAGCTGCGGCTCCTCTGCGTTGCGGCCAGCAGGGCCAGGGGGTGAGGAGAGGGGGGAGGCTGTGCGCGCCACCTTCCTCCTCTGCAAACACACCGCAGAAAACACTGCTAAAATGAGCAATTTGCGCAAAAAAAAAAATTGTGAGACCCAGAACAGAGGCAGGACTTGGTGCGGGGCGGGGGGGGTCGCGTTCTTCACCCGTTGTCAGTCCCTGCCAGGGCTCTCCAGGGCGGCTGCTCAGCCAGGGGCACGAGGCTCCAAGCATATGAGCGCTTGACCGAGGCAAAGAAAAGGCCCTTTCCTTCCCCTTCTACCAAGCTGGCAGTATTTTGACTTGTTTTTTTCCAGTTCCCCATGGTTATAATTACATGAGCCTCCCTCAATCAGTCATTAAATTAGCACCTTCTCATATATATATAATATATATAATTTATAGAGAAATGACTTTTGTAAACAATGTTCTTCTACTCCAGGAGGAAGTGTAGTCCATGGCATAATGCAGCTACAAACATGTATCTCAAAAAGAGGACTGGCAGCTCCGGGGAGCGGGTGGGAGCCCCGTGCCACCTCCTGCCTCCGCACATGTCCCCACTGGGACAGTTCTTGGCTGGGGTGGGAACCGGGCAGCTCGGTTTGGGTGTCACCGGTTTCAGCTGAAGCAAACTGGTCCGACTGTGAAACCAAACTGGTGGGAGGCGTCGCCGTTGTGAAAGACGGCCAGGTCGCGCAGGGGCAGCAGGGAGAGCTCCTCCGTGGCGAACTGGAAGATGGTGTCGGTGATGGAGGATTCGTTGTCCAGCTGAAACGAGCACCGGGGGCAGCTGAGCAGCACCGAAGCCCTTGGCTGGTGGCCTGAAGGACCCTCTCGGAGCACCCGCTGTCCCCTTCGCTGCTCTGGGTGCCTCTTGATGCACCCAAGAGCCCTGTGGGCACGGCCCCGTCTCCATTCCCAGCCCTCATGGCTTCTCCAGGAAGGTGGCCTCCCTCATGTCCCTCAAAGCCCACCCTGTCCCCTGCCACATCCCAGCCCGCTCCCCAAGACCAGGGCAGCTCCTTGGGCCCAGGACAAGGACGCTCTCCATCCCCATCCCACCATGTGAAGCCCCATCCACCAGGTCTATCCCAAATGCTGGGGGTGCAAGTATGTGCTGGGGGGCTCTGCAAATGTCGGGGCATTCTTCCAGGTGTAGAAAAGGGTCTGGCCGTGGCCAGGCTTACCACGCAGCCTTGCAGGCTGGCTGTATAGCTCTGCTCCCGGGAATCGGCCAGGAAGCGGATTTCCTTCTCCGGCTGGGGCTGGCCCTGCTCGGGGGCTGGTCTGCAGGAGTAGGAGACCTTCTGGGTGGCGAAGCGGCTGTGCAGGCGGAGGAAGCGGAGCTGCACCGGGCTGGCCCCCACGTACTCCAGCTGCAGGGGGGCAATGAGGGAGAAAACTGGGTAGCAGGGGCTGCTTGGAGCGGTCTGTGCTCCCCCCAGTCGAAAACTGGGCAGGATTCAGACATCTGCTAAAGCGCTGGTTTGGATTTTCTTGCAGATGGTGGTGTCAAAGCCCACTGTGCACAGCCAGTGGGACCCTGTGCCTGGGCACCGCCCCACGACAGCGGGACGGGCACTAGGAGACCCCTGACCCATGAGATGGGCTTCATGTCCCCTCGGCTGTCCCAGCTGGGCACTCACCAGGAAGCCCCCGGGCAGGGTGCTGAACCACTTGAAGGTGTCCTTGGAGGCGTAGGCGCTCAGCCAAGCCTTGATGGGGACCTGCGGGGAGTGGGGACAACGTCACACTGTCCCAGCAGTGGACAGTGGCACTGCCAGGACAAGGAGCCAGCTATACCAACCCACGCGTGTGACCTGTCCCTGCAGCCTGGTCACACACCATGACCTGGTCCCTCACCCCAAACTGCTCCCACAGCTCCCTGTGACGGCAGGGGTCACCACGGCAAGGGCCCAGCCACACCGTCCCTCTCCGGCCCCACCAACCCCTGTCCTCACCCGCCCTGAGGGCTAACACGGGGCTGAAGCTGCCCCACGAAAGTCACCCCATACCTGGTTGTGGACGGGGGCTATGCAGGTCTCACCCCCTGCTGTGAAGTTGCAGAAGGCCACCAGTGCGTCCTCGGGGCTGCCCTGGTTGGGGTCGATGTAGTATTGCCCTGGAGGGAGGCAGAGGGGAGCTTCTGGCACCTGGTTTTTGGCACGAGCAAGATGCCAAGCAGTGCCATCCCACCTCAGCTTGGGGCACATCCCTGGGTGCAACCTCCATCCTCCTGGGACGCAGCCTGGCTGCCATCCTGTTTCTCCAGGGATGCCCATGAAACCCAGCTGAGCTCAGCCCCCAGATCCTCATCCCCTCTTCATTGCAAAGAGCTGCCTGTCCGCCCACGTTGGCCAGTGGGGACGGCTCGTTGGATCTGGGGCCAACGTGAGGGGACCCCATGTGCACCCCAGTACCGTCGGGCAGGCTGGGCTGAGCCAGCAGCAGCTCCTTGCAGGTGGCCGCCGGGTTGGTTTTGGTGCCATTGGGATGCTCGACGAGGGCTCGCAGCTCCTGGCTCAGGGTGTCCAGCAGAGCCCAGACCGCGGTGTAATTCAGGTGGTTGGAGGGATAAATTAGGTGCTAAGAGAAAAAGAGGGGGATATAACCAAGCTGACATTAGCCCCCCTCCCGCCTTATTTTGGCAAGGAGCACCATCAGGTGCTTTTGGAGGGGATGGGACATGCAGGTGACAAGTGTGGTGCGAGAGGGATTAACCCTATCTGCTTGCTCTTTGTGCAAGGACCTTGGTCCTGGTGCACAGAGGACCTCAGAAGCAGCAGGACATAGACAGCATCGCTCTCAGTCCCTTCCCTCCCCAGGTCGCACCCACCAAAACAGGCATGGGAAGTCCTCGCCCTCACGCACTCACCCGCAGCTCCTCCCTGGACAGTATCAGCGTGGGTCCGCTGGGACCAGGGGGGCCGGCGAGACCCTGGGTGACAATGACAATGCGGGTGATGCTGGCTGCTGCCCAGGAGCCCCGTGCCATGCTCACAGCTCCTCCGACGGCGCCAGCAGCCGGCCGTCCCCATGGCACGGCACGGCACAGCGCACTGGGACCTCGCTGCCAAATTTGGCGGAGCAAGGGACCTAAATTTTGGCGTGAGGGACGTTAGCAGCTCCGCTTACCGGCAGGCCTGGCATGCCCCTGGGTCCCGGCAGCCCCGGGAAGCCTTTCAGCCCCTGCCGAAGGACGAGGTGGAGGAGGGAACAAAAGCAAGGTGGTGAGATGCTGCTGTGCTGAGCTGCATCCCAGGGTGCCCCGTGGGGCCACCCTGCACCCCAGGGAGAGGGCAGGAGGGGAGGGTGCCCCGCGGCAGGGCTGAGCCCTGCTCCAGGCACTCCCCACTACTTACTTTGGGTCCGGACAAGCCCTGGAAGAGAAGGACAAGACCCAGCTAAAAGGGAGGCAGGCGGGATCAAAGCCCCATCCCAGCATAACCCTGCAGGGCCAGGAGCGAACCCCAAACCTGCCGGGAGGGCGAAGGACTCACCAGTATCCCCGGGATGCCAGGGTGTCCCCGCGGGCCAGGGGGGCCAGTGTCACCCTGCAAAGACACCGCAGGAGGTCAGGGCACTGCACAGGGCAACCCCCAGCCCCACATCCTTCTACAACCCAGCCCTTTCCCCAGGTGGATTTTGCACCAAAACATGAGGCATTCACCCCAAATACTCATCGCGGTTCCTGAACGACCCCCCTCCACTCTGCCCTTACCTGCTGTCCTTTGGGTCCCGGCCTCCCGGGGGTGCCATGGGGTCCCAGTTTGCCCTAGGAGACATGGCAGGGCATCACACAGGGTGACAAGGGGCAAAGGGGAGGGAGGGGAAGAGCAAAACCCTTCACGCACCTTGAAGCCATCGTCCCCTTGCTGGCCCAGGTCGCCCATGCTGCCCTTCTCGCCCTAGGAGAGATTCAGGGAGACCTTTAATGGCAAAAAGGAGGGTAGAAGCTCCCCGGGACAGGGCGTCGGGAACCCTGCTCATTACCCCATCGGCGGTATTTCATCGGGCAGGCAGCTGAGGTGTTGCTCGCTGCCTGACCCTGGCAGGAGATACCTGCTTGGGGACATTGCCCAAGGTCACACATCTCCTGGCCTCCAGCAAGCGGCTGGAAATGGGAAATTCCCAGTTACGGCTGGGCTGCGGAATTTCTGACACACACAGCCCCCGCCCCCCATATGCTTTCGATTTCGTAAGATCAACCACATTGCTGGGGAAGGAGGAGGCGTGACGGAGCGTCAAAGACAAAACTGGAAGGATTTTATCCCAGACTAAAATACCATTCAAGAAAACCTCAGAAGTGCCCAGGAAACGCTTTGAGAAAATGAAGACACATTTGTCGTGTGCTGAAACCTGGTGGAGCCGGGGAAGAAACCCCAGCACAGCAGCTGCCCACAGCCCCCCCTCCACCCGCCCTCCCGGGCTCTGGCTTTGCTGAGCACCCTGGACTTCAACTTCTGCCATTGCTCATCCAGCTCGCGACGAATTTAAAGCTTTATTTATTACTGAGGTTTCATTTGCCCAAAGGCTGCGAGCAACTACCCGCCGCCAGGGACTGCTTGTCACTCTTCTTTACAGCCTTGCGGCTGATGGATGGGGCTGCGAGGATGCACTTGGCTTCTCGGGCCAAGGTTGGATCCATCGGCTCATCAGTAACGGTGCAGAGGAGGTACGTGCTCGTGCTGCATCAGCATCGACGCTGAGAGCAAGGGATTAAGAGACTTTATGCTGCTGCTTGCAATCCCAGGAGGACGGAGAGGCTGGAAAAGGAGCTGGGTTTGGAGAAAGTCTAAAGGTCCCACCTCCCAGCACCTGGGGACACAGCGGTCAGCCCCCAGAGAAGGATGCTGCAGCAATCAGGGTTCAAGAAGAGAGGAATAAGTGATGGCATCCAGCAAATGAAACGCTAGCCCGTGCCCAGAGTCCCCGCTGCGCCCAGCACGTCACCTACCTTGTGTCCCTTCCGTCCAGGGTCTCCTTTCACGCCCTTCAGCCCTGGGATGCCCTAAGAGAGAAACGACGCAGCACCTCGTCACCCTGAGGCTGAGCGGCTCCCGTCGGCTCCCTGGCAAGGAGGGACCTTGCCACAACCAAGGTTGCCGCAAGGATTCTGAGAGTTTCGGCAATTTTAGAAACTTTGAGGCATTTTCTCCTCATGTCTTTGATTTTTGCTTTCGGGAGGATCTCTCAGCAAACTCCAATCAAAATGCATTTCAGGCCCCTTGGCTGGTTGCAGAACATCCCAGCTTTCTTTTGTGAAGTTTCCAAAGCTGGGATTTTTATTTTAAATAGAGAAAAAACAATTTCCAGTAACAAAAAAGAAATCCGATTAGGTTTTTTTGGCCAATGCTGGCTGCTGTAGCACAGCCGCTCCCTTTAGCCATGGCAGCTCTCTGGGAACGTGGGCATGGACCTCTACAAGCGCTCAGCACTGCCAGCCGTCAGACACTGGAAGGGAAGCATTTGGCCTCTAGAAAACCATCCTGGAAATTATGTGATTTGCCTGACTGCGCACGCACTGGGATGCTAATTTGGGAGAAGGCAAGATGAGGCGGATGAATGACGGGACACCTAGAAACTTCACTTGTTTTAAACGGGTCTCTGCTTCGGTTGGCTGCAGAGCCGGGTTGCACAGGGGTACCTGTGGGGGCGAAACAGGGAGCACCAGCACCCCAAAACCTCCAAGCTAATACTCACATAGGGTCCTTGGGGGCCCTGGGGTCCTTCCAGCCCCTCGTCACCTGGGTAGCCCTGAAATACAAGAGCGAGAGGCTCTGGCCGTTGTGCCCAGCAGTGCGGCACGAGAGCAAGGCAGGAGCGATGCCCCGGTGCCTCGTGCCAGGAGAGCAGCCCTTGGGGCTGGGGGTGCAGGGACCGCCCCGCCTTGGCCTCCAGGGACTGGGGACATCGAGCCCTCCAGCTACGCGATGCCCCTATATTGGCTTATCCTTTTCTAAGCCGGGGGCTCAGGCAGGTGGGAGCACCCCGAGATGCCAGGGTGCCAAAGCAGCCCTCGCCCCGGCGGGGCAACGCCAACCTACCTTGGGTCCCCGGGGACCTCTCGGGGGTCGGTGGCCTGCCTTGCCTCGCTTGCCCTGGGAACAACAGATCAAAGTCTCACGAGCAATCCAAGCCTGTTAAAGGCACTAAGCCGGCTGCCCTGCATGGCCCTCCCCAGTGATGCTGAGCCCCCAGCAAACTGGGGCCCCTCTGCAAGACCTCTGTGGGCTGCAAGCACAAGCCTCAAGCCTCCCACCACCCTCCATGGGGACAACGATGCCATTTACCCGTCTGCCAGCTTCTCCAGGGACCCCTTCTTCTCCTTCATGCCCCACATCGCCCTGTGGGAAGAAGAGATGGGGGATGCGGGTCACCAGCAGCCTGGCCACATCCTGGACCAGGAGTGGGGAAAAGGGGATGCTGCCTGCATGGAGATGGGGACAGAGCTCACCAGGCACTGTGGGACCCTGGGGGTGGACACCAAGGCCGTGGTGCAGAGTTGGCCAGCAAAGGGGAGGTCCCCTATCCCCCTCAAAGGGCATCTGAGCCAGGATGGAGGCAGCCCTGTGGGGCTGGGGGTGCTGAGCTGGGGAGGCTCGCCAGCCCCTCACCCAAAAACCAGCCAAGGCAGCCCAAGGGCATCTAAGGGCTCCGTGTTTGCCAGGCACCGATGCATGGTTGCATTTACAGAGGAGACAAACAGGTTCCCCTGGGGCAATTCCCCCTGCTCTCTCTCCACTGACCACAACGGGGTTGACCAGCTCAGGCTCGGCCACCCCGTGCCCAGTGGCCAGTCCCCCCAGGTGCCACCTGCAGAGGAGGATTTCAGAGGTACCTTTTCTCCTTTGCGACCTTTCCATCCTTTAGGACCGGCTTGTCCTGGAGACCCCTAAAATCCCAAAGGAGAAAGAAACCCCTCCATAAGGATGCTGCGCCAGGGATGTCCCTTCCCGGCCTCCCTCCCGGCTCTCGCCACGGCATGGTGACACACAGGAGGATGCTCTAAGCTGAAGTCTCCATTTAAGATTTTTGCCCCTGTCTGGAGCAGGCTGGGCAGAGCAGGGCCGCGGGGGTGTTTCAGCGGAAGCAGGAGATGCTGCCCATGTGGGACCTCGCTGCAGNCCCGGCCTCCCTCCCGGCTCTCGCCACGGCATGGTGACACACAGGAGGATGCTCTAAGCTGAAGTCTCCATTTAAGATTTTTGCCCCTGTCTGGAGCAGGCTGGGCAGAGCAGGGCCGCGGGGGTGTTTCAGCGGAAGCAGGAGATGCTGCCCATGTGGGACCTCGCCGCAGCCGGGAGATCCCAGCATCCCACTGCCTGTGCCAGGGAGAACCGGTACGGCTCCATCCCACTCCTCACCATTTGTCCTGGTTTTCCCGGCTTGCCCGGCTCCCCTTTTGCACCAGCCAGGCCCTAGGAAGGAAAACAAAAATCAACCCAACCCCCCCGAAAAACAAGCTCCAGGGTTATTCACACAAATGCTACGCAGGCTGTCAGAGCGGCACAGACCCGGGCTGCGAGAAACGCCAGAGGCAGAGAAGTGGGGCAGCAGAGGAGCCCACTCACCTCGGTGCCGCTCGGCCCCGTGGCTCCAGCTTCGCCTGGTGGCCCGAAGGGACCCTGAATGGGGACAAAACACGAGGCTGGCATCAGCGCTGGGTTATTTGGGGGAAGGCAGGAGGACGAGTACAAGGCCAACTGCCTTGCCCCGGGGTCTGCACTGGGGTTGTTCCCCCCAAGGGATCCCTGGGGCCGGAGCTGTGCTGGTGAGGGCCACCCTGCGGGGACATCCCCTGAGAGCAGTTACCTGCCGGCCCGGCTCTCCCTTGGCACCCGCCGCTCCTCTGGCTCCTTCGCGCCCGGTGTAGCCCTGGAGCCCAGGGACACCCGCCAGTCCGCGGCCACCCACTGCGCCCTGCGGTGCACACAGACGGGGGCACCGGTTACACCCCAGCCCAACCCCATCTGCAGCAGGGTCCCAGCAGCCACCCCTCGAGGGGCTTCAGCTGACACTGAGCGACAGCTCTCGTTGTCTGCTTTGCAAATCCCCCCCGAGTTTGTTCCACATCCCGACCCCTCCTAGCAAGGTGAATCGCCCGAGTTAAGGGCATGCCTTGCCTGCGCAGAGCGGCACCACAACATGGGAAAACTGAGATGCAAATGGGATTTATCCTGCAGCCGAGTGCAGGGCATCAGTAACACATCCGTGGCTCTGTGCGTGTCGGGGCCACAGCCATAAAATGCATCTCAGGGCAGCGCAAGTGCTCCCGAGCACAGGGCCGTTCCGGGAGCCCTCTGACCTTACGGACCGCCGCATATTTGCTCTGCAAAAGCAGAAGAGGGAGAAGCCAAATGCCCTGGACCTGCTTCGGGCAGATTCCAACAGCCGAGCATTAATCGCACACCAGCCGCGGTACTTTCGCACGGTTTTTAATAGCTGTATTAAAATGCCTTTAAGGAGCTTTGGCTCTAGGGAAACCAGGGAAATGATGACTCAGTTACAAAGCCATTGCAGGGCAGGACCCAGGAGACACGGCTCGGCACTTGGGCTGGCACAGCTCGCTTTGTGGCCACCCTCCAGGTGACACACAGCCCCAGCCCATGCAGGGACAGGCTCTGCTGCTTCAGCACAAGATGCCACCAAACCTTTTTCCCAGGGAAGCTTTGCAGGGGCAGGGCCGGTACTCACCACCGGACCGGGCTTGCCTCCATCACCCTTGACGCCATCGTCTCCAGCAAGTCCCTGCATTGGGGATTTAGAATGAGCCCATCGCCACCGCGCACTTCTCGCTCAGGCCCTTTGCGAGTATTTCAAGCATCCTCTCCCTCGCACCGTGTTCAGCTGGCTGAGGCACATGCCCAGGCAGCAGCCAGGCACTGCGTGGGAGTGAACGTGATCCGATAGCAGGAAAAGGTCTTCCACAAGGCATCGCCGAGTGCCGGACTGAAATGGTGTGATTTTTGGGGTGGGGGCATGTTAAGTACCTCCTGGGAGTCAGTGCCAAGACTGCGAGGCGTTAAAAACGCCTCCTCGCTCCTGAGCCCCCTGGTCTGGGCAGTTAAGACAACAAATCCTTTGGGCTTTGTTTTGTGTTGGAAACGGGGAAGCACTGGGAAAGCCTTGGAGAGCTCCTGGCTCTACAAACTCCTGGGCGTCAGTACCTCTAATCCAGCAGCACCAGTGAGCCCGTCCACGCCTCGTGGCCCTGGATCTCCCTGGGGAAGAAATGGAAACAGCTCTGGCCCCGGCAAGTCCCCTCCTTGCCTTGTTGGCTTTGCATCTCAAGCAACATGGAGGGAGCGCCCCATGGAAGGTCCCCCAGGTCTGACCCAGCTCCTGCAGCACGGCCAGCCCCACCATGTCCCCCATGAGCCCGAGGCAGAAAGCAGAGCTTAGGAAAAGATCAGAAATGGGAATTTCAGACAGAGATGAAGGGCTGCAGCTGTCACCCCGCCGTACCTTCACTCCCTCGGGACCGTCGAGCCCAGGAGGACCTTGGAGACCCATCCCACCCTGTTGAGGGCACAAGCAAAGGAGCCCCATTGATTCAAGCCTGCCCAGTGCTCCCAGTCACACACACATGTACCCCACCAGGTCTGTGATCAGCCAAAATGGGAGGAGGGACATGAGCTGACTTACAAACCATCCTCTGGCTCCAACAGGTCCCGCAGTTCCGGTGACACCGACCTGGCCCTGGGACGCAGAGGGAGACGTGCTCAGCAGGGTCCCAGCCTGGCTGGGGGGTTAGGGGCTGGAGTTTGGCCGGAGGCAGCACTAACCCAGACTGCCCAGCAAGTCCAAACTGTCCCTTTGTGCCAACAAGACCCAACTTTGGAGCCGTGCCCATGAGACACAAAACTCCCTAATTATGGAGATTTGCCAACTCCTAGTATTTTCTGTGGCTCCTGGAGCCCAAGGTTTCCTGCCAGGGATAAGCCCCCCTCCTCGACACCCAGCACCAACCAGCCAGCCTGCAGGAACGCTGGGAGCCCGGTGCGCTGAGGCAGCCCCTCTCTGTACTTGCCAGCAAACCTTCTTGGCCCTTCTCTCCTTTATAGCCTTTTTTACCAATTTCCCCCGTAGCAGCTCCAGGGCCAGGCGCTCCAGGAAGGCCCCTGGAGCCAGCGTCACCCTGCTCAGGGATGGAGACAGAGGTGTCACCACAAAGATGACAAAGGAATAGCAATTAAATGAGCTGCAGCACGGAGACTATGCATTTCACCCCCTCACTGGGTGCCGCAGACAGAAGTTCACCCTAGGGTGCTCAGGAGAGGTGCTGATGGCAGGTCTGAGCTTCGCATCAGCACCTCCATCTGAGCATCTCCAGTGGTCCTCAGCCATGGGGACACTTCCATCCCGGTCCTGCCCTCGCCATCGCTAACGGAGCAGTTGAGGCTGAGCAGGCTACGGGTGTCCCCAAGGTGCTGCAGGGAGGGACAGAGTTAGAGGTGCTCCTCACCTTCTGTCCCTGCGGTCCTGGCTCGCCCGGGTCTCCAGCATCACCAGCGTCACCCTGTCCGGAGGGGAATCACAGAATGCAGATGCATCACATCAGATGCAGCAGCTGCTCCCCAGCCCTGTCCCAGGCGGGGTTAAAAGCCAAGCTCTGACTTCCATGGGCTTCTCCACCCTCCTCTGGCTGGGAATTTGGTGCTGAGTAAGAGATGGCCCCACAGCTTCACCTACACCAGTTCCCCCCAACCTGTGACCCACGCTAGCCCAAAAGCAAGCAAGGACAAAAGGCTGAGCACAGCCCAGCAGCACCTCACCCCACAAGGGGAACCCAAAGCATCCCCCCCGCCTTTCACGGGGGCAGCTCAGCCTGCCTGGGGCAAAGCCGGGGCACAGGCACTTGTCCAGAGCCGGTGCACTGGGTGGCACGCCTTTCCTGCCGCCATCCCATCCCCATGCCCATCCTCTGGCCGAGGACACCAGTGGGCTGGAGGGCAGCAGTGACGGCCGTGGTGTCAGTCAGCACACGTACCTCCTTTCCTTGCTCCCCAGGCCTCCCCAGCGGCCCCTCTGGCCCATCGTCCCCTGGCTCCCCAGGGTCCCCTCTGACGCCCGGAGCTCCGCAGGTTCCTGCCTCTCCCTGGACAGGATGAAGACGACCAGGATTATTCTTGGCTGCCTTTTCCAGCTGACCCTGGCTCTGCCCTCCATCATTTCTCACCACACAGCCACCCCAGTTTTTCCTGTACCAGGTACCCAAGCTTTGAGGCGACCTGGACCTCCCTGCCATGCCCAGCCACATAAATCCTCAGGCACGAGCATGCTGGGGGTGGCTTCCAAACAGTCCCGCGGGGATTTAGGTGCCTGCCCGCCCCTGCAGCAGCGGGGCCAGGTGAGCCCAGTGCTGCCGGCAACATCACCCCCAGCACCCAGCGGGAACTGACCTGCTCGCCTTTGGGCCCCGGCTGACCCTCCGCTCCCAGCAATCCCGGTGGTCCCTGGGGAGGAAACACACAGCCCGGCCCTAGCACAGCTCGTTTACCCCGCATTGCACAAAGCCTTTGGCTCAGCTAATGCAGGCACCACTTGAACCTTCTGGTTTAGTTGAGGATCAGCAACCACCTCTCTTCAGTTCCCAGCCCCGGGGAAGGCACGTGGGGAGAGGCAGGCTGCAGCGGCCACAGCCGGGGGCTCCCCAGCAGATGTACCTGCTCGCCATCCAGCCCGCTGACGCCAGCTTCCCCGGGATCTCCCGCATCACCCTGCCAGAGGACACACGGACATTAGGACAGGCAGCCGTGGTGGTCCTCCACAGACCCCGCTGCCCTGCTCGCCCAGCGTTCGCAGGAGGGCTTGCAAGGCTCTTCTCCCACCTTGCACCAGACACGTAAATCCCCATCCCACTGGGCAAAGCCAGTGACCAAACTGGGAGGAGTGCTTGCCCCCACAGCCCTGGACAGGAACTTTGGGCAAGAAAGCAAGCTGGCAAGGGGAACCAAACCACCTTCTTTGTCCTTACCTTCTCTCCTCTCATCCCCAAAGGCCCTTCAGGTCCGTTTGGACCTTCTCTGCCCTGAAAATAAACAACATGTATCAGCATCAAGGCTTTGCCTTAACTCAGGAGGCATTTGCAGCTCCTAAGCAGGGGTCTGGGATGCCCCAGCACACCACGTCCTTGTGGGCAGAGAAGCCACACACCAGCTTCTCAAGCCCCTTGCACCAGTTTCCCTTTTGCTTCCCTTCCTGCAGGTGCTTTAGGGAACTCCTCAAATGTGTTGAGCCAGCAAAGTTCATGCACCCTGTCCTACAGGCTGAGGCAGGAGGTTGTGTTGGGCATCGATCAAAGGAGCCCCATGTGCACTCACCATGTACCCAGACGGGCCAGCAGCACCAGCTTCTCCAGGAACCCCCGTTTCTCCCGTGGAGCCAGGCTTCCCAGGGATGCCATCCAGCCCCCGTGTGCCGGGAACGCCCTACAAGGTCAAAAGGCCACTTAGGTACCCTGAAACGCAGCGCAGGGTGCAGCTCCAGGGAGGGAAATACCAGCAGGAGCCCTGTGCCTGAAGCAGCTGGGCCACCATGGGCTCTGTAAGGTACCACCTGCACCTGGTGGGTACCAGTGCCTCATCACTGCAGGTGCAGGAGAGGACACTCCTGTCCCCATAGCCAACTTATCACCAGCCAGCTACCCATGCAGGGTCATTCTCTGCCCCACAACCAGCCTGGGAATGAAACTGCCTCCAGAGTGGGCACCTATCTTTCATCACATCAGACACCAACCAGCTTCAGCCTACAGAGCACCTCTGCGAGCGACAGCTCTCCCACTTACAGGCAGCCCTGGAAGCCCTCGAGGACCCGGGTCTCCCGCTCTGCCCTGAAACAAGAAGGGTGCTCAGCAGCGTGGTCACAGCAAGGAGGCACAGGGGACCCCAAGCAGGGTGAGGACAATCACTCAGACAATCCCCTCATGCCCAGACCACCTCAACGGTGTCCATGCACCATCAGGATGAAGCCCAGCCAGCAACAAGCAGGACCAAGGTCCTGCCCGCTCCTGCAAAGGCGTCTGGGATCCACGCTGCTAATGCTATCATCGGTAGCGCACAGTATATATTGCAGAGCATTGCACATCCGCAGGGATCGCGGGAGAGGGAGCAGAGCAAGCCGGGCACACGGGGAGCATGGCAAGCCCTACCTGGGAGCCGGGAGCGCCTCGTGGACCTGGGGGACCTGGCAGGGCCTGGGGGAGGAGAGCACCGTCAGAGCCCCGCGCTGCAGCCCTGACTGCTCCCCTCTCCCCAGTTTAGTCCCTTGATGCTGGTGGCAAAGATCTCCCATTTTCCCACACTCAGCCCAGCAAAGGCGACTTGCTCAGTGCTTCTCCAGGGGGGCTGGAGCTGCCCTGGGCGGCAGCAAACCGCATTCACCTTGGGGCCAGCTTTTCCTGGAAATCCCGGTGGGCCTTGGGTTCCCATTTCTCCCTGTTAGGAGGCAAGAAAGATTCCTTTCCTCTGAGTGTTTTAATGCAGTAACCTCTTAAGGAAAAAAAAACCCCGAACCCAAACCCGAGCTGCCTGGCATCTTATAACAAGCCACAGGACTTTGGGCAGATGAAGCGCTGGAGAACTACCAGCTCGCCCAACGTGGGAGCCAGCTCCAGCCATTCTCCTCCTGCCACCCCTGCAACCTCCCTGGCACAGCTGACGGAGACTGTTTGCGGACACCACCCAAACCCATCCATTGGGTTCAAAAGCCCAACCCAAAAATGGTTCCGAAGCCTGGACTCCCACCCCAGCGCACCCCGTCACTGCTGTGCTGGATTTCCCAGCCCTACCTTGTCTCCCCTGCGCCCTGGCCTCCCGCGGTTGCCAGCAGGTCCCGGGTAGCCCTGGGGAGAGCACGGCATTAGGAGGCAGCCAGGGCTGCCTGGCATCTCCGGGGTTTTGGGAGAAGCTGGCTCTGAGGCTGAGCTCTCGCCCAGGGAAAGGCAGGACCCCAGGCACTGCAGGAGCCCTGGCAGGATGGCGAGTGCCTGGCTGGAGGCAGTGCTGCTCCGGCGAGCCTCCCCCCGAGCCTGGCCGCTGCCTGTGGGCAGGTGGGCAGCCCCATACCCCCTCGGCAGGCCCGTCCACCACTTACGTAGGTGCCGACAGGTCCTTGCGGCCCCTCCGAGCCAGGCTTCCCAGGCAGTCCCTGCCAGGCAAGACGAGGGCATTAATGAACCCGTGAACAAACCTCTGCTCCCAAGATGTGGGCAGGCATCTTCCCGTCCTTGGTGTCCACATCTGAACCCATGGGGTCCCCACAGGTCTGCCCGTGGCAGACAAGAGCCTCTCAGAGCTGTTCACCACCACCACTGCCCCAACCAGCCCCCCACCCCGGCGAGCTCATGGCTCCCCGAAGCCCCAGCTCTCACCTTTAGGCCCAGGGAACCCGGGTCTCCATCAGGTCCAGGTTTTCCCAGTGAACCCTTTGGAGACATTTGGGAAGGTGGCGCCAGTCAAAAGGCTGAGCTGAGACAAGCGACACCGAGCCACTGCTGCTGCCTCTGCTCATGGACAGGCGTCACCTGGTCCAAACCCGGTTGCTGATGACAAACTGCCACTGTGGCCCATCCTGGTGGCTCCTGCACACCAGCACCCCATGGCTGGCTCTCCAGCAGGGTTGTCACCAGGGAAGGTGACGGTACTCACTCTCGGTGTTATCACCAAGCCCAGCTCCTCTCAGGGAGCAGCTCTTCTAGCAGCAGGAGCTGCTCTGGGTCTCCATCCCGGTGGGCAAGGACATGGGACTGTCCTCCCTGAAGCCGTAGCACCCATTTGCACCTGGGATGGAGCAAACGCTTTGATCCCCTCCCAGGACCACGCTCCTATTCAGCCACCCAGGTGCGAAGGGTTTCCACGGGCTGCCGTTCCCCACGGAGAACTGGCTGGGCTCGGGAAAGCCGCAAAGTCCCTCGGGCAGGCTGATTCCCTGGGGAAATTATTCTGCTCTTCCCTAGCCCCAGCTATTTCTGCCACTGAGGCTTTTTAATGTCTTTTAACAAGAAGTTAAGATCAGGTCCTACAGATGCCCTGATCCCCTGCTGGTTCCCAAGCTGGGAAAGTCCCATATCCCCCAGCAGTGGCACCAGCCCCGCTGACTTCCCACTTAAGAAAATAGAGAGTTCATGCAGGCAGAACATTTTTTTTCTCCTTACTATCGATCCAGGAGGTCCCACGTGCCCGCAGGCCCCCTGCAAGCCGGCAAAACCCTGGAGGAAAGGGCAAAAGATGAGTGATGGAGGGAAGGCAGAAGTAGGAGGGACGGAGAGGCTCTCCCCAGCAGCTCATTGTCCAGAGTGCCCGGTGCCAGGCGCAGGCGAACAGCTGTCGAAAGCAGCGCTGGTGCTTTCCACTCCAAAGCAGCTCTCTGGGTTCTCGCTGTTGAAGCACGGCGGCTGTGTGCGCAGACGCACACAATGCCCGCACGTGCGTCTAAGGCAGCGCTGTGCAATGCTAACAGCAAACTCAGAGGTGCGTCTCTTTGACCCCGAGCAGAGCATTTTCCATCCTTTGTTTTGAGGGAAGTGCCAGATTTCTTTTTTTTTCCTTTCGCATTTCAGAGCAAAGATAAACAAATATGAGGAATCCTGCAGAAAGGAAAACTTGCTGCCAGCCCAGGTCTTGCTTCTGGACCTGTTTTGGATAGCAGCGCCAGGGATGACAAATCATTTTGCAATAGCCAGTTCTTAAATGCACTGCCCCATTCCCTCTCCTTCACCCTTCAGCGTGGTTCTCAGCAGGTTTCTGCCGCAGCCACACCCAGAGGAGCACCCTCCAGCTGGTCTCACTCCATCAAGGTCACTCACCACCTGCACCCCATCCCATGGGTGCTTTTGAGGCACGTCGCCAGGGGAAGGGAGATGGCAGAGAGGAGGAAAGACAGAAATCGGACAGCCATGCAGCTCTACTCACCAGCGGTCCTCTCCTGCCCGGGCTGCCCACGATCCCTGGGGGACCCTGTAGGACAAGGCAGGTGATGACGAGGATGGGGAGGCAGAGGCAGCCTCTCCCAGGCCCACCACGCCAGCACAGAGCCAGCTAATCCACATCACGGCAAGGTCCAACGTGGTGTCAAGGTCTTGACCCGAATGGCCGTGGGGATGGCAGGGTTGGAAGGTCCCCCTGTTGGGCTCAGCTCCCCATCTCAATACAACCCACTGCCCCAGTCCTCGCCCGCAGTCAAATACAGAGTGTAGGATGGGAACCTGTGTACCAGGCTTTCCTTCTGCGCCTTCTGCTCCCGGAATGCCCCGCGAGCCCTGGAAGGAGAGTGTCACGTCAGGAAAGCAGAGCGTGGTGGCAGGGTGCCCCCATCAAGGGCTCATCCAGCCCCAGAGCCTCCCCGCAATACTAAAAGGTGACAAATCAGCGGTGGCACGGTGCCCAGGGTGCTCATCTGGTCTGTACTGAGCCATGGGTTCGTTACTGCGTGGCTCATCCCCGCACAGCTCCTGCAGCTCCTCCCTGCTCCATCCCACCTTCGGATGTGATTGCTGGGAAATAACACGAGTGTGGGAGGAAACCCGTTCCCACCGCGAACACCTCGACCGTGTTTTTTCCCCCCTCTTGGCCCAGCTATTTATTCCTGCCTCCTTCACCAAACGCGACTCTGAATAACAGAGTTTTCTTAAAAAGTTGTTATTTCCTGAATTTTCTATGCTCAGGTTTAAGAGGGAAGTCATGGTGTTGGGCAGGTGGTTTGTCAAAACACTTCATGCAACGTGCAAAAGCCTGAGCTGCTCGCCCCCAACTTGTCCTGGGCAAATTCCCAAGCAGAGCCTGACCCTCCAATCCGGCCACATCCCGGGATGCTGCTCCCCAAGAACTGCCTTCCCCGCCCCAGCGCTGATGGCACCGCGCACCAGCACAGGGCTGTGGGTTATCTGCTACTTACGGGCAGCCCAGGGACTCCGACCAGCCCACGCTGACCCACGCGGCCCTGGAAAACAGCGAGCATTAAGAAAAGCATCCTTCTGCCAGCAACAAAACTGTGGATTTGGAGGTAAAGATGGTGCCTGAAGATGCCATGGCTCAGCCCCAGCGCATCCCAAGCCACCCAGCGAGTGGTCTCCAGGGTTGTTTCAACCTCCCACAGCCAAAGATTCTCCAAGATTCATCTCCAAGTACCAGCACCCCATTAGTTACCCTGGCTCCCCGGGGTCCTGGGGTTCCCTTCGGGCCATCAGGTCCTCGGCCTCCCTAAAATTCACATGAAGGGAAACACAGTCATTTCAGGCAACCCTGCAGGTCTCCCCCAGCCCCTCCGCCCCAGTGAGCACCAAGGGGACTCATCCAGCCGCTGCCACAATGGCAGGTCAGTGACACGGCCGTAGCGGGCGCAGCGATGCCACACATGGGGTGGGGGGCCAAGAGGCTGGGGACCCTCCCCAGGGGGGCATCATGAGGCTGCCCCTGGGTGCTGGGACCCACGCTGGAGCTCACGGGCAGGGCGGCCACATCCCTGCCCTTCACGCGAAGATGAGGACAGCCCGCGGGAAACGGGGTGGGGGGATGCAGTGGCAACCACCGGCACTGACCTTGGGTCCCCCGCTGCTGTTGAGCCCCGCTGGGCCGATCTGGCCTTCTTCTCCCTGCCAGGAGAGAGGAGTTGGCCAGGGCAAGCACAGCCTCTGACCCTCTGCCCGCTCCCCAGCCACGGCAGCCACCACCCCCCTGCCTCGTGTAGGGGAGAAACGCAGGAGCGTGGCCAGAGGTGACACTGATTAAACAGCAATGTGACCTGGGGCACCAGTCAAGCTTCGGGGTGCGGATGGGGACTTCCCCTGTCCCCCAGGATTAGAAAACTTGCCAAAAAAATAAAAAAAGCTCAACAGGTTCAGTGCTGGCCCAAAGAAGCACAGCTCAATACTTCTGTTTCCTGCTCATCAAATGAAAGGTGGTTCAAGGGAACGATGTGCCGAGGCTCCTGCCTGCTCGGTCACAGCCCCGGCAGGGCAGGCGCACCCCGGGCCCCCGCTCCAGACGGATGCCGTGTGGAGAAGGCATTGCCTGGCAGCGAGCTGGGGTGGGCTGCCTCTCTGTCTCTTGGATCTCTTGGAGGATTCCTTTCTCATCATGAAGAGCGAGTGCGGGCGCAGCGCCAGGCAGGCATCCCAAAAGGCCTCCGATGGGAAGGGCGTCACACGCAGGGGGATGCTGCAGACCAGGAAGGTGGGTGGGAAAAAATAATTCTGTCTTCTCCTGAGAAGCTGGAAACCACTAGAGATAAGCAGCCAGCCTGGCTTCGGTTCCCAGGTAAAAATACTGCCGGATTTGTCCCTGCTGACAGCTCACTCGGAGCACACGCTGCGGGAAAAAGCACTCTAAAAATTGCGCCTTGTTTCTGTGGCTCCTTGAGAGCTGCTGTGCTCGGCTCTTGGGAGCTGGTGAGCGTCGGGGCCGGGCAGTGTAGCTGGTGAGGAGCAGGGCAGCCGTCCGGAGCTGCCAGCACAGGCTCCAGGAGGCAGAGAGCTCAGCAGGAGTCGGAGATGAGCATCAGTTCGAGAGAGCGATCTGGGAGTCCTGCGCTCTCAAAATACCTGAGAAGGGTGCTGACCTGGAGCAGGGGCACAGCGGGAACGCTGCAAGGATGCTCGGGCAGAGGCAGCTGGGGAGAGCTGCCCTCGGACCTGCTGGGAACCCCCTGCCTAAAGCTGCCCCTGCTCACATCACAGAACCCACAAGCTAATTTCGGGTCATGGATGGGGGCGCAGCCAGAGGGGTCTGGAGCAGTCAGGCCAAAGCTCTGTTGGTGCCAAGTGCTGTGGTGCTGGGGGGCACCTGTGACCCCGGAGACGGGGGCTTTGAGCAAAGCTCCCCACAGCCGAGCGGCACCGGGGGAGATGCCATTAGAGGGCTCCCTTAGCCCGCACCAGCTCCCACCACCCCGACGGGCAAGGAAATACCAGTACTGCTGGGCTTTTGGCTGGGGACGGCCCAGGGCCTTCAGCCCACAGGAGGAGGAAGAGGCAGCGCAGGGCGGCAGAGATGCCCGGGATGCTGGAGGGGAGCAGGGACCAGGCTGTGGGAGAGAGGGACCCCGCAAAGCTGCAGCGCCTGCGCCAGTGGCACGGCAACGCATGGCTCTTGGGCCGGCACCGAGGCTCGCCGCCCATCGTGGGGAGCAGAGCTCACCCCGGCAGGGCTGGAGCAAGGCAGCACTGCCCACACTGCCTGCACCCCTCAGGGCTGCCCCCTCCCCATGGCCTAACACTGGGCGCACAGCTATCCCACCGCGTGGCACCCCAGCACTTACATGTGGTCCCCGGGACCCCACCGCTCCTCGGGGGCCGGGAAAGCCCTGCAAGCCGGCCTGGCCCCGAATCCCTGGGGTCCCTTTTGCTCCTTGTGCTCCACATAGACCCTCGGAGGAATAAGACACAGCACATCAGAGCCGGGATTGCAAACAGGGGGGACAGCCAGTGCCTGGGGCTCCTCCACCCACGGGCAGGAACCCCCGGAGAGCCCATCGCTTGCTGCCTCGGCTCTCTGCGCACCCGGCCTTTGGCATGGGGTCACTCTGGGTGAACACCCCACGACCCTCCTCCGAGAGCATCCCTGGGGCACCAGCAATGGGGCACTATAACTTTTTTTAAACAGCCAAAGCAAGACGGAGCAGGGAAGGACGGGTCAGGGTGGCAGCGTGGTGGGATCAAGGACAGCCTGAGCTGCCCAGCTCTCACGGTCCCCGCAAGTAAATGCCCCTGGGTCCCTGGATATCCACACCAACCCACCCACCAGCTGCAAAACAGCACATTTGAGCAACAAAAGAGGAAG
This sequence comes from Steatornis caripensis, assembly GCA_013398225.1. Classification (NCBI taxonomy): domain Eukaryota; kingdom Metazoa; phylum Chordata; class Aves; order Caprimulgiformes; family Steatornithidae; genus Steatornis; species Steatornis caripensis. Next base: position 83,161 of record VZSC01017629.1, on the reverse strand, counting down.
CAGCACGAAGAACCCCCCCGCAAGCCTGGGTACGTGGTACCTTGTCTCCTTTGGCTCCCGGGTCTCCCTTGGCTCCACCCGGACCTCGACAGCCCTGCAAGAGCAGCAGAGGTGGAGGGTACACTCAGAAAACCATGTTACGCCACTCCTTGCAACCGAAGCATGCTGTGATCTGATTTTGGCATCAAAGAAAGTGAGGTTTGCGCAATTTAGATCAGGGCTTTCCTCCCCATGGGCCTTTCGGAGCTGGGAGCAGGTACATGCTGGATCTGCTCCTCACGGCAGGGGGGCACCCGGAACTTCTGGGTTCATGCACTTCCAAACCGTTAGAGCTTCCAGCACCCCGTGCCAATTCCACCCTCAGCTCCCGAGCAGGCAGGACGCCTGCAGCAGCCGGTGGCGGCATCCCAGCTGCATCGTCCTGCTATCAGCACAGCAATGATGAGCCCATTGTCCTCATTACTGTGTTACTTAACACAAACTAAAGCTCTCTCATGTCCCTTGTGCCTCCCCTTCCCAAAGCAGATGATCTCTTAGGACACAATGTCGTGTGGGAAAGCTCCTCTTATTACAGCAAGATGAGCCCAAGCACAGCTCTGCCTTCCCAAACGACTGCACTTGCCACCCATTCCAACGTCAAGTCCGACAGAGGCGAAGAACATGAAGGTGGTGCTTTGGGCTGCTCTAACGCGACTGCCGCATCCCAAGCAGGGATGGCGTGGGTGCCATCACTCACCCGCTCTCCTTGGGTGCCTTTTGAACCTGGCAGGCCAATAAACCCCTTCAGAGAGAGATACAAAATGCAGGTTAAAAAAAACACACAAAGGAAAATATTGCATGCACTCACGGAGGCTGACAGCCCTCCCACGCTACAGGGACGGGAAGATGCTGATAAATGGGAGACACCCATTTAGCTCCGCAGCATTGCTGCTGCTGATGCCACGGTGGGATGTGGTCCCCAACAGGGAGCAGGGGGTGCCCCAGCCCTCCCAAGGCTGCCTGGGCCAACACAGCAGCCCCCAGCACAACGTCCTTGTTCGCCTCCAGAATGCCCCACCCGCATCCCACCCTGCATCCCTCATTCCTTTTGCAAGCACCAGTTTTCCGCTCCGCACGTCAGCGTTTCAGCACGTGAGAAGCAAACGCAGCAAGGGCCGTGCTCAGCTGGGACACCGTGGGTCAGGCGGGAGGAAGGCCAGCCTGCCCCAGCCTCCTTAGCCTTTGGAAAGGGCAGCTCAGCACCCAACCCCCTTGGGAAAAGGGGTGCACCCTAATCGCGCACCAGGGAAGGGACAGGCTGCTGATAAATCCATAGGGGGAAGATGTTGTTGTCTCGGTCTTACAGTTTCATTCGAAGAACAAAGCAGTCACCTTTTTAGCTTTGGTTGAGTACTTCATATATGAAGTAGAGGAAACAGAGACATGTCCGCATCTTCCAATTTCAGCAGGGTAATCTCATGTTTATCAAGATGCTTTTTTAAAGACTTGTTTTCAGGTTTCCTAAATAACATTTGCTACCCTTCGCAGCTTCTTCTTTGCTTGATGTTCAGTCTGCACTGACCCATAAGACCGAGACAACACAAAATCCATAGGGGAAAAAAAAAAACTAAAAAAAAATCAAGGTTCCTGCAAGCAGCAGTCAGAGGAGCTTTGGAGTCTGGACATGAGGAACTTGGCCACAGGGATGGGGCCGTCAGCCCCACCAGCCCTTCCCAAACACCGTGGGAAGCTGTGGGTGCTGGGGTGGGAGGCCAGGGCATTCCCCCGCCGTGCTCTGGGGGGCCGCGATGGGCAGGATGAGAGCACCTCGCACCCAGCCACCCGCTCCCAGGGACTTACCCCAGGGCCCTCCTGTCCCGGCTGTCCCCTCAGCCCGGGGGCACCGTCGGCACCCTGCAAGAGCAGTGATGGCGTCAGCTCGTGCCGCGCTGGGCAGAGAGCACCCAGTCCCCCGCATCCCCTCCCTGGAGCTGCCAGGGCCCTCCAGGCTTCCTTTGCGAGGTTGCTGCGAGCGCTGGCCCGCCTGCCCTCCGAAAGCAGGGGCAGGGACGCCTCACCCCACCTCTCGGGTCCCTCCAGGGAAGGCCCTCAAGCCCAGGCTTCACCCCCACCAAGGTCAAAGCGAGCCAGCAAGAAGCTCTTACTCTGTCTCCTTTGGGACCAGAGGATCCCTCCGTCCCAGCTGGACCCTAGGGAAAAGCAAAGGCGGCGGGAGGTTTGGGAGAAGACGGACGCTGCTCACTGTCCTGCTCTGCGCATGAGACCCCAGCCCACAGGAACCCTGCCCGGCCCCGCCAGGAGCTCATGTCACACCCCGGGGACCTTGTCCCCATCAGCTCACCCTTCCCTTCGCCTCCCCGGCCTGCACGTCCTGCCCAGAGCCGGGGCTGCAGCCAGCAACGTGCCCAGGGGACGCGGGCCTCCCACCCCTCGCTCCTGGGGGGGGCCATAAAGGCCCACGGGGGCAAGGACTTCACCTCTGTTTGCGAAGCACATGGGGGACAAGTCCCAGCAGCCCCTTCCTCGCATGGCGGGGGACACCCACACCGCAGAGACACGGTGGGCTCCGAGCCAGGACCAGCACCCGCTTACCTGCGTGCCTCTAGGGCCTGGGGGGCCGCGTCTGCCCTGCAAGCCCTGCGGTCCCTGCAAAGCGGTGGGCGACGAGGAGATGATGTTAGAATCAAAGCCCTGCACACAGCGGGCAAAGCCTGCGGGGCAAAACCTCTCCCGGGAAATACGGCGCCGCTGAGGAGTTCCAGGGCTCCCAGCCAGCGAGTACGAGGGGACCCCCCGGCACTGAAGGGGTACAGAAAGGATTCCCACCCCCATCTTTGCAGGGTCTGGGGTGGGCTGAGCTCACAGNGGTGGGCGACGAGGAGATGATGTTAGAATCAAAGCCCTGCACACAGCGGGCAAAGCCTGCGGGGCAAAACCTCTCCCGGGAAATACGGCGCCGCTGAGGAGTTCCAGGGCTCCCAGCCAGCGAGTACGAGGGGACCCCCGGCACTGAAGGGGTACAGAAAGGATTCCCACCCCAGCTGGAGCAGGCCCCTCCGGGCTGGGTGACCCTCAGGACACCCTCCCGTCCCCGCAGCCCCACCAGTTGTCCCAAGACACCCCGAGGTTTGCTCATCCCTCGGTGCAGGTGCGTACCGACGTACCTCGGGGCCGCGGGGGCCGGGCAAGCCAGGAGGACCCATTTCTCCCTGGGAAGAGCGCAGGGAAGGGACGGGGTGAGCGCAGTGGNCCCGCAGCCCCACCAGTTGTCCCAAGACACCCCGAGGTTTGCTCATCCCTCGGTGCAGGTGCGTACCGACGTACCTCGGGGCCGCGGGGGCCGGGCAAGCCAGGAGGACCCATTTCTCCCTGGGAAGAGCGCAGGGAAGGGACAGGGTGAGCGCAGTGGCCGGGATTTGCCAAATAGCAAAGGAGGGGAATAGGGAGAGACCCACCTGAGAGCCATTGGCACCTCGACATCCGACAGATCCCGGCCGGCCCGGCTCTCCCTGCAACGCGGGAGCGGGCTCAGCCCTGCGGCCACGCGCACCATGCAGGAGGAGGTGGATGGGGCCCCCCCCGAGGCTTCTCCCATGGCAGCAGAGGCAGCACCGGGCTGGTGGGATGCTGGGGGGGCTTTACTGGTGCACAGGAGTTTTAACACCATTTGTCCTTTTGCAATTTCCCCCTCCCCCCCACTCCCCCCCTACCAGGAGGCTGCATTTTAAGCAGACGCATCCTTTTCTGGTGTAAATCAGCAAAAGCGATGGAACCGGGCAGGACATCATGGCACGTCCCGGCCTGCCCACAGTGGCCCTGCGCTGCTCTTGCTGCNCCCCCACTCCCCCCCTACCAGGAGGCTGCATTTTAAGCAGACGCATCCTTTTCTGGTGTAAATCAGCAAAAGCGATGGAACCGGGCAGGACATCATGGCACGTCCCGGCCTGCCCACGGTGGCCCTGCGCTGCTCTTGCTGCGAGGCAGTCGGCAGCGGCTCCCCCAGCCCCACCACCGCCTGCGTTTCAGCTGCAGTTTGAACCAAAAAGCTGTGACTTACCCTGGGGCCGGCAGGGCCCGGGGGACCCACTGAGCCGCCTTCTCCCTGGAGCAGCAGAGAAAGGACGCCATTTGTCCAGCCTGTTTTGCTTTGGTTCTCTCCTTTTAGTCTTCACATCCCAAATCCTCCCTTTTCTTCCCATCAAGCTACTCGATGTCCCCTTGAACAGCCACCCGGCCCGCCCCTAGCTCCCCGACTCCCTTCGTGTTGGAAGGTGCTTCCATCCACCACCCCCAAACCACTTCAGTTTTCCTTTCAAACCCCCCGCAAACCCTCCCCGAGCTGGGATGCCTCCCAAAGACGCGGCAGCGGTTAAGCTATCAGTGTGCTGGGAGCAGCCCGGAAAAACCCAGGTGCTATCAAGCCTGGGATTCATCTCAGCGGAAGGTGGTCACCTAAACCAAACCGCGATGCAACGAGCTCTGCAAAGGCTCGTTTCTCTTCATCGCCGGCCAGGAGAATGAACTGGGATGCAAACAGTCCACGTGGAAGATGCCGGAGGCGAGGGGAGGCTCCTGCCCCTGCCACTCAGGACAGTGTGCCTGGTTGCTCTAGGGCAACGTCCCCATTAACGAGAGCCACCTCCAGGACAAAGATACAGAGGTAGTTTAAGTCCAGCTCAGAAAAATAAACCCAAGCAAGGGTTTTGTAAGAGCGAACTGCAAAGTGGTGCCAACGACCTGCAAAACCCAAGTCCTCCCTCCTCGGACCCATCGTTCCAACAGGGAGCAGCAGGCTCCTGCACATCCTCTGGGAGGGCCGGTGACACAGAGAGCGCAAAACCACTCACCTCCAGCCCCACGGGGCCTTGGAAGCCCGTCACACCCTTCGGACCCGACAGCCCCTGGGGAAGAAGCCGAGCGCGAGGTGTCAGGGGGTGCCCACCCCGAGGTGGCAGCTGCCTTTGCCCCATCCCTTGCAGGAGGGTCAGGGAAAACATGGAGACCGCAAGGGCTTTGCCCAAAGCCAGGAGAACGTAGGCTGGAGCCAGGGATGGAGCTCAGGGCCATCACAGAGAAGCAAAGGGGTCAGGCCAGGAAAGGGGCTGGAGGGAAGGAGCAACCCCAGCGCGGCAGCGCACGAGACACCCCCGGCTTCCCCGTTAACTCACGTGAAGGCCAGCAGGACCTGGCAGGCCATCTTCTCCCTTCACCCCCTGGAAAAGCCAAGAGCAGCCTGAGCGATGGAGAAAAGCGTGACCTGGGGCTGGGGGCCGCGGCGGGGAAGGAGCAAGCCCCCGCCTGACCCAGGCAGGGCTGTGAAGGGCAAGGACAGACACCCTCACCTTCACTCCCTTCTCTCCTTTCTTGCCAGCCGGTCCAGGGTCACCTAAGAAACCCTGAAACGGGAACGACAAGGACACGTGAGCCCCAGCTGGACCATCAGGAGCTAAAATGGGGCTGCTGCACCCCAAAGGACTGTCGGTGTGGGGCGGAGGGATGGGCACCCTCAAGCTTGTGCTAAATGAGGCAGCCCCAGAAGAGAAGCCTGGCTTGTCCCCAGCACCGTGCCACCCCATTGCGGCTACTCCGCGCTCCCGTGTCCCAAGCTAGTGTTGCACTACGCCACATGCCACAGAGACACAGAGGTGTCCCAGCGCCCGCAGGGCTGGGACAGGGCTCTGCACGGCAGCGCCGTGCCGGGTGGCAGGGCTGTGCCCATCGCCTGTGCCTCGGAGGATGCCGTGGTGCCCTAAGCTGCACCCAGGGGCAGTGCAGAAGGAAGAAAAAAAAGCTTCCTGGGCCCACACCAGCGGTGCAAAACTTCACGTGGCCGCAGCTGCCGAGTGCTCAAGAGCAGAGATATTGAGCCCAAGGGCAAGAGTTTCTCCGTCTGGATGCTGGGATGATGCTCACAGGCAAGAGCGTACAAAGCATGGGCCAGAAAAGACACATGAAAAAGCGTGTGGGACTGCTGTTTCAAAAGGAAGACACTGGTTTTCAAACCCCTCAGTGTGATCAGACCTCAGAGGAGCCCAAAACCTCCCAGGCAGCTCTAAAACACTTAGCTAATACTTGCTTTAAAAAGACTTGAGGGGAGGAAAGGGGAGAAAAAAAGGACACCAAACCACTAGCATTCCCTTTTTTTGTGGACATTTTATATCCTGGCTAACAAACCCCTGGGAGAGCCTGGAGAGGAAGTGCAGTGACAAGCGCTGGCAGCCCCTGCCGCCCCTGGGCTGGGGCAGCTCAGAGCGCAGGGCACCGGCACGGCCGGAGGCTGAGCGGGCACAGCGGCGAGGGTGGCCGCAGCCGGATCCCGCACGGCTGGAGGGTGGCAACAGGGCATCCCACACCGTAACGCAACGCCGGGCTGGCACACGCGTGCCTGCAGGCTCGGGAGGGATATGGGTACCAAGCGCTGCTGGTGCAGTGCCGGTGAAACCAGTAATGAAAAGCTCTTATGGGACTGGGGCTGGCATGGAATTGTGCCCACAGCACCGAGTGGCTGGGCAAGTGAGAGCCAGCTTACCTCTTCTCCTTTCTCGCCAGCCAGCCCCCGGTCACCCTGGAAGCCCTGCAGTCCCTGGGGAGAGGGAGGAAGCAGCAGAGAGGGTGCTGAGGGGCTGCCCAGCACCTCCCACCCATGCCCAGCTCCAGCCCCACTGTCCACTGCACCGGCAGCTGCTGCCTCCTGCCCACGGCTGCCCCGGGGCAGGTGTCCACACCTCTCAGCACGGTCTGGTCCCTGTCACCATCCTCCACAAAGCCCCTGTGAAAGCTTCCAGCCCCGGTGCATTGCCTGTAATCCCCAGGGATTGCTGCCAGGGGTCTGGAAAAGGGCAGGGACCAGCACACCACCAAGTGACCAGCTTCACAGCTTGAACGCTATCCAGGCAGTCCATAATTTCTCTCATTTCTTTCTTTCCCCCTCCCCGCTTCCAAATATTTTCTCCTGTAAAATCAGCTAGGAGGTTCAGATGCAGAAGAGCAGCCCAGCCCTCACGCTCAGGCCCACCACAACGCAGGGTCTGCAGCGCTCAGGTTATCCCAGCTGCACCTTAGCACACGTGTGATGTTCTACAGCCCGTGTTTTGGGGACGCATGAACCTCGAGGTACTAATCCAGGACTGCCTGGGTTTGCAGGCTCAGGAGGAATATTTTCGTTAAAGGAGGCAAGCGAGCACAAAGAGCAGCAGCATTAGGAGCTGCAGCTTCCCCACCCCGACGCTGGCCATGCCACGGCCCTGCCTGCTCGCCCGCGGCTCACCTGCTGCCCCGGCAGCCCCCACGGCCCAGGTTTGCCATCCAGGCCAGGGAAGCCATCCGAGCCAGGGTAACCCACACGTCCCGGCAAGCCCTGGAGCCCGGGTTCACCCTGGGGAGAAAAAAAGCCAAACGTGGAAAATTCAAAAATCCACATCATTATGAAACCAATAAATTAAACGCTGAGCTCTGCCTGCCTCGTGCTTTTGCAGCAACTAAATGCAGCTAAATACCAAGGACCTTGCAAGGAGACGGGGAGGGCTGGCAGGGGGAGAAGCTTCGTGCATCGAGGCACTGCAAGCGTTGGGCACGCCGACCTGCCCAGGCTCTCCGACTGAAACCGTGCGGGAGTTGCAACCGGCAGCCGTAGAGGAAGGAACAAAGCGGAAGGCAGGGAAGAAGCAATGAGTTAAAAGAAGGTCAAGCAAAAGTCCTCTGCATCCGCTTCTTGGCTCTGGGCCTTACGCTCGAAGTCATTTCTGATGCTTTCCCATGTGCAAGAGCCCGAGCAGATCCTCTGGACTGGGCATCACTAACTAAAGCTTAGGGGCAGCTTTTTTTTTTTTACCCGTTAGCTCACTGGCAATTCTGAATTAAGGCAGGATAAAGAGTAGTCCGGAACAAAGAGAAGACATTTCCCTTCAAATCACTTTCTTTGGATTTCTCAAACGTTTTGGAGCATTTGGTCAAGTCCAAAAACTGGACTTTGTTTTAGTTTGTAAAGTCAGAGTTTGAAGGAAGGGCAGAAAGATGCAGGTGCCTCAGTCACTTCGCAAACGAAGAATCTGGTTGCGAAAATATAAAAGCTTGTTTTGGAGAGGCTCGCTTTTCCATCTCCCTCCCCCAAGGGCTTCAGCACCGCGCAGCCAGCCATGCACATCCCCCATGCTCACCAGCGGCCGTGTACGCTTGGGGCATCCAGCCCATAAGCCAGCATTTTTGCCCCATTCCACTTCCAGTCCCAGCTTCGGGGAATATTTATTGTTATTTGCAATTTTGCAAGAAAGAGACCTGGGCTGTGATGCACCTCTGGCTCTGCTCCAGGGCAGGCGAGCGCGAGCAAACGGGCCAAATGCAGAACAGACCGTGGGCAAACACGACCCAACCCAAGCGAGTGCTCAGGGGCTGATGCAGGTGGATGAAATCCCTCCTCCTCTTCCTCACCCCTCCGATCCGATCAGCCTCCCCCGGGGCAGTGAGAGCAGGCAGCGGAGACCTGCTGGAGCCCGAACGGGCACCAAAGACCTCTTGGGTCAAGGTCCAGTAGAAACATGAACCTTAACAAAAGCCATCGAGAGCTGAGTCCAAAGTTGAGTTGAGTTTCCCTGTTGGCAACCAGCCGTGCAAAGCCCTTGGCAGATGCCAAAGCGAGAGCAGGAGCACAGGGGGCTGGGGACAGGGCTGCAGCTGTGACACAGCCCCCCGAACGGAAGATGTCAGGCTTGCAGATGGACTGTGATGGGTGGAAAAAATTTGCTCCTTTCCATTTCTGTGCTAATCCGCCCCGAAATGCTGGCTCCCCTTGCAGATCCTGTTTATGTGAAGATGGAGAATAAGTTTGGCATCTTCTGGTTAAGCTATGCTGACAGACTCCACTGTTTACACTCAACCAGCTTAACGCAGTCAGCGATGCCTTCCAGATGTCGGCAGCTGGTAAAACACTATCCCTGAGGAGCATCCCTGCCACAAGGGAGCGGGGCCGGGGGTGACAGGACACCTGGCAGCGGGACGCGTGACGGAGAGCAGACACACGGCGCCTGATGGCATAGCTGTGTTTGTTGCCCAAGACATTGCCTCTAACTTTTGGCATGAGCTTTTGGGACTCCAAGGTTCAACGCAGCTGCCAGGAGCCAGCCTGTGTCCTGCTCGCCAGCCCATCCAAATCCTCCTTCAGCATTGATCCCTGTAAGCCCAGCCCGTCCTTGGCTCCTCTTCTCAATCCAGAGGAAAAGCCACCCCAGTTTTGGAAAGGAAGACAGGATGACAAGGAAGATGGCAGGAGGAAAGGAAGGTCATTGCTGAGAGGGAGCCAAGGGGACCACGGTGCTGTGGTTAAGGTCCCCGGGAAGACGCAGTGATGGGTGGGAAACACTGGAAGGCTGAAGGGTGACAATTGGTCCAGTAGACGGGTGAGTGGGGAGATAAGCACCAACAGGGACGGGCGCTGCTCTGCCTTCGGAGCAGCCCAGCAGCTACCAGGACAAACGAGCAAGAAGCAGGGGGTGCTGGGGGCCGTCGGCTCTGTTGGGAGGGACAAGATCCAGGATGCATCAGCTGTTCCCACGAGGGCTGGGTACCAGCGAGCACGGGTGGGAGAGGGAGTGGAAATCTCCAGCGATGCTGGGAGATTGGGACATCTGCTCTCCTTTCCTTCTACCCACGGGACATCCAAACCCCACAGGCAGCTGTGCTTGCTCGCTCGCTCCGGGGGAAAGTGGCCGGGTCCCACGAGGACGCGCGGCACAGCAGCTCCCATCGCGGAGCACAGGCAGAACTCGCACATCCCTTTGGCCAGAGCCGCGGGGAAGGAGGCGGGTGGTTTCCAGAAGGTGACAGAAGGACAGAACGCCTTTGGGACAATCGTGCCAACTTGCGTCCACCTGCCTGGGAGGGCATCGGGTGACACACGACACAGTCCAGCATGCAAAGGGACCGTGCTGAGTGTGGGACCGAGCCCACGCACTTGCTGGAGCGGGGTGCTGCAAGCACGGGGCAAGAGGAGCTGCAGCATGGACTCCGTCGGGGGAAGGAGCCTGCTGTGGAGAGCCAGCCCTGCCAGCCACGGCGAGGTCCCCAGAGAGAGGACAGGGGCACCACCTCCCACGACCCTTCCCTTCAAACCAGGCACACGTTTCATCGCAGAGCTCCCAATCCGGCAGCAAACCTGACTGTTACAGTTCTCCCTCACCCAGTGCTCCAGGGTTTGATCCCAGAGGGGCAGCGGTCCCTCTCTGGAAGATGTCCGAGGGTCCCCAGCACAGCCCCGAGGGCACACTCAGCCTCTCCGAACTGGGCTCCCCCTGCAGCCAAGCCCCCCGCCCCCCCGCAGCCATGCATCGCCACGGCACCCCCACTCACCGCGTACCCCCGCTGGCCTTTCTCGCCCGGCTCCCCCGGATCTCCGCAGAGTCCCTGCGCACAAACGGGGATCGAGTCAACCAACAAACGTGTTCCCCCGTGCCGAGAGCAGCCCGAGCCCTGCGGAGGCTGTCACGGGGAGGACAACGAGCAGCGGCAGCCTTGGGAAGGGCAGAGCGGGAGGATTCGCATCCCGAGGGGGTCTGTGGCCACGGTTTGGAGGTGGCTCCCCCTTGCTTCGGTGCTCTACAGGAGGTCAGGATGGAGAGTTTTCCTTCATTTCTTTTGCCTCATGGCGCTGCCCTGCTCACAGAGGACAGTGTGGGGGGAAGCATCACCCAGCAATGTGGGGCCTGCGTGGGCACAGGGCTGCGGACCCACCAGCACGGGGCTGGCTCCACACAAGGACTGCATCGGCCGTTCTCTGGTCTGGTTTTGTGCCTCTGGGAGGGATCCACATGGTCCCTACGCAAACACAGGGGCAGGAACCCGATGCCCTGCGGAAGATACACCAGCCTTGCGCAGCTGGCAGAGACACAGGGGCAGGGGCTGGGTCTGCCAACGAAACCCAGGGAGTTAGGTATCAGACATCAGACGTAGACATCAAACATCATCCAGGTTTCAGGGGGAAGCAGACAAGCAAGGCTTCTTTGAAACTCAATCTCAAGGCCCTTAATTACAGCATGCCAGAAACCACCGGGCAGCAGAGACTTCTTGGGCAGCCCAGGACTGTGCAAGCTGCCCCGGGCCAGTCGGGGTGGCAGCGGGGCCAAGCAGCACCGAGCCGCGGAGCGGCCATCGCGGCTTCTCTTACTTACGGGTGCTCCTGTTTTCCCTGGATGTCCTGGGGGCCCAGGCGCTCCGGGTTTTCTCTGGATTAAGAAGAGAAACATTGGTAAAACAAGTCTCAGCGATGAAGTGTTTGGAGGGAAGCAAACCCGGCTGGCCAAGCCGAGGCAAACCCAAACCATGCCACAGAAAGCTGCTTAACAGCGATACTCACCGGCCAGCCTGCGTGTAGAAGCTGGTAAAACGATGATTGCTGAAAGGAGAAGCGGGGGAGGGAGAAGCAAAATATTAAAAACAAACAAAAAAAATCCTTAAATCTCTTTTTCCTTGCTTCAAAGTCTTTTTCCTGTTGCTTGGGAAAACACAGCAATGAACCAGTCCTCTAATTAATTTTAGGGGGTTTTTAATACTATGTGTATGAAAGTCACAGGACAAGGCTTAATCTGAGAATAACACGTAGGAGATAAAGAACTGCTGGCCTCACTAACAAATCACGACAGAGACCCCACTTCTGAAGTTTGCTGAAATTCAGCTCCTCCTCGGATGCCCGCGCAGCCTTGGGCCACCAGAAACGTTCAGCATGTGGAGACGTTGGACACGTGTTGTTGGTGAGCTCAGGTCCCACCACCTTTAGCCCAGGCTGGACTAAAACCAGCTGTTTTGACACTGTGGTTTGCGCCAGGTGGGAAACCTCATCCCCGCCAGCCCCGTCTGAAGCCCCAGACGAGGAGACCTCCCAGCCATCACGGCCGGTAGGCTTTTTCCTCACTGCTCCTAGCAGCCAAATGTTTCACGCGCCTCCAAGATTTTAGAAGACCAGGTGACCGCGAAGAAGAAAAAAACCACCCAAAAGCCACAGGGTGGGCTAATCCCGCCGTAGCCACAGCTAATCCCACTGTATTTCAAAGCCAACGTAAAGGTCCTAAAAACTCACAGCGCAGCCACCTCTCCGCATGCGTCCAAGCCAGGTTTGCCCAAGTTTTGGGAGATGCCCAGGCAACAAAGCACCTAACAAAGTCCATCTCCAGCTCCCAGCCACCCTCCTGCCCTGCCAGCAGCACAAACCACAGACACTCAGGCAGCAAACCCCACCTTTCCTCCTCCTCCTTCCCACGGTGAGCCCAGACATATGGTTCGGGCAGCTCCTCCAAGCCCTGCCTTGCATCAAAGGCTAAGAAAAGTCCCTCCTTGCTCATCACCCCGATCCCAAGCAGCCGGAGGGGCAGGATTGTGCTCCCCAGCTTCAGCCTCACGGGCACCGGGAAGCCCCCTCCTGTCCCCCCCTCCAAAGATCCGTCTTCTGATGCCAGAGGAGAGAGAAGGGAAAAAGCCAAGGAACTCATTAACCAAGATAAACACAGAGCTTTCAACATATGGAAATATTTCTAATAACGAGCAGGGCTCTCCGGGGCAGATGATGGATGGATGCATTTAACTAGCCCTAGCACCGCACCAGGCGTCTCGGTTCCTTTCAAGTCGATCCTGAATTGATTCCCGTGAGCGAAGGGGTGCAGTCCTCGCCAGCCTGCCAGGGCCAGGCCATGGTTCTCTTGTCCAGTCAGTTCTCATTTCCCTCAAAAGCTGCTCGCTGAAACTTTGGTTTTCGGGGGGAGGGTTGGAGCACGGCCAGCGCTTTTGCCTTGTCTCAGGAATCAGTGAACTCAGATTCACTCGGGACAGGATATTATTTCACAAGGCTTCAAAAAAAAAAAAAAGAATTTAAAAAATCCAACCTTTTAAAAAGGAGGGGAAAAAAAGTCCCACAGGAGACGTGAACTCATATTTCAGAGCACCAGATGCCAAGGAGACGGGAGAGAAATTAATTGCCTTCTGCAATTTCAGCAGGAAAGAGTTGGCGCTTTGCTCGCTGCGGCTCTGGTCCGTAAGCAAACGGAGGGGACGGAGGCCAGGGAGCGATCGCCGTACGGGTCTGTCCTCCCGTAAAACTCCAGCCTGAGAGCAGGGTAGAGAAAACCCTTCCGACAGCTCTGCAGGGAGCAGGTCATGCCCCGCAGCACGGTCTTGGCCGCCCTCCCCAGCGCACCCCATGGCCACAAAGCCAGGCGGTCCCAGCGCTGCGGGAGCTGCCCGCCTTTCAGTTGCAGAAAATCCCTGAAGGTTGCCTCCTTTTCGCACAGAGCAAGATTTTCTTTTGCTCTGAGGTTCCTGGCCCTCATTTCCCAGCCTGACCTCTTGTTTTTAAAGGTATTGGGAGAGATAACGAGAAAGGACTCCAGTGCTGCAGATTCAGCTCCCTAATAACTGTGGGAGCTCCAGTTCTCCTTTCTCCTTCCCCGGCTTCTGGGGCTCCACCACTGCTGAAGTCAACAGTGCCAGAACAAGAGAGCACCAGTTCCTGCCCCTCGAGCTACACCGAGACAGCTTCTTGGCAAACCCAGTATCTGTCAACATATCATGAACAAAAACTCAGGACAGGGGCTCGGGGCAGAACTGCAGTGGCCTTAAGCTGGTTTTGCTCAGTTCCCAGGAACAGCAAAGCTTGTTTCACCAGGAAGGGGCGGGAGAGGCTGTCGAGCATCCCAAGAACCGTAACCGCTCTGGGACAGTCACCGCTGTCCCTTGCTTTCCCCATCCATCGTACTGCATTACATCTCCCAGCCTGAGAGGCGGCTCCTCTGCCTTGCATTTCCAAAGGCTGAGCCAACAACAAACGCCGGCAGCCCAGGATACCCCCTCTGCAGCCCCCAAATCACAAGCGCTCGGTTCACAAAAGCAGCACTTTCCCAAGCCACAGCACTTCACCACCCCCCAGTAAGTTGTAAGGGGCTGCAGAAGCAGAGAGCCCCCTCATCCTCACAGCAGCCAGCACTCAGCTTTTCACCCCTGTGCTAGCTCAACAAAGCTTAGCAAAACCCAGCTCACGGCTTCGCGCTCCCGTTTCCTGCTGCCGAGCAAACGCCGCCGCCAGCACTGCCCGGGGTCATATGGCCACAGACACAATAGCCCAGCAAGGCTTTCGGGTGCCCCACGTCATCCTTGCCAGACACTGCCTTCCCCTCGAGATCGGCTCTTCGCCAAAAGCACCGGGCCAAGCGCCAGCATGCAAACCCCCTCGGAGCCTGCGGCCAAGGCCCCGGCAGCCCTCCAGCTTCGGCTTCCCAAACGCAGACAAGTCCGTCCGCTCCCTCCAGCATTCCCAATGCCTAAGCACCGAAGGTGGAGGTACACCAAAGGAATCATGGTCTACGGCGACATCCATAGGCACGAACATTTCCGCCTGCAGAAGAATAAAGCCTGAGGTCCCTTTCCAAATGCAGGCAGGGGAAAAAAAAAAAAGGCAAATTCTGAGTGTGCAAAGAGCGTCAGCAGCCGGGCAAAGAGCTGTGACCATGCCCTGACAACAGGAATGGGTTATGCAGATGTCTACCCCAAACACTCTGGGAGGAAGGCGATTGCCCCGGCACAGGCATGGAGATGCTCTCTGGCACTGCAGGCTTCTTCTAGTCAATGCTTCAGGCTCGCTCTCTCCTACCCCCGTTTACTCCGGTCCCATGCTGTGTGCCTGCAATGGGTCTTGTGAGCATTGGTAACAGCACGGCCCCTGCTCTAGAGTAGGAGGAAGATGGGAGAACACGGAGGTCCTCCAGGTCAGCTGAGATATCCCCCAATGACCAGCTCTCCTGCGCTTCCCAGGAGGGATCTGATCTCCCCTAAGGCAGGCATTTATCTTCTCACCGGCCCGTTACTCTGCCCATGACACCAACCTGCCCTGCAACCATGCCCAGCATCTGCTTCGAGCAGCCGATACGTGGACAGGCTGCAGTGCCGTCAGAGGGCCACTACAGACACACGATGTGGAGAGCATCCCTGCTCCAGGCAGCTCCAGCCCCAGGCTGGTAAAATGCCTGCGGCAGTTAGAAATCTAACGCCTTCAGCTATTACCCTGCCTGGCTTAGGCAACGCTTTAGAGGGCATTTGAAATTAAGCTTAATCCCAGCAGTCACTGTGCTGTCAGGAGCCAAGGAACACGGACAAGCCCGGCTGGGTCATCGCAGCCACCCGTCCCACGGTGCACGGAGTTTCCAGCCAGCTGCGCAGCAGCTGAAGCATTCCTGCTCCCCGTGCATCCCGTCCCCGCTCCTGTGCTCCCCGTAGCAGCAGAGTTCAGGTGAGAAAATATCTCGTCTTGGCAAGAAGCTTGATGGGTGCAAACCCTGCGAGCCAAAGCCACGGCACACAGCTGGGGCATGGCAGAAAACTGGGATATGATGGCAAACCGGAGCGATGCTTTGTAACTGGCAGCACAGAGCAGGAGAGGGGCTGCTTACTGCACAGCTTGGATCTTCTTTGGCCCCTGTCCTACAGAGGTAGGACACGAACCGCCCTTGGGAGGCCGTGGACGCGTGTGAACCACAGGGACCCAAGATCTCCCAGTCAGTCTTAGGGGAAGAGGGATAGCTGTGTGGCACAGCTGTAAATAGGGCGCACGCTGATCCCATTTTGCCCAACGGCAGCTGCCCACAGAGCCGGCCCCAGCGAGCTGCACTGCTCTCCTTGGCATCCTCCCTCTGTCCCCACCTGCCTACCCCACCTCTGTCCTCACCCCCGCCCAGATTAGCAATCTCAAACCATGGCGAACCCTTCCTCCCAGCTCTCATCCCGGCAGAGCAGAGGTGCCTGCATGGGAGCTGATGGGGAGGCGTAAGTGGAGCTCCCCGAGCGCTCGCCTGCCGCGGCTGTAACTCACCGTGAACGTCTGCCAGTCCTCCCTGGAGTTTCTCCAGAGGACGATGGTGGGAACACCGGGGATGCCCACGGGGCCTGGGTCACCCGGCGGGCCCGTCCGCCCCATGGCTCCAGGGTACCCCTAGGAAGACAAAGGCAGCTCCTTAAACCAGCCTGGGGTTTAACAGTTAACACAGGCTGGACACAGGCTCAGGCTCAAGTCAGCCTCTAAGCAGAGTCTGGGTCTAGGCACGTTGCTGGGTTCAAACCAGCTCTTAGGATCTGAATAACCCTGACAGCAGCAAAAGCAAAAGGAATGAGCTTCATACTTGCATGCCTGTGCCCAGACCCATCTAAATGCCACAGGCATTGAAGCTAAAGCACGCTGAAGTGGCGTTCCTGGAGCAGGAAGGGCAGCCGTGGGTCAGACCAACGCGGTGCTGGAGGACAGATGTCCCTCCAAGGTGAGCTGGAGGATACAGCGTGGGACTTTGGGACACGCCAGCATCCCTCCTCCAGGTGACTTGGGCTAAAGCTGCTTCATCTCCCCGCTCTGCCGCCTCTGCAGAGCCAGTAAGCGGCTCAGAGGAAAGACAGCAGCTCAGTCCTGAGCCTGGGCTTGAAATACCCAGTAAAGAGAGTTCTTTGCTCTTCCAAATGCACGTAAAGGGCCACCAAACTGCAGCTTCCCAAGTTCACACTTCCCTCCTGAGGAAAAACACCCAAACCAACCCAAACCATCTGTAGTATTTGCCCCGGACCCTACACCCCACTCCGTATCTTCCCCTGTTCTCCTGGATACTCACTTTGTCTCCTTTGGGTCCCGCCAGTCCGCGTCTCCCAGGACAGCCCTGAAAGGCAAAGGAGGAGAGCTGTGTCACCCCGAAGGAGGACGCCCCGCAACCAGGGGAGATCCAACGGCGGCTGGGCGACCAGTGCCACGGCCAGGGCCATCCCGGCCCCAGGGAAGCAGGACCCAAACCGGCTGATTCAGAGCAAACCAGCAGGACCAAATCTCAAAGAAACACCCCAGAGACCGGTGGGGTGGCAAGTGCACCCCATTTCATGCTGCTCTCTTCCCACTCTCCTGCCCTGGCATCAGAAAGCAGCTCTGCTTGGCCAGCTGAGCGGCGTAATCCTGCGGCATCCGTCACAGAAATACCCCAGGCCATATGGCCAGGGAGCAGGACACCTGGCGAGGAAAGGCAGTGTGTTAGGAAAAAAAATCTCATAAAGCTGGATCACAGCCACAAACAGTAGTTTGGATGAGGATGCAAACATCTGCGGCTTCTAACTTGTGCGAGATCTGATCTAGCCCAGCGCTAGTCAAAAGGGCACGTTTATGGCCAAGCTGTGACCCCGCTTCAGGGCTTACCGGAGCATCTGTGGGACAGAAACGAAGTCAGATGGGAGATCCCGGCTTTTCTTGATGAAATAAATCTACCTGGAAGAGGTCGGCAGAGACCGATAACATGCTGCGTTGCAGCACAGTGCCTACGTGCATGTCTGCTGCAGAGCCGCGGCTCTGATGGCTTCATTTACAGCCGCTGGTTTTGTTCTGAGCTTGCAAATAGCCTTGTCCGAGCCCGGCAGCAAGCCTGGGAATCCACACGGAATTAACACCACGCCAGCACAGACACGGCTGCATCCCTACGACCACCGAGGCAGCCCCGCTCGGGCAGCAGCCAGCCCCGACCTCGCTGCCTTGTGCCGATGGGATGGGTTAAAAGGCCAAGCTGCATGTGCAGAAATAGCTTTGGCACTGAGGGACGCTTCAGCAAAGGGACTTTGATCACCTGGAGTGCCCAGACCTGAAGCCTGTGGGGCTTCGTGGCTCAGCTGCCCCTTCCTCGGGGGCTGGGGGCCGTGCCCCCCGAGCTCCGTTCGTGTATGGCATGCGTCCATGCCAAACGGCACAGGGAGCGGCAGCGATGCTGGCAACTCTGGTCTGACTTTCAAACTTGAGTATTAGAATCATAGAATCATTTAGGCTGGAAAAGACCTTAAGATCTTTAGGATCTGAAGATCTCTGTTAGGAGTAAAGCCAGCACTGCCAAGCCCACCATTGCTGAAGGGGGTAAAATAAAGCAATGCCTGCCCACTGTACCCAATATCAAAACATGCACCAGAATGGGCAGAGACCCTGCCTGGTGCCACGCAGCCCCTCTATTTATGCACCCAGCACCCCTCCTTTAAGGAGCTGGACGCGTGCTGCTGAGAGACCACTTCTGCAGGAAGCGCCCAGTTTGGAGTCACTGGGATTCTGCTGCGAGCACCGCGTGCCCGCCGCAAGGCGCCTGCGGACAGGCTCCTCCTCTCCGCCCTGGGTGCAGATATAAATTAGATCCTTCAATGAGTCCTGCCTCCCTCTGATGCCCCTCCAAGAGTTATAGGGTGCAGCCTCTAGCTTATCTCCTGCGTGGACACCCGCTGCCCTAGGTCCACAGCTGAGACACGCCGGCAGTCGATGGGGCGCCCAACGACCCCTTCCTCCCACGCGGCTGTCGATGGGTCACAGTGCTCCACCGAGGACAATTAAACGCACCAGGACCCTCTCCGAGATGGCCAAAGAGCCGTTCCTCCTCCTGCTCCTCCCCAGGCGCTGGCCACAGCCCCCCGCCCCAGCACGAACACCAACGTCGCAAAGCCGACACGGGCGGTCCTAGCGCAGAGCGGAGGGACAGGACCAAGCCGCGGGCACAACAGCACCCCCTGAAATTTGACAGCATCTATTTCTCTCCCTTAAGCAGCTCCCAAGCTGATGCCTTTCTGCGCAAACCAAAAAGAACAATTCAGAGCGTCGGGAACAACGAACCCGAGGGCTGTAACATTTCAGGAGAGAAAAATGAAAAATCGACCCAAGAGCTCTCATCCTAAAGGCAGCCGGTGTTCTGCCCTGCGAACGGCACGCAGCACCGCTCTGCAACATCACTCCTCCTCCTGCCGCGCGACCCGACGGCCGCAGCCCTGGGCGCTGCGAAACAGCGGATGGCTCCTGGGAGGAAAGCACGGAGAAGGCTTTGCATCTGCCTGTCGCCTGAGTTCGCACCATCCCTGACACCAGATGCCTCCAGCAGGATTCGATTTAAGCCTATGAATAGAAACCACGTCTCTGCTCCTGAACAGCCAGTGCTAAGTTTGAGTAACAGAAACCCAGAAAAGAAAAAGAAAAGCCTGTGGGGACGTAGCGACAGCAGGGAACCCCCACCAAACACTGTCTATGAAAGCCAAGGAGCTTTTGAATACTGGCAGCACAATGAAATCCCTGCAAGAAGGATTAGCAAGATCATAAAAATCAGCAGCTTTTTAAAGTAAGAAACACTTTCCACTTCTCACAACATGTTGGGTTTTTTCTCCCAGTGACCTCCAATGCCTTTACAGTGCACGATGGCTGGGACGGGGACTGGGGGCACGCGGCCTGCAGGGTCCACAGTCCATAAATGCCCTGGACAGCATTAGGCTATGGTTAGGACTTGGCAGGACGATAAGTAAGCCTCCATCCACACCTCCCGACCGGAACAACTACTCAAACGTGTTTTTGCAAAGCCACAAAAATCTCCGAGTGTGGCAAACCAGACGCACACGAACCTGCACCGAGGGAGAGGACCCTCCACGTGGTGGGGCAGGGCTGGAGCTCTGCGCCCCGCTGATCTCCCTGACCGCCAGTGCCAGTGAAAGAGGAGGAGAAAAACGCCCCAGGTGAAAAGGTTGATGCTAGAACCCCATTATTTCCAAACATTCCCTCTAAGAGCAACGAGAGATGTCACCTTCAGACACCCGCCCTGCCTTGTGCCCAGGTCCTGGCTGCAAGGCCGCTCGAGGTGATGCGGTACGAGGGTGAGCCACAAGCCCAGCACACACCACCACCGCCAAAACCAGAGGCAAGGCACAGTCCCTTTCCCAAAGGAAAACCTTCAAATTCCTTTTAATGAAGTTTTCCAAAGCAAGAGCACTGACTTTTTGATTTCCCTTCCACAGGATACGGTTAAACACCCAAAACATCCATCACGCCTTTGCATCACCACGAGCATGGCGCACGGCAGCAGAGAGGCGTGCGGGTACGAATTCGGGGTGCCCGGGCTCGGCAGCAGCCCCCAAACGGGCTCTCCGTGCCCAGACTCCCCATAGCTCAGGATGGCCAAAGGGGCTGGTGGGATGGAGACCTAAGGAGGCAGGAGGACCTTCGGGGACCAGCAGCAAGGGCAGAGCCCACCTGCCCTCAGCCCTGGGGAGCAGTAACACAACACACAGGAATAATTGCCAGGCTCGGCACACAATTTCAGCTACCATAACAGCTCTAACCGCGCGTGGTGTGCGCCGCTGCAGAGCTTCAAGCCTACACCCGCCCGTGCCAGCATCTCAACCCCAAACTCCTAGTGCCAGGACGGAGCTGCTTGTGCCTGTGCTTCCACTCAGGATGCTCACAACCAAGAAAAAACCCATCTCAATGCTTTTTCTGCAGGAGGGAAAAGCAATTCCCTCCTGGCTGGGTCCCCTCCTCGCACTGCCTCCCCTCCTGCTGCCTGACAGCAGGGCTGTCAAACGTCGTGACGTTTCCTTCACTCCCGGGATTTTTTCATCCTTCAGCATCTGTTCCTTTTGCCATTTTCTTCTGGTTTTGCAGGCAATAGCTGCAGCAGCAAGGAGACGGCTTGAGGGGGAAGCTAGCAGCCCTAAATTTAACCGTTATCCTACAAAGCCTGCCTCATCGATGACGAATTCAGTGCCAGGTCGCTCAAACACAGCCGTAAGAATAGCCACGTGTGGAGACGGCTGCAGCGTCCAGCTGAAGCCCCGGGGCAGCCCCGAGCTCGGGGCATCCCAGGTGGCTTTCGCGTGGCTGTCTGCCCAGGCGGGAGGAGAAGGTGCCACGGTCACTTCTGGCAGTGGCACTGGGTAAGGGGAGTGCAATTTTCTAGAGGAGTTGTTAAGAAAATTTAACCAAACCAGGGAAATCATTTTGGCAGAAGAATCAAACATGGGAAAATACGTAAAAACATTTTTTCAGCTACTTCTCAATGAAGACTGACGGCTTCCCTAAAGATGTAACTATTCTAAGTTTACCATTTTTTGAAATTTCCCTTTTTTCATCCTCTACGATGGTTAAATAATCTGAAAAATAATAAAAACTTATTTCAAGACAAATGCAATGCTCTGCTTTGAACCACCACAAATTCTGGGGTCTTGCAGAGAAGCAAAGGCCTGTGATGCCAGCGGGGGCCGCGGGCTGACGCCTGGGGTTTACTGCAGGGACAGGGGCTGGAGGAGATGGCTTGGCCCCTCTGCGAGCGCTCAGCCAGCCTCTGGGCAGGACCAGGGAGAAGCGAAAACCGACAACATGGTTAAATGGCTCGAGACCATCTCTAGGGCATGGGGAATCATCTTCTTCTCCTCAGCTGCCAGTGAAGTTTCTTCAGGGACATCAAAAAACCTTCTTGCACGGCCAGGCTGGTGCACAGCCCCATGCTGATGGCACGGAGAAGGCTTCCCTGCCCAGTTTCCCATGGTGAGCTGCCGGCACCACGGCTCAGCAGCCTGCGCCCACCACCCACTACGGAGCTGAAGATGCACGACCACTCATCCCTCCCCTCCCACAGCCATCACCTCCGCCACTCACCGGTAGCCCCGGCGGTCCTGGCAGCCCCGGCGGTCCCGGCTTCACATGACCCTGCTGCCCACGTGCCCCTGGCAAGACGGGGCGCCCCGGGGGGCCAGCGCTGTCCCCGAGCCCTGGGACAGGGGGGCTGGCTGCTACTGGAGGATGCTCCGGGACACCCACCGCCGACCTCGGCCCCAGGGGACCTTTGGGCACATCTCCTTTGGGGGCAGCTGCCTGACGTGCCGATGGGGAGACCTTGGCGAAGGTGGCAGGCACATCCAGGTCAGCGATGGCATCGCCGGGTTTACCGGGCGAGAGCCGCTGCCGGGTGCCCGCATCACCCGTCAGCTTCTCCGTGGTGACGTTCTCCTCCCGGGGGTCAGAGGCACGCTCCTTCTTGGCTGCTCTGTGGGCTTTGACGGGGGGTCCTGGGTGGATAAAATCACCGTCAGGAACCCAGGCATCACTACGGTGCACAGCAGAAATGGAGGAAACCATGGCTATGGACTCACCGGAGCTACGAGGGACCCACGGGCTGTTCCTGTCGAGCTCTGGCCTGCCGGGGCCGGTGATTTTATTATAGGTGGAGTTCAACAGCTCAAAGCCTTCACCCTCAATAGAAAGGCTGCCCTCCTCCTCCTCGGCCGACAGCATCGCCGTAGCAGAGAGTGAAGTCAGGGCGCTCCCATCAGGCTGGAGGTTGAGGGTCTCCTGTGCGTCCTCCCACGTCCAAGGTGGCCCCAGGGTCAAATCGGACCTGGTGAGTCTGGAGTCCTGAAAAAGAAGGAAGAAAAAAAAGAAATTTGAAGTTTTCACTTTTTGCCCCCCCTTCTCTGCTCAACACACTTGTGCTTCTTAATTTTCCACGTGCATGAACGCTGCCGCGGGGCACGAGGCAGCTCACGGCTTGTGACTGCCAGGCACGAGCCCCCAAGCTCCGAGGCAGCTCGTCAGCAACAGGCGGGTCAGTTCAGCCGCCTACGAGACGAAACCCATCCTCTACAAGGGACACAAGCCGGTTGTTGGCATGGGCCACGCTAACACGAATCTCCTCGCAGTCGCACCGCAACGATCCCCCCCCGAATTTTCTGTGCTGGAGGGGCATCGAGAGAACAGCCCACAGCCTAATGACAGAAATCCAAGCGTGAGAGCAACCACTAAAACAACGGAAGCAATGTACAGAGTTACACCGGGGATCCGTCTGCCCCTCCGGCCTTTGGTTTTGCTGCTTCTGCGTATTTCGAGGCTCCTGGTGGTCTCGGGGCAATGGTACAGGCAGGTCGGAGGAGAGCTCGCAGCTCACATCTTCCCCGTCGAGCAGCTGCCATAGAGCTGCTGGCAAACCTCCGAGGCTCAGCGAGGGAAGGCAGACACAAGGCCGGGAGGAGCCTCCTGGACGCTTGCAGCAAATTAATTTAAGGCAGTGGCTTGCAAGGGACTCGCTCTGTCTTCAGCTGCCACGTTGAGCGGTCCCTGCAGGACAGCGCAGGTCACAACAGCTCTTTCAGCCCCACAACCACCAGCGGAGCCCAGGCACCGCTTGCAGATGGAGGAAAACCGCAATGCTGACAGAAATATCTACACTCGGGACAAAACCACGGAATGTGAAAAAGGAGTTAAACTTTAGAGAGTTACCTGCGTTTAAAACGCACCTCAGTTTTACATCCAGCACCAGTGTAAGTGTCTCAGACCGCGCTTGGACACTGAGCCACACGCGCACAGCCAGGGTTGGGTTGGTTGGGTGGCTGGTGGGCGCGAAGGACTTCCGCCTTTCCTGGAACAGCTGGCAGCATGCTCCAACCTCCCCGCATGCCCACCAGCCTCCGCTCAGACCTTGCTCCACGCTCCCACTGCGCTCCGTGGGGCACGGACAACCCGGCGCACGGCACCCAGAAAGGCTGGGTGGCACCTGCGGCCTGGCCGGTGGCAACTTGGGGCTGGTGCCACGCAGCTGACGAAGAGATAATCTGCAAGAAGTCACTAGAGGGAGATGCAGGCCCACGCTTGCCTTGCGGGGCTGCAGAAGGGGAGCAGAGAGGTATGAGGAGATATGGAGCATCCTTCCCATCCTGTCTTCCGTCGATNGTTTTACATCCAGCACCAGTGTAAGTGTCTCAGACCGCGCTTGGACACTGAGCCACACGCGCACAGCCAGGGTTGGGTTGGTTGGGTGGCTGGTGGGCGCGAAGGACTTCCGCCTTTCCTGGAACAGCTGGCAGCATGCTCCAACCTCCCCGCATGCCCACCAGCCTCCGCTCAGACCTTGCTCCACGCTCCCACTGCGCTCCGTGGGGCACGGACAACCCGGCGCACGGCACCCAGAAAGGCTGGGTGGCACCTGCGGCCTGGCCGGTGGCAACTTGGGGCTGGTGCCACGCAGCTGACGAAGAGATAATCTGCAAGAAGTCACTAGAGGGAGATGCAGGCCCACGCTTGCCTTGCGGGGCTGCAGAAGGGGAGCAGAGAGGTATGAGGAGATATGGAGCATCCTTCCCATCCTGTCTTCTGTCGATTGACCCCGTTACTTGGCTCGGATTCTGCTCTGCATCTGGGACCCAAGACGCATGCTTGCTTGGGAGCACCAAGGTGGATTTGCGTGAACAGCGAGTAGATCAAACAACAATTTCACTGCCAGAACCGGTGATTCTGCAGGTAAGAACCCAATGGTATGGGTGGGTCAGGGGAGCAGGATCCAGCCAAGCTCCACGTCTGGAGGGCCCTGGGAAGCAGAGGAGCTCTGACGGCACCGGCAGCTGCCGAAGCCGTTGCTCTGCTGCTGGATGCCACGCCATCAGGTTGGAGATTTCCAAACCCTTCCCATCTAAGTGGAGAGGAAAAATGAAAATTTTCATTTTTCAATTTTCAAATGTCACTTTTGAAGACTTTCTTTCAAAAACAGCTGAAATGCTTTGCTCTCAATTGTGGAAACTTTTTTTGGGGAGGTCTTGTCTTTGCTTGCCATGTATAATCTGTTATAATTTAATCTGATTTCAAGCTTTCACGCGCAAGCGATTTTATAAGCTAAAACCCATCTCAAATCAGCAAACGTGTTGGGTTTTTTGAAACATCGAAATGAAGTATTTTGACAATCTTTTTTCCGCTCCCAAAAGTCTACCCNGGGGAGGTCTTGTCTTTGCTTGCCATGTATAATCTGTTATAATTTAATCTGATTTCAAGCTTTCACGCGCAAGCGATTTTATAAGCTAAAACCCATCTCAAATCAGCAAACGTGTTGGGTTTTTTGAAACATCGAAATGAAGTATTTTGACAATCTTTTTTCCGCTCCCAAAAATCTACCCCAAACGGATTCTTTTCCCCACGAGGAGTTCTAACTAGGGCAAATCAGCATCCTGCCAAAAAATTAGCAGCGTCAAAAAGCTCCTGCTGATACCAGCCACGGACACGACCCCTGGACACCTCCACAGAGCATCTCCACCCTCGCACCCACAGGAGGAGGACGGCCAGGCCCACAACGCACCCATCTTCATTGGTCCCTCTGGTGTTGCGGTAGGTAAGTACGCGAGGGATGGATCTAAGGCTGTGCGTGGGCACCAGAGGGACCCACCCCGAGCCACGGCCCGGTCTCACGTTACCTGACCCCTGTGGCTTTCTGATCCCTGCAGCGGAGAGGGGCCTGGGGCCAAGCACCGCCGACTGCCCTTGAAGCCGTAACACTCACCCAAAGAGACCACGTTTTTCTGAGCCAAAGCAGTCTCCGTGTACAGAAGTTTTTTGAAAACCAGGAATATTCCCACGTCCTCAGCCCTCAACACAAATTCTTCGCCCCACTTGCAGGCAGAGACTTGCCCCCGCAAAGGGAAAGCGATGTCAATCTGTCGGTCTTACTCTGCGCTCAGCGCTATGTCCCAAGCCAAAGGATCAGCACTCCAGCGCCAGGATTTTTATGCCCCAAATGGCATCGACAGCCATATTTTTAAAGAACGGTGTCTACAGTAGGTGTTGAGTGGGCAAGTGGCAACGTAGCACCGAGGTGGAAGGGTTGAGAAAGGTCAGGATGAGGCAGAAAAGACAAAAAGCAAAGGGAAGAGAGATGGCGAGAGGGAAAGCAAAGACCAGAGGCGACCAGCCAGCCCCTCTTTCCCCAGAGGGCTCTAAGGAGGACCCGTGGTCCTGCCTTGCAGACTGGAAAAGCCACTGGATGCAACTGGAGGGTAAAACGCATAAAACGGGAGAGAAGGGAGAAGCGATTTAGAAATGGAGAAGGCAACCCTAATTCATCTCCAGCCAGCTCCCTTCAGCTGGCTTTAGCAATTCAATGCGCTCAGATTTTCCCTCGGGCACTACCCGGCCTGCAGTTCAACCTCCAGGCGAGCTCGTTACCGTCGCAGCCCTGAAGAGCAAAGGAAGATAAAGGCTGCGTTTCCTAAACAGCACCCCAGCGTCTGGGTGAAATTCAAGGAGATTGAGGAGAACAAGCGGCAAAAGCTCTGCACAAAGTCATCAGAGCAAAGCACCTGAAGGGGACAGGCCGAAACGAAGCGGCTTTCATCGAGAGAAATGCTAATGTACAACGAATGAGCCTGCAGAGTTTGGAACAAATTAAACCATGCTGGCAATTCAATCACCGCAGTTTTTCTGTCTTCGGCGCGGAGGAAAATGAGGCTTCAAATCGTGACCGTGACACAGGGAAGCAGCCAGTGCTGCTCATCCGCAGCGCAAGCAGGCTGGACCCGGAGCATTACGGCAAGCTCTCAAGCGTGCCAGCTGGCACGTCCCTGCCCTCGCCCAAGAGTCCTGGCCAGCCCGTGCCCTCTGCTCAGAGCCACGGGAGCCCGGGAAGCTGCGGGCAGTGGTCGGTCTGAGGAAGCACTTGCAAGCTGAGCAAAGCTCACCGTGCGGACCCGCTCTGCGCGGCATTGGAATGGCACTGAACTATTTTTTTTTTTTTTTGGGGGTGCTAGAGTAGTTTGAAGGCAGATCAGGGAGCTGCACTGCCCTACCCTGCGGTTCACAGAGCACGGTGCTGAGTGGGGGACTGCCGGGAATGGGACCTCAGGGCAGGACAAGCCCTTTCCCTGCTGCCCTTCGAACAGCATCAGCTAACCAGAAACTCCACCCGGACCGTAGCACCTCTCCAGCAGAAGGTCCTGTGGTTTAGCTTAAGCCTTTCACAAATGCCAGCAAATAACCAAGGAAAGAGCATCTCTCCCCTGCGACAGCATCCACACAGCCTGGAGAGCAAGCCACATCCTCCTCCAACCCTGCAGCACACCCACAGAGCCCCTCAGCCTTTCTCACGGAGGTAAGACCCAAATGCTCGAGGACACCACAGACATCAGCTTACGAACCCCTCAGGCAATTTTTTTTTTTTTTTTTGAACCCCAAAGTTGCTGGAACAGGGGTTGAAGCCACGCAGCACGTGGGGAGGGCGAGGACAGAGCTGCCAGGCGTCAGCTTTACCCACTGCACGGTCAGACCTGCCGTCCCCTACAGCAGTACAGGCTCTCAGGAGGACAAGGTAGGATCCTTTGGTGCTTTCCCATCGCGCACGTTATCAGGTATATCCCTTCCCTCTCCTTGCACTTGGGTCCGAGGCAAAATGGAGCTGTGAAACCAGCGCTGAGAAAGACAGAAACCTGCCCTCGCTACAACCGGCTTTCTCCCTCTGGGTCCATTTTGCAGCCCCTTCGCACACAGGACAGTCACCTCTTTCCTTTGGCCTTGCCACATAGCACTGCCGACCATCAGGGACCGGGGAGCCCCAAGGCATTAATGACAGTTCCTATTAAAAGCAGGCACTATTCACCCAGGCTAGCCCCTACATAGCCACACGCTGCCCAGCCGACGCAGAGACCATCAGCGCCCTGAATTAAATTAGTCTGCCCAAATACATCAGATTGGACCAATGGATTCAATTACATGAGGGTAAAACTCTTCAGAGGCTCCTTCAACATAACACACAAGCCAGATTTCAGATCCAGTTAAGAGGTCTCCTGTCATTAGCTTTAATTAACTTGGTCTGTGGTCTCGTTTCTGCTTAAGCAGGATGACTGCGTGCTGGCAGTGGTCAGTAAAGAGCTGTAACACATGCTCTAAACCAGCACTTTTTTTTCTTTTTTAAACTAATACCACTAAAAAAACCCCCTAGTTTATTTTACAAAGCCCTTTCGGGCAAGATATCAAATAGAGAGCTGCAGGAAAAGCGCTCTGGCTAAGACTCGACTCCATCATTTGTACGTCTTAAAAACGGTTCAGCTGTTAATTACGAGCAACCACATTCCCTGCAAGGTCACCTTCCCACAGCGGATGCCAGAGGAGCCAAAGGGACCTGCGGGCAGCTGGTTCACCCTCCTCGGCCCAGCCTAACGCTGCGAGGCTGGCTCCTTGCCCGCCCCCCGCAAGGAGACCCGCGCCCGCCGCCGCAGAGCACGGGGCAGACCTAGAGACCCCGCAGACCCGCAGTTAAGGTGCCCTCAGCTCTACCCACGAACCCCTCAACAGACCCACAAAGCTCATGCTTGGCCATAGACACCACTGCTGGCCACCTCCGCGGCACCTGGCTCCTGTCGCTTGTCCGGGAGGAGTTTCTGGGTAGTCCAAGACGCGCATTGCCCCTATTCACGCACTATAATTAGCAGCCACTAGCTCGCTTTCCTCCCTGAACGACGCAGTCCACAGCCTGCATAATTTGCTAGCAAACCACGGCGAAACCGGCGGCAGCTCCCCACCAGACTCCAACATCTGCCCAGCAACTATATTTAGCGTCATTTGTAAACCTCCGACTCCAACAGCTGGGCATCTGGAGAAGAGCATCTGAAACATTAAAGGGGCTGAAAACTCATCTTGGGGGGAGGCAGATGGAGTTCATTTACCTCCCCATCCTCCTCCTGGCACAAAGGAGGCTTGGAAGTGAGGACCAGGCACCAGATGCCCCTCCACGAGCCTCCTCCCGCAGCCGCACAGCCACGCACGGCAACTAAACCCTCCGCAATCCCGGCTGCGCGATTCAGTTTCGGGTTCGGCACGGCAAATCCAACAAGAAACGAGACCTGGTGGGGGCGGGGACTTGGCCTGTTTGTAAGTTCCAATTAAAATAGTTTAAAGAATTGACTTGGTTCCTGGTTGGCTTTGGGTTTTGCTATTTCTAGCCCTATGTTGTAGCGGGGCTGCGGAGGACCTCTTCAGCCACCCCCAAAGAAAATTTCTTGGCTTTTCATTTTGTAACCAAACTCTTCATTCACGAACAGACCTGCAGCATGGCAGGGCATTAAGAAAGTGCTTTTCAATCTGAAAGTGAAAATATGTCTTTTGAGGCGGAAGAAAAAGCAGCGCTGAACCCCTGCCTCAGGCTGCTGGGACCTGGGTACCCGCATCTGCTGCAGGCTCCCGTCTCCCGTGCGCCTGAGCTGCCCAAAGATGCAGGAAACTCCACAAGAGGCATTGTCTCCTTTCATTTAACTAGGCGTCGACGTCTTTTTGGGGAAAACAGGGGCCGCTCACTGCCAAGCTCCATCTTGGAGACCGTGGACATCACCGCCGCCTCCCACCCTAAACCCCGACGCGGGGCACGCGGCTCCAGCTGAGCCAAGCGGGCGCCCACCAAGACCCGGGGCTGCAGGAGACCCCTTGGCTTCACCATGGCCCCACACTCACCTGGAGCTTCCTTCCAGCCAAGGCCTTCGCTAATAATTAACAGCAAGTCAAGGAAATGAATGCACCCAACAGAGCCGTAAAAGGGAGGACTTGGGCACTCGACCAAACGTGTGCACTGGCGCCGGCAGCAGGGGGAAGGTGCAGAGGGCAGGAGCAGCTCGGGGCTTTGCCGTTGCAGGAACGCACCAGTTTCACAGACGACAAGGACGGACAAGTCCAAGGCACGAGCTACTGCGGCGAGAGAAAAGCCTTGCTGCATGATTTCACGTTCCCTGCTCGCATGCAGAAGAGGTCTCACACAGAGCACGTACCCATCCCTACAACGAGCCCCATGGCACAACATTCAGGTGTTCAGTGCACAAGGAGCATCTCCCGGGTGAGCAGGGGCCTGCCCTGGTCCCCAGAGCGCACCGGCCCGAAGGTGCTGGCAGGTTTTTCAGGACATTTTCTCATCTGCAGCACCGGCTGCTGCCATGGAGACTGCGCTCAGGTTTCCATGGGCTACCATGTGAATGCCTGCAGCAAGAAAGCTCTTCAAATCAATGGGCTGTTACAGTGGAGTCCTTTTTTGCAAGCTTTGCAGTTAAACAGCTAAAAACAAGAAGCTATCTGATGCCTAGATGTGTCTTGAAGTCTCAGGCAAAGATGCTGCAAGGGTCCCATCAAATCCATTAAAATAAATCAGCGGAGGCATCGCTCCACCCAGGAAACCTGAGCGGAGGTTTCTAAACATCCTCCCTTCACCTCATCACACAGCAGTGCGACAGCCTCACGCTGCCCGTCGCCCCTGGGACGCTGGCGTGTGCTTGTAAAAGCTTGCTTGAAGGCACCCTAAAATTGGGTCCGTGATGCAACCAAGCCTGCCCTGACAGCACCGGCCATCCCACAAGCCAGGCCTCCACCCCACCCCGGCCTCATGGAGCGGGATGAAGGTTTCGCTCAAGGTTCGGAGCCTGCATCCGCGCAGGCGCTCTTGAGCATCACCACGGTCCTCCCTGCCCAGCCGCGGCGGTGTGACCAGGGCTCAGCCCCGCAGAGCAAGCCCTGCCGCCAAGGTCTCCTGCAAAGTCTGCGGAGCGCCTTCGGTGGGAACCTCAACAGCCCTGCTCCTCGTTTACACGCCCCAGACAAGCTCCGAAGCGGGGGACAAGCGCCAGCAGAGACACATAACCGCCTGGGCGACTGTCACTGCAGGACGGCCGCTCCCTCGGGGGGACCAAGGCGAGTATCCGTTCTCCGTGCAGCAGTCCCTGGAGGCGACAAAACCCACTGTCGTTTCTTTATGTGTCGCAATAAAGAATTCAGTTTTTTCTTCCAAAAATGAAATTGCAGAGTAGTGTGGTTTTGATGTTACATCTTCGGTGCTTTTGGGGGGTTTTCTGATTAAAAACAGTCTTGAAATATAGCTTTAATGGTGGGGAAAAAACAAAATCAAAGCACTTCAGCTTTCCAGCATGACCTGCATTTCTCTCTCCAACCAATTTTGTTTTGATCCAAAGTGCTAATTCCCTTAGAATATTTTGCAACAAATGAAACCACAGTACCGAAAAATTTCAGCTATGGCCACTTGTAAGAGAACTTGGTGCCTCTTTCTGTGCATCTTGAAGAGGAAAATTAATTAAAGACATCAGCACCTCTCTGCTCCACGGGGCATCGCGAGGGCTGGATGATTAAGCCCAGGGGCATCAATAGCCAGAAAGCATTCGACCGGCAGAGGACAAAGGGAGGTCTGACTTAAAAAGACGCCGGGGACCCGGCCTCGTGAAAACAACTCGGCAAAGCCAAAGATTTAAAAGCCCGTTCTTCAAAAGAACGTCACCTGGGGATAAGACACCTAGGCACAGCTGGCAGATGGCATGGGGCGAGGAAGAGTACGGTGGGAAGCCAGGGCTTGGAGCCTGAGCGCTGTCTCCACTTCCCCAAACCACCAGGTTTAAACGTTATCGTTAGCAGATGCCCAGATCTTATTAACCACGAGCCGTGAGGCACCGCAGGGGCAGGAGCTGAAGTGCTGAGGTATTCAATAGGTAAAGCCAGTGCAGAACAAATCCGCAGGACACACACCAGCCGGGGATGCCGACTCCCGGCGGGAAGCCGAGGTCCAGCCCTGGCAGCCTGCACTAACACAGTGTTGAATTCCTACGCGTTGCAGACGAGCATTTCTTTATCCAACTTCAACGTCTGGCATGGGAAAGGTCTATACTTGAAACTCTCATCTGGTGAGCTCAGGGTCTCTAAGCTAAAAGTTACCGGTCTCTTAGGCACAAGTAATCACGACTGAATTTATATTGGTTCTGTGTAAACAGAACAAACAGCCAAAATCAATAGCATACATGCTCGCTCCTTTAAATAGGCCAAATTTGGAGAAGAACCAGCTGAAAAAGATTAATTGGGAACTGCTTTAGACAGCTCAGGAGTTGTCCAGAAGCATGAGAGCTGAGGCAGAAGGCATATGGGTTTAAAACCCCCAGAAATTACATATGGGAAGCGGGGAATGAGCACAAATTGAAAGCATCCATCAAGGACGAGAAAACAGATGAAACAAAAAAAGGAATTGGCAGTGATAAGCAAAGCAGAGTCTGTAATTTGTGGAAAATCGACTTGGACACGGCACGTGAAGACAGGAGAAATCGCTGACCCGGCCACCCCTCGCTGCAGCACGGGGTTCCCGTCGCGACCCCCCGCCACGCGGAAGCGGCCGAACCGCCAGCAGCGGCGTGGGAAGGTGGGGGCGGAGAAGCCGCGTTTCTGTCCACGTCTGGGAAAAGCCACATGACACAACCAGACGACAACGGCATACTGTCCATTCCAGAAGCGACAAGGAGGAGGGGTTTCTCGATCCTGCCCCGGTAATTCAAACTCAAAAGCGTTAAAATAGCAGGTTCTCCCAAACACGAGCACCAATTTTCGGTTTGGCCCAGAGAGCTGGGGAAGCTCCAGGGGACCGGGAAAAGGCTTTACGTTGTGCCAATACACAGCAAAAATAAAAAAAAAAATTAAAAAAAAAGGCAAACAGGAGGCCTTGAGTAATTACAGCCCTCTTCCCTCAAGCTGAGCCCAAGCAAAGTAACCGAGCAACAGATAACGGGGCTCATTCATACAGAAACCACAGATAATGTAATTAAGGCCATGGTTTTGATAAGAGTTGCCATGTAACTAACTTGGTATCTTGCCTGAGGCGATTAAGAGTGGTTTATGGACGAAGATAACAGTGTTGATCCTAGGCTTCTGTAGGGCTTTTCCGTTCACACGGCTTGACGCCGTGATCCAAAAACTCAGCTGTCTTCCTAAACGGCAACCGGGTTAAAACCCAGCTCGGAGCAGATCCGTCTGCAGGAGCCCAGACAACCAGCGTAACGTGCTGCCCTAGTTTTCAGCTAGGTCAGGCTGGCTAAAACGTGTTTCAAAGCTTAGCGTCTTCTCTCAGGAAACACATTTTTGTTAACAGAAGCCTCTTCTAGCCAACGGACAAAGGTACGAATTGACTTACAAGCTCGAGATCAGAGAAAGACGATTTGAAACTATTTTTTTCCAGCACATTCTAGCATCGAGGCCCTGGAAGAGGCTCGGTCATGGGAAAGCTAAAAACATCAAGGCTACGCTCCCAGCTAAGCAAGCTGCACTGATTTAAATGAGGAACAATTGCCAGGAAATCTTACGGGCTGTGTTCAGCAGTAGATCAGGTCAGACACGATTATACCTCCGGATGTTCCGCATTCACAGCGGGAGTGTGGGGAAGAGAAATCCCTTCCGGCGCCCGGCACAGCCTCCCTCCGCTCTGCACCGGCCCTTGCTTCCTCGGGGAGGTGCGCAGGGCTGCAGCCCTCAGCTGAGGCATCGCTCCCCGTCCTCCAGTTCCTTCGGGCCAGAAGTGAAGGATCTTGTGTGCAGGAGACATTGGCTCCATCGAAACCGGAATAGCCCAGCGATCCCCCACATCACCGCTTTGTGTAACCACGGGTGGAGATTTCTGCTCAGGAGTTTCATACACGGCACGTGGGAGCTGGATTTGGGAAGTGAATACATTGTAAGCCTGAATAACAAACAAGATAAATGATTTCTTTTGCGGAGGTCCACGGGAGATGCCTCAGCAGTGCCCTGTTTCCCCAGGGGGTGTTTGGGGCTCCCTGGTATCCAACCCAGGCACTCACACCACACCAACTCAAAGGCCTGGACACGCCTGCAAGCTCCGCATCCAGGGGCCACATTCAGACTGGGAAGACTCTGACGGACTCCCCGCGCTCCCTGCCACGCTCTCAAAAAGCACGAGTGCCTCTCCGACAACAGCTTTTTCCGAAGCCAAAGCAGAGCAAAAACCATTTCTAAGTGACCCTCGGGCAGAGAACAGCCCTGCTGGCACGGCACACAGGAGACGCGGGCGCCCCAAGCACAGGGCCGTGAACATGCAGCAGGACGCGAAGCGCTGGTGGGGAGTGCAATGCCCCGCGACGTTGCTCGAGCAGGAGCAGAGAAGCTGCCGATCAAGCCAAGCCCTTGCTGCGATACTTCTGGCATACGGCAAGCCGTAAAAGTCAGCGAGGGCATGAAAACTCAATCCAGGCAGAAGTTTGGATCGTAAAAGGTTGCAGCGTAGCTAAAGTTCTTGCTAGAGGATGCCTCGTGGCTTGGTTACATGGAATAGCGCTCTATTTCTTCGACATGGGGTGGTGGTTAAAAACCACTGCGGTTCAGATCCACGTACTCCTTTCATTGCCTTTATCACACAGTGGACTTGAGGTGCAATCAATTATCCACAGACACCTTATCCTACCCGAGAAACTGGTTTCAGAGGTCTGCAGATGGCTGAGATCCTAGAGCTGTCAGAAACGAGAACAACCACCCCAAGATAACGCCCGAGAGCAGCAGCGACGTTGCCGGGCTCAGGCTGTCGGTCACACTTCCCCCCTCAGCCTTCGCTACAAACCCACAGGGATATTTGGTATCAGCCCGGGTTATCCAAGGAGCCAGCAGCCCAAAAGGTCAAGGGAACCAGTGGGGTAGAGGAGCGGCAGTTCCACCCTGAGGGCTTGTCTTTATTAGGCAGGACGGATCAAGCGCAAGCCTTCTGTGACAGGTATTTTAGAGACCGACATCCAGGCTACGTACGACACCCGATTTACGCAGGCTTCAGACTGCTCTGATTTAAAGGACGGACGCTCTGGGAGTACTTCAACGTTCAGCAATCAGGGGTGCTAACAAGAAATTTGCAACTAAATCTCCACTAACTGCTTTCAAAAATTATCTTTAAGACGGACGAAAGTTTAAGTACGGCCGACATTTCCTTTGCCATAAAAAAACCTCCAAGCTTTTTTTCCTCTTCTTTGCATACGAATTCTCTTCATCATCCAGAGCACCACATTGTGATCTGCTTTATTCAACTGGAATGGTTCACGGTATGATCAAACACTAGCAAGAAAGCCCTTTACTCTCTATATTGGATGTTTAAAAACATCATTAAAAAAAAGGATTTTCGGTTAAAACTCAGACTTGGCAACAAACAACAAAACCTCACAAAAATATTTTTTTCCTTTTTTTTTTTTTTGCCATCCAGGTCATAGTGACGTCCACGCTCGTTTTGCTCCACGTTCTCCGTTCTCTGCTGCCACCAAGCATTGCCTGCCCCAGCAGAAATACACGCTCGTGAACCGTTGCACACAGGAGCATCTCCTCCTGCTTCAGCACGTGCAACACCACGAGCAGGGACAAGCACTTGCCAGCACGCTCTTCTGGTTCATTTTTTCAGCGTGACTTGGACAGGCTGGAGAGCTGGGCGGAGAGGAACCTGATGAAGTTCAACAAGGGCAAGTGTAGGGTCTTGCACCTGGGGAGGAACAACCCCATGTGCCGGTACAGGCTGGGGGTTGACTTGCTGGAGAGCAGCTCTGCAGAGAAGGACCTGGGAGTGCTGGTGGACAACAGGCTCACCATGAGCCAGCAGTGTGCCCTTGCGGCCAGGAAGGCCAATGGCATCCTGGGGTGCATTAAGAAGAGTGTGGCCAGCAGGTCGAGGGAGGTGATCCTCCCCCTCTACTCTGCCCTGGTGAGGCCGCATCTGGAGTACTGTGTCCAGTTCTGGGCTCCCCAGTTCAAGAGAGACAGGGAACTACTGGAGAGAGTCCAGCGGAGGGCCACAAAGTTGATTAGGGGAGTGGAGCATCTCTCTTATGAGGAAAGGCTGAGAGAGCTGGGTCTGTTCAGCCTGGAAAAGAGAAGGCTGAGAGGAGATCTGATCAATGCTCACAAATATCTAAAGGGTGGATGTCAAGAGGACGGGGTCAGACTCTTCTCAGTGGTGCCCAGCGACAGGACAAGGGGCAATGGGCACAAACTGGAACACAGGAAGTTCCACCTGAACATGAGGAGGAACTTCTTTACTGTGAGGGTGACAGAGCACTGGAACAGGCTGCCCAGAGAGGTTGTGGAGTCTCCTTCTCTGGAGATATTCAAAACCCGCCTGGATGCATTCCTGTGCAACCTGCTCTAGGCTAACCTGCCTTAGCAGGGGGGTTGGACTAGATGATCTCTAGAGGTCCCTTCCAACCCCTGCCATTCTGTGATTCTATGATTCTATGATTTGGCCTCCTGCTCCCTGACAGCATTTCTGAAAAACCACTTGCGAGGAGCGCCCTGGGTGCTGGTTTGCGCACACCGTGAAGCTGGAACAGTAATCCCAGCTCCGGCCCACAATCTCCCTTCCAGGCTGAAGGCCAGGCTGAGGTCTGCTCAGGCATTCCTCCCAGCCCATCACCACGGCTTCAGGCCACTCGCTAACTGGAAAGACGCCACGCCGCAAAATAAGACTCTCGCCAAGCTCTGACAGCAGAGTCCAGGCTGCAAGTTTTAAATCCTCGCAGAAGAGCTCAGATGCTGCGACCTACCTTGGGTTTTTCAGTTAACGAAGACCCAAGAGAACGGCAAGGAGGAGGAACAAGCAGTCCCCGCTGCCGAAGCGCTGTACTTGTACGCACAGTGACCGTGCCGGGCTGTTACTGAGCTGTTACTATCGAAGGAGCTACCAGCAGGTTTAGGATTGAATGAGGCTGAACGAGCGATCGCAATGCCCCCAGTTTGTTCAATAACAAATCCAAGCAGGGAAGAACAGACACGCCATGAACAAACCGAGCGTTTTCGCAGCGCTTTCACAGCATTTTTAAATGACGAAGAAACCTCAGAAGTAGTTTGAACTGGCCAGATAATTAAGCCTGTGAAATTTTGTCTCCTTGGAAATCAGTAGAATTTAAGCTTTCTTTGACTTTTGGTTGAATGGCTTTAGGATCCCAGATTAAATTGCTATGGCAAAAGCCATTCGGTTTAGCAATCTTCTCGGCCCTCCTGCTCACGTTTAGTACAGGTAGACAAAGAGAAGACAAAAGGTAGGAGAAGCAGCTCAATACCATCCACGTCTCAATGACTGCTCATAAATTACAATCGACCTCTCCAAAAAAAAAAAACCAACCCACTCACAAAAGGAGTAGACTGCAATTCCTGTATAATTTAGGTCGCCAGTAACAAAAAACCTAATCTATTGCCTTCACCCACTTACATCTTCCTCCAGCATCACCCCAGCCCTCCATAATTACTTAGCTCTAATTAGCAACTAAGGAATTCACTAATGCACTAATTTACTTCTAAACGAACAAAGGTACGGAAACTGTAACTACAGAGTACAGCTCTGGATCATCCCTGCAGCTGAGCTGATCTGCAATTCGTTATTTTCAAACTGTAACGCGTTAGTAGCGCGCTTTTTTGCTTTCAACAAATCCAAACGTCAAAGATCCCGAGGCGTCTCTGGTCCTGATTAAGCGCTTGAAAAATAAGCTTGTCCCAAACCCAGGCTGTCGTTAGCGTTCCCCTGTAGACCTAGGAATTTCACCGCTTTTCTTACTACGGCGACGTCTCCCCGATTCACACCAGTCGCCGGGAGAACCGCTGCCAGCAGAGCCGGCTGGCAAAGGAGCATCGGACGGGGGAGCACGTCCTGAACAGGATTCATCCGGACTTGAGGACTAATTGCAGGGAGGTAGAGCCCACCTTTCAGACGTGCTCAGGAAGAGCGGTTCCGCCGTCTCAGTCCATTATCGCCGTTACCAACCCAACCCACACGCGCTCCCGTCAGCAGCCCAGCAGCATGCCTCCCTGCAAGCCTGCCTGCTGCTGCAGCGCCTGCGTCACGATTAAACCCCGGAGCACACGGCACGAACCCAGCTGCAAAAAGCCACTGCGCCATACATGGAGCACAGCTTGCACGAAGGAGTTGGCAAGGTGCAGCCGGACAGTTTAAGCCAGGCATGAGAGCAGAGACTATCCCCGCAGCGTTAACAGCAGCACCTGGGAGGGTGAGGAGAACGCAGAAAGGACTTGGTACTGCTCAGTCACATGCAGAAAAAAATTCTCAAGTTACATTTGCTGGCACGTTTCCCCCTCAGGGTGGCTGTTTGCATGAACTTGAACAACAAACCTTGGCTAAAAATCCCCAATAAAGCAGAAACGTGAAGGACTTGCAGCCTGCCTCACCCGGAGCAATCACTCGTCCCCCCTGACGCTTGCAGAGGGGCTGGGGACATGCTCCAAGCTCCTGCTGGATGAGAGCAGCTCCGAGGAGGAGGAGGAGGCAGCCCCCAGCCTGAGGCATTGCCGCAGCCCCAGCCCCACGGAGCACCCCCCTCTCTCCCACTGCCGGACTCCGCAGGGAGCCGTGCCAAGGAGACGCGATGCTTTGTAACCCCCGGAATCACACCACAGAGTTTCGGCCCTTCCCACCTCCTCAGCGACGGTGAGGCGCAGCAGCACGTCCTCCGCAGGCAGACGTCACGCCGCACGCGTGGGCACAAGCCGCAGCCACCCCGCCTCCTGCGTTCTGTACCCCGCGGAGATTTGCCGCCCTGCTAACCTCACGGTTTCCTCCCCTCCAAGCAAACCCAGCGGCAGCCAGGCTCGCGGGCAGATCCGCAAACATCTCCGTGCGTGCAGTGGCCCGATCCGCCTCAACACCGCCTTCATCAAGCCGCCCTCGTTGGGCTCAGCGCAAACGCTCAGGAAGGCCACCCAAACTCACCTTGGCCTCCGCCAGCTCCGAGGCCCGTCGGGTTACATTCAAACCATTGGAGAGAGTTACCGCAATAAAGAAAATACTAACTAGTAGCCTTGCCTGGGTATTTCGTGTTTTTACCCGATTGCTTGGTAGGGCAACTCATTTTCCCAGGAGATTATGGTGGCGAGACGCAGCAGAGGGACACGGGGAGGGGTGCTCCCTGCGCAGACCTCCGGCAGCAGTGCGGGAGAGCCGTACCTGAGCTGACGAGTCCTGGATTTCATTGGTTTCTTTCGGCACCTAGACGTTTGGGGAAAGAAAGAGGGGAAAACGTCACTGCCCACGGGCCTGCAATGACTCAAGCATGCGCTTAATGTCGGCTCCAGGATTGAAGAGCGCGCTGCCTCCGACGGCATGGGAAGCATCCAGGGAATGCACACTGGGAGCCAGCCATTCATAGCGACGTGAGGGAACAACTTTTGATTAAACCTCTCAAGTCTTTGGGTGGTTTTTGCAGTTTCTTTTGGTTTTGAAGCTGCTCAGTCCTGAGGAGGGCCAGCAAGGGATGGTAACTGGTGTGATGCGGGGCGGAATCATCCCGCGGGTTTCCACTCGTAGTCAACTTACCGATGCTTAAAATAAAACCTCCTCCCTGCTGGGCAAGCCACTGCTTGCTCATTCAGGCGAGTGCTCCAGGCTTAGAGAGCACAGGATAATACAGACAGTAAGGGGAGCCCGTCACTGGGCAGGCTCAGAGGACACACCCTGTAGCTTTTAAATCAGAGATTTGTCCTTACTTCTTGCCTCTAGGGAGCAAGCCCACCTTATCTCGGAGTTACAGCCAGTACCTAAGGGCTGTCACCACGAGAAATGGCACGTATTATTTTGGGGATGACCGTGGGTTACGCTTGCTGGGAACTCAGATGCATCGGTCTCCCTTGGAGCAGGCAGACAACCAGCGTGACCTGCTCTGCGTTACACACCCGGCCTTCGCCGCATTTACTCCCTGGCAAATCCAGCTCCTAGGTTAATCCCTTACGATCAGAGCTTTTCCTGAAATCCTCCTCTTAAAATAATAAATGCAGAAATTGATGCGGCCCATCCTGGGGGGATGGAGGAATTACTGCAGGGCTGCTCCAGGGGCAGGGAGAGGCAGGGGCAGCAGCACCAGCTGGATGTCACCGCTCCCTCTTTGTCGCCTGGGAACGCTAGCATCACGATCCCGGAGGAAGGGAACATTGGGCAGGACCCAGACGGGGCAGATGCCCCATCCCACACACAGTTCCCTCCCCTGACACTGCCCTTCCCCAGCAGCTCTGCCAGCTCCTCACTAGATCATCCCCAAAGGGTGTTGCACGCGGGACGTTCATGCCAAACGCTGACATTGGGCACCCGCCTCTCCAGCAAACCTTTTCCAGGGAGCTACAAAGCCTTCTAGATAGCTGGCCTAGAGAGATGTGGCGTCTCCCTGAGGAAAGCCTGGGTGCTTCATGTCTTTGCAGGTTACGCTACGTGATCTGGGCTTTTTGGCACAGATATATTTCTTGAAAAATTGCTGAACACTGAAATAAAAGTAAAATCTACCGATCTTCCCTTTTCCAGCAATGCTGACAAAACAGAGGGGAGCGCCATTGAAAGGACAACGCAAAGGGTGCAGCACAGCAGGCTTGCTGGGAGCGAGCGAGAATTTCAAGGCGATGCACAATTCCCGAGCACAGCTTCCACCCCTCCCAAAAGCAAAGCTCCAGCTGCAGCATTACTCAACAGCTACTCAAAACTTTCCTGTGTTAAACACATGAGCACATACCGTCACACGCCCCCCCAGGCTTTCTTTGGCTCAGAAACTCTCCTTTTTACTCATTCTCCCTTTGCACCAAACCCATCTAAGACTTAAAGGATGACTTTGGACGGCGAAAGGAGAACGGCCCCTTGTGACGGCCACCATCACCTCCTTGCATNCACATACCGTCACACGCCCCCCCAGGCTTTCTTTGGCTCAGAAACTCTCCTTTTTACTCATTCTCCCTTTGCACCAAACCCATCTAAGACTTAAAGGATGACTTTGGACGGCGAAAGGAGAACCGCCCCTTGTGACGGCCACCATCACCTCCCTGCATCTCAACTCAAACTAGAGACCCAAGCACTTCCAGGCTGCACTAACACCCTGGGTTGGTCCTCTCATCTGAACCATGTTACACCAACGAGGAGCTTGGGCCAGCGATCCCCAGATTTGTCAGCCGCCCCCAGTCACACCTCTGGCCAGGCTCGTGAAAGCTCCCATGGGAAACCGAAGCGGCTGAGGTCGAAGGAGCGTCTGCATGTTGAGTTGTAGCTGCGGCAGTGCTCGCTGGCAGCTGCTGGGTCTCCCATCATGAAGGTCAGTTGCTGTAGAGCACCCTGGGGAGGAAGAGACACAGAAACCATAGCTTATCCACATGTTTCCTCCAGAGGAGAGGGAGAGGTCTGGGGGGTTGGTCTGAAGCCTCTCATAGCCAGGGATTCTTTACAGGATGGTTCAGGCAATCAACATTCAGTCCCCATCTTCAAGAGCTGGATGCAAACATCCTGGGAACAAAGGCTAAGAGCCAGCAACGTGCAAGCTATTCTGGAGTTAAATAACTGTGAAAATATCCTGTACAGGAGAGGATTTACAAAGAGGAAAATAACAAAGCACGACATTGCATGGGACAAGCTCCCCA
Organism: Steatornis caripensis; assembly: GCA_013398225.1. NCBI lineage: Eukaryota > Metazoa > Chordata > Aves > Caprimulgiformes > Steatornithidae > Steatornis > Steatornis caripensis. The sequence goes on along the minus strand of VZSC01017629.1, from coordinate 42,402 downwards.
ACCAAACGCTTTGCACGCTGACTGCGCGGATGACTTCTGTACACGGTACGAGCCATGGTCAACAGGAGAGGATGAGTGTACGTCTGTGACCTAGAGGTCTCTACTGCTGACACTTGCGTTGCCCTGACCCAAAAGCAAGCACTTTGCACAATTCAAAGCCTTTGCAAAGCTCACCCTCCCCAACGGTGAAAATAAGTGGTGCGTTTTAGGAAGAGACGGCAACGGATTCCTTTAGAAGGAGCTGCAACCTCACTTCATGCAGCTAGAGCAGAGCGTGTCCTCAAATACAGCCCTGCGAGGTGTGCCCAGCTCTCACCTTAAAGGGGATCTCGAAGGACTCGATCAGGCCTCCAATGATGATCAGGCCCTCAGTGTTCACTCCCATCCCGAAAAAATTGGACCAGCTCACTCTGTCCACCAGCCGACAGTCCACGTGCAACTCCAGCCTCTCCAAGGAGATGCTGAGAGCAACTTGGTGCCAGTGCCCATCGCCGAGAAAGGATACAGGGAATCTGCACGCCCCAGAGGGCGAAGGCAAGAGGCACAAAATGAAAGTTAAGTCCCACACCTCATGCAGGACTAGGCTTCACCCTTACCAGCTCCCAGGGTCCCTCGTGTATCCATCCATTCACCCTTAGCGCAGATGCAAAGGTCAGTATTAGAGAAATTAAGTCTACCTTATTGTCGCAAGTTAACACCGTCACTTTTCCAGCACAGAAATGCTATTTCCGTCCAACAGATTTGGGCACGTCTACAACCAGTGGAGGTCTCTCAGAAATTATTAGTATTTATGGCTCTCCCCACTTGATTTATGCCCAGATATTTGAACCTTTTTGCTCTTTGCTTGTTTTCCAGATCTGCATCATTTTGACAGAACGGAGTTAGGCAGTGACGACCTGTGCAGTCAGACCACCAGGTCTGAGGAACCATCACCCAGGTGGGGGATCGTGACCACGATTCAGCTGAGGTGGGCTTTGAGCAGTGCTGCTCTTACCCCATAGTGTAAAACCTTAACTGCGGCTTGGGAGTAGAAAAGGAAGCATGAAAAGGCAGAAAAAATCACCTGAGCTGGAACTTACTCGTAGTGTCTCCTCCTCGTGGTGACAAAGACCAAGGCGTATGGGTTAATCCTGATCTGGAAGAGCACGTGGCTCCGATGGCTGAGGATGGTCACTAGGCTGGTGTCCTCCTTCAGCGAGTACCTGAGCTTCATCAGCACACTCAGCTCATCTGCAAACCTAGCAGAAAGCAGCAATGCGTGGCATCCTGCAGCAGCTGCCATATCACCATGAACTGCCCTCTTAGGACAGCAAAACCCCAAGTCACAGCACAAATGAACTCAGTGAGTACAAGAAAATAAAAAAAAAAACCCAAGAACAAACAATCATTCAGGCTGTAAGGTCAGGTACTTAAAAAGGAGCAGCCAGGGCAACATTAGCATTGCCCATACAACCCTAATGCACCCCTCTCAGGTGCAATCTCAGCACATGCTTATGCGGCCACGCACGATTTTCCATGGGACCCCTGCCTGTCCCGCTGCTGGGATTGATTGGTAGCCCTGTTACAATACAAGCAGCTCTTCAGTGCTGCCTTCTCCCACCATGTCCAATGTTCTCGTCCGCAGCAAGCTACAGCCTTGTGTCAAGTACAGCAAAGGTTCGACTTGGTCTGTACCTCCACAGACCAGCGCCGTGGCGTCAAGCAATGCTGATGGATATGGCTGCGCTGTCTCTCTTGCTCTCTCCAGTTATGTGCTGGAGCAGAGAGGTCTTCCTGGTGGGAACACCAAGAAAACACATTCCTGGAAATGGTCATTCACGGATGGTACCAACGTGTCCTCCCCGCAAGCGACCAAGAAAGATGGAAGAAAGCGAAGCAGTACTGAGCTCATAAGAGCAGAGAGTGGGTTGCTTATCTTTGTCTTGTTATGGAATGGGGTCTTAAAGTAACCCCTCAAACCAACAAGCATGCATGAGAAGATTCTGACCACTACCTTCCCAACCCCATCCCCCCAGAGGGAGCCTACCTGTCCCCAAAGGCCTCCCTTGTAGGGATGCTGAGGGTAGCGTACTGCCCGATCTCCAGGATGCTGCAGTTGGCTTCATCGTAGCTAAAGGAAATATTGCGGAGGTCCTGCGCGTGGGAAGTAATTTCGTCCAGCAAGTTCACTTCATCTGCATTGGGAGAGAAGACAGGGATGCTCAGTAGCTGAGATAGATACCTTTACTACACGGCTCTGCTCATTTTGTTCTTCCTATTACACATCAGACAAAACCCCCAGGAGGGAGAGAATGCAATTTGGGGAAATTAAAATAATTCATAAATTCAGTAAACTCAACCCAAAGCAATAATTCAGGGAACCTCAGAAGCAGCCAGGTGATATTTTTGAAACAGAGTATGTGTTTTGAGGCCAGTGTCCCAAAGACACGAAGGGCCATTCCTACCCCAGCAGCGGTGCTACCTGTATGACCATATACTTGGGATGCTCAGGACCAGAAAGCAGAGCCCAGAACACAAGTTCTGGATCAGCAAGGTACAGAAAACCCTGCTCAGTCCTTTCCCAAGCTTTCTTGTTGAAGTTCGCCCAATTTCAATAGAGAATTGGACCAAGTGACTGTGCCCCTCACTGAGGTGGGCGTCCTGACCAGAGCACAGAGCTCTGCCCGAAGCAGGATTCATCACTACGACAAAGTCGGGAGCTCCACCGGGAGCCGTGCATCACACACCGCCCCTTCCCTAGCACGCGAAAGGCACTTTCAGAACTGTGCTGTGAACATGCAAGATGGTTTGAATTGGGTGAGAGCCCCTGGTACAGGCGCTATTTGGCAGAACCATTGCTTCAGCCTCATGAGGAGACTTAAAGCCCTTGGTGAACAGAGACTTTCCCTTTCCAAGTTCATTCTTTAACTAAAGAACCCTTCAGCTACGGAACTACCTGAACAAAAATCTGCATTAAACCTCAAGGTTTCTTGTTCCCCCTCCATTAGCAAAAAAGCTACAGACAACCCAGACAGCTTCTACCTTTAGGACATCTACAACCAGGTCTCTCCTTTCTGTTCATCCTTTTATGCTGCTGGGCAGCGTGGTAATAACGCTGCCACCCGCAAGGGGTGGGGATGAGGGACGGACCCAGGGCAGCACCCCATGGGCCCAGCCTTGCAGGAGGGGTCTGGATCACTCCGGACCTACAGCCCCTTTACTGGGAGAGCCTGGACAATCCCGCTCGGTGTCTTGTTAGTGGGAATCCTGCCGGTACCATCTGCACTAGCATCTGCCATCACTTGGGAGGCATCCAGCCTCTGCATTCACTCCAGTTCCCACTGCCGACGAGGTGCAAGATTTCTTTGAGGGCAGATGAACAGCCTCAGGCAGGCTGCAGCCTGACAGGGGATAGACACACCGTACAGACCCGCTGCTCGGCAAAATAACAAGTCAATTGAGCAGAAAGCTGCTTTGATCCAGTTCAGACGCCAACACAGCAGTCCTGCCACCATCTCCTCAGAAGATTTTGCAGGGAAGGAGGGGAGGCAATGGGGGCCTGCAGGAGACGCGGCCACTTGTGGTGACTTGGGATTTCACCTGGTATTTCCCCAGCTCCCCACGTGGTCACAGAACCGACACGTTCCCAGGCAACTCTCAGCTCAGCAACACGAACGTGCAACAGCCTTCGGCAGCAGGAACATCGCAAAAACGGTACCGAGCCGGACAGGGCGCACGGCTGAGCCCCTCAGACCCCCGAACAGTCACAAACCCTGAAACGGTACTGAGCCGGCAGAGTTGATCAGCGTCGCGAGTGACGTGCACGCACAGCGCGGGGAATTAATTTAAGCTCAAACACAGCTGACGGAGGGGGAAAAAATAATCAGGAAGGTTTGTCCCTTCGCATTCCCAAGCGGTTTTAGGAGGTGATTTCCCAGCCGCTGACACCAACGGATGTGCCGAGACCTGCACGCTCCCGTCTCCAGCGGCTGCAGCCCTCACCGCTGATCAGCTTTGCTGGTGATTACAGGCAGACAAGTGCGAATTCAGTGGACCCTGTCAGGTCAAGGGCCTTCCTACACAAGCTGCAGCCGGGGACCTAGTACTAGAAACAACATGTTTACATGGAAGTTTTCCTGGGCAGGGTACAGGCCTTAACACGACTTGAGCTGAAAGTTAAAACCACGGTCCATGACAACATGTGCATCTAGGGCTAAAGTTAAGCGTGTGCTTAGCACTTTCCTAAATAAAGTAGCGGAGAGTCCTCTCCCCAGTCTGAGAACAGGAGGTAGCTGGAGAACGATCACAGGATCAGGGCTACACTGGCAGTCTTAGACAGCCAGGGTTGGCGTTTGCCTGCGGACCTCTCACCAACTTCAAGAGAAGAATTTGACGTAAAAGAAAAACAGAATTCGGAGTGAAATTAATGAGATTTCTTAAAGCCCACGCAAGGGGACAGGTAGGAAGCACAACTCATCCTAGCGGAGGCAGCGGCTGCCCGCAGCGTGGAACGCCAGCACGCGTTGCACCTACCAGCCAAGCGAGAGACGAGCTGCTCCCACTGTACGCCCGGAGCAACCCCAGCTCCGCCAAAGGAGCTACGCAGTGCTGCAGCCTCTCGCGTGGCAGCCATCAGAGCCTGAACGTCACGGGAAGGATTTTGCTACGTCCCCATCCCTACGAACACCTCTCTACATTTCAATCCCTACAGAAGGTCAGCACTAAATCCTGGCCATCGGCCCCACAGTTATACCCCGGGCAGATCGGCCGCTGCAAACACCGCTCTCCTCTCCCTGACTTCCCCACAAGCCAGAAGATAAACGTCAAAATAAACGATGTGCCTCTCAGACACCAGCCTCGTGCGGAGCCGGAGAAGCTGGAAAGCAGACGTCCTTCTCCCGCTTTACCAGCTCCAGGCTGCAGCTCTTCCACGTGCACTGCTGCTTCTTCCCACTCCTTGTCCTCCAGCAGCAGCTTTCCATGTATTTATTTTAGCCACATCTGGCTAGTTTCTGTGCCATCGGGACAAGCTGGTGGGGCCTCAGAAATGCCTGAAGCAGAAACCCAGGCTGCACGAGCCAGCAAAGCATCAGACGGGATCGATCCACTAGAGACATTTTGAAGAGCAGCTTGCTGCGGGAGCTGCGGCTCATGGCACCGCGCTCTCATTCCGGGGCAGAAGCTGGAGCAAGGTTGTCTATGACACTGGATTTAGTGCTCAACCAGCCTCAACACCAAAGCTTTTGCTTGCAACTTCTCCCCAGGATTAACCAAGGGTCAACTCTCCATCCTGACACTGTCGGGTTTCTGGTTGTTACAAGAACATCACAGATTTACTTTAAATCTCAAAGCAGGTTTATTTCCTCTCTTTGCCTTAGCCTCTGGGCACAGACGTGCTGCTTCTCAAGGGCACGGGTTACCCACGGAAGCGATTCTCAGCTGCAGGGCCTGAGTCACCAGCTATCACAGATCGGGGTCACAGCCCTTCTGGGAGCAGATTAATCCCAGGCAGGTGGATGCTGAGGATGCAGTGAGCGCCGGCACTGCAGCAGCCAGAGCACGGGACAGGACAGACCGTACGCCTGATGTGGCAATTCTAGGTTTCCTTAAAAAAAAAGTCATGAGCTTTCACAGCTTGCCTAGGGCTCAGGTGCCTTACCCCTACGGGCACGCACCCCACGGCCAGGCTTCCCCATCTCCCTCCAGCGGCCATCAGTGGGCAGCCCTGCTCACAAACACTTTCTACCTCTGCTGATCAACCTTCACCACTGGCGTGCTCCTACCTCCACCCTGGAGGCAATGCTGCCCAGGAGCAGGGTAGGGCTCGCACCGAGCTGCGTTCGCAGTCTACCTCTGTTTGCATTGGGCTCTAGGCTCGGGTTCTTCCTTGCCTGTATGCAGAAATCCCACGCGAGCCTGCCCACGGAGCTCATTCAGGACATTCAGCATGCCGAACTGACATCTTTGCTATCCAGCCTCAAACGAAAAGCCTGCAGAAGGGCCATTTCTGTGCTGGAAAGGCGATTCCTGGAGTTCAACAGCTGCTGCCAAGTTCAGCTTGCCTCCAGGCTCCTAAAGCCACACAGGAATCTTCCCAGGCAGCCCAGTGCCAGGGAGACTTGTGCACGGGCCAACCTCAGCAAGGACAAGCACCGGCCGGCGGAGCCAGAGCCAAGAACACGCCATCCCAAGCTGGAGTTGTTAACCCCAGGCTGGAGCTAACCAGTGGTCACCAGGGTGCCAAGCACGTTTTGGGTGAAATACTTCCAAGGAGGGGGAACACAGCAGCCAGCGCAAAGGGGCACCCCTATAAAAAGCTATTGGAGATACAGCACGGAGCTGTTGAAACACGCCCCACAAACCCATGGTGGTGCTTGGTGTTGTGTCGGGAGGTGCCTGCCTCCAAGAGCCCAGAAACCGTACCAAGAGAAACCGAGACCTTGTGTCCCAGTGCAGGTGTCCAAGCAAACCCAAGCTCAGGGTAGAGCTGCCTTGGTCTGAGCACACTGGTGCACTTTCAGAGACGGTTATTGGAAAAAGTATAACTTCTTCATTATTTCCTTTGTAAAAGAAGTTTAATAATAATAATAATAATAATAATAATAATAATAAAGCATCCCTTTCTCAAAATGAAGTCACTTAGAAAAATGCACAGAAAGAGGGATTAAAGGCCTTACCCCACCGGTCTGAGAAGCTATAAACAAATTCCAGCTCAAATATTAAAAGCAAAAAGCACCAGCGTTTCTGGGATAAAGGAGAAATGAAGGCAGGGGGTTCTGCACACGCGCCTGTGCTGTTTGGTGTCGGCGACTTTGTCAATGCACCTGCACCAGACCATAAGCTCCACATTTTTCAATACAGGGTTTGCCTGCCCTCATCAGTCTTTTGGCCCCACACAGAGTTAAAATTCCCAAGGAACAAGAGGAGAAACAGGAAACGCGGACAATGCCCTGGTCAGGCTGGGACCCCAAGGCCAACCCCAAAGGTATATCCAGCCTTCAAGGAGGAGGGCAGGCACACAGGGAACCTTGGAGAGAGGGATTTTGGTCAACTGGGAACACCGCCTGGTGTACAGGCACCCACCAGCCTGGGCAGCGGAAGGGGAAGGGGGCAGGGAGCACCAAGGGGCTGCTGCTCCCCAGGGGCTGGTGGGCTGGGAGCTGGGGGACCCCCGTGCGGGCAGTGCCTTGCTAACGGGTACAGCCCCAAGGGTGGTGAACACAAGAGGCAGAGCCCAGCCCCGGTGACAGGGTGCTCAGGCAGCCCCACGCAGGGCTAGCTGTGGACCAGGTGCAGGGTCCCCCACGGAGCACAGCCAAATGCAAAGGGAGACGTGGGCAGGAGCTGGTCTGGAAACAAGGCTACAGCGTGGGGGCAAAGTCCATCCACGAGCGAGGTGGGACGGGAGACAAGCGTACACGGGCTCCTACCAGGAGACAAGCTACATCCAGCATACGTCCGCGGTCCGTCCAGGAGGCAAAGCCAGAGGCAGGGCTGAAGGCAAGCACCCTACGCAACAGCTCAGGGAAGGGAGAGGGCACAGAGCTGCGCTGAACTGGGGCTGCTGGGATGAGGGTGTGGGTGGAGGTCCCAGGTGAGGCTGGTCAGGGCCATTAAGGCTCATTAGTGCTCTCAGGGAGCAGACAGGGCTCAGCAGTGGTCCTTCACCACCCTGCCGCACCCCATCCCACCCCTGGGGCTGCATCCCAGAGGAAGGCGTTCCTTGGGGGGGGCACCCCAGGTTACCGATACAGAGAAGCGACTGTCCGTGCTTTCCTCTGGCTTGTGTGCACGTGCGAAGCTTACACTCAGCTTTACATTCTTGCCAAAGGAAGGAAATGAGGGAAAAGGGAATGATATTAAACAACGTAAAACATCATTGGAGCCCCAGGAGAGCTCATAACAGGGTCTGTCAGACTGAGTCACTTCCCCTGGATGCGGCACCACTGATTGGGACCTGAAATAACTGGGCTGGACAAGCCCTGGGGACAACCCCAGGGGACAGCCCTGGCGCTTGCTGGCTGGGGAACGGAGCAGATGACCTAACGGGTCTTTTCTCCCTCTAATTTCTGAAAATGTCTTGCCAGAAGTCTGCTTAGGCTCACAGGCCGTGCACTTCAAACTCCGAGTTAGAGAGGTTTGTACACCACTGGTAACATTTAATAATAAAGGCTCTTTGCATTGAGTGATGGAAAAAGAGGACTTCATACTGGGGCAAGGGTTTCCTGGCACCTCACACCACTGACACCACCGCATTAACACAGGCATGGTCCACAGCCAAGCGCTCAAAACCAGACAGCCCTCCCAAAACACCGATGCTCCTCCACCCTTTGCCTCTTGAAAGACGTTCTCAGGCTTGGAGGTTGTGCCTGACCTTCTCTGGACCAAAAGGATCCAAGATGGCAGCTTCATATTTGCTTGGACTTGCCTGCTGACTCCGCACGTTGAGTGGACAAGGTCAAGGACACCTCGGTAGCGTTGTGTTTGCAGGACTTCAACCCTCCAGCAGCTTCTGCTGCTCTTTCTGTCCTAGCATTGCCTGTAACGTAAATAACGTCCACGGCAGCCATCCGTGTCACCTCCTGCGCCACATTTGTTTCCTACTGTTCCCATTTCCCTTGCCACCTAATCATTTCTTTTTTAAGGGCAACACCACAAGCCACAGGAGATGAGGTTTAAGCCGAAGCGCACATGGCTCGCGGTGACGGACCCACATTCAGAGGGTTACGCAACAGGATTTCAACCTTCGCCTCCCTGCTCCGGAGAGCAGAGAGAATTTGGTTTTGACCCGGTGGCTGCACGTTGAAGGGGACAGAGCCAAAGCAGGAAGAAAAAGCACATTTCTCGCAGGGAACGTTGTACCTATTAGTGGAAGAGTGAATGCAACCAACCACCCACCCACAGAGAGGACAGAAAATGTCAAGGAAGCAAAAGCTTTTCAGAAGAAAGAGCTAGCCATACACATTGTTTAGACAGGAAAAATCAGAGCACGGGCTTCTTTTCAAGCTCGTTACACAGATCTGCAGGCGTGCTGCCGCTCCTTTGTACGGGCCCAGCACAGGGAGCTCTGCTGAGATGGGGCTTTTGGGGACAGAGCCTGGGGAGGAGGAAGGGCTGCTGGAAGTTGAGGATGACCCCGAATAAGGATACGCTGGCCACAAGAAAAAGTAGGCCAAGCGGCAGAAAAAGAAGAGAGCCTGCGAAAGCGCTTTTGGGAGAAGAGCAGCGGGAGCAGGAAAGCAAAGAGCTGCTAAACCCACAACGGGGACGACGAAACCAGGGTAGCCACAGGAGTGGGGAACAGGGCTTGGTGGGTATTTCAGCCTTCAGCTTCACCATCCTCATCGGGTCTTCCCTCCGCAAATTCCAACCGCCCAAGCCACGAGACGGCATGAAAATCCCATCCCGTTAACTGAAAGAGTATGTTTCCTGCCCTCATGGGGACAGGGAAAGGCTTTGCAAACGTGGAGCAAATCAGCGTCCTGACAGCTGAGAAACGAGAGTCCAAAGACCCTTTTGAAGGAGGCACTGGGAAGGGCTGGGAGGAAAGCTCTCAACAGCTAGAGGTTCTGCAGGACTTGGGGGCCTCACTTGGGCTGGGTTGGTTTGGGGGTTTTTAATAAGAAAACAAAAAAGAAACCACTTCTAACCTTCCCAAGACATGTACTGGGAGATCCCGCAGAGCTCCTCAACCGTCTCCGTCCTGAACAACCAAGAGAGTTAACCTCAACCCACAGCTCCTGGTCTCTAGGAGAACGCTCTGGGGTGCCACGCTTCACCCCAGGCTTGCACACCCCTCACCCCCAGGCCACACGCACATCCTGGTTCTCCACGTATCCGCCCCAGTTCCTCCTTTCTCTGCTCTGCGCATGCGTGTCCTGTCCCCTGCTGGAGCGCTGACAGCAAACACTATTGGGTTGAGCACAAACCCTCACTTTATTCAAGCCAAACGCTGTGAAACTAACATTTTATCTACACCCAGAGCTTAATAGGTTTAGCTAGAGGGGTATTTTAAAATGGATTTCATTTAAACCTGTGCAAATCCCCGCACAGCCACGCTTCAATCTGTTTAAGTCTGCCTCACAGCAATCAAACTTCATTACTGAATTACAGTGAATCAGCATAAACCAGATTTGAATTGGTCCGCAATGCCTATACAGAGGATTCTGCGGGACTAATTTAAAAACAACTAAAAAACATACTAGTAAAACTTGTGCGACACCGGCTGGGGACAAGTTCCAAAAACATTGTCCCTCACTGTCGCTGGTAAATAAGCTTCTTTTTGTTGCTCCATTGTCGAACTAAATTAACAGCAAACTCTGCAAACTATCGCACTCCGGGGACTTGCTGCCAGCACCAGCTTTCCAAGAGCCCTGTTGTTTTGTTTATAGAGTTGGAAGACGCACACGTAAACACGCACAGAGCCACCGGAGAAAAGCAACGAAGGGAAAACCTGCCCCGGGTGGGATGGCCAGCACCAAGCAGGGCGGCCCACGGCACAGCCAGAGTCTGTACCCCTGATTCCNTTAACAGCAAACTCTGCAAACTATCGCACTCCGGGGACTTGCTGCCAGCACCAGCTTTCCAAGAGCCCTGTTGTTTTGTTTATAGAGTTGGAAGACGCACACGTAAACACGCACAGAGCCACCGGAGAAAAGCAACGAAGGGAAAACCTGCCCCGGGTGGGATGGCCAGCACCAAGCAGGGCGGCCCACGGCACAGCCAGAGTCTGTACCCCTGATTCCCAGCGTCGTCTCGCGGTGGTGGAGAGCACACGCGCACCGGTGTGCGCCCCGCCACGCTCCCATGGCCAAGGCTTGCCTGGATTTGACAGACTTCAGGGTCAGGACTACGAGGAGGTGCCTCCGGCCGCCGTCCCTGGCTCCAACAGCTGATGCTTGCCGGAGAGGAGAGGAAAAGGGCAGGAACAGAGCGAATCTTTCCTGCTGCTTCCTCCCAGCTCCTTGCAGCGTAAGGATTTGCTGAGCCCAAGGCAGTGTCTGTGTCGGCAGCCGCTGGCAGAGACTTGAGTTCAGGTCTCTCCGGTCCTGGGGAGCGCTGGAGGATACTCCTGCTCAGCCGGCCCGGCTGCCCGAGGGCTCCCTGGGCATGCACTGCTTGCTTCCTCTCCCTTTTGAGCCTCGATGATGTTTTGTGACGCCTTAAACTCCTCCTAAGGCAGAACGGGATGCATTTTTAAAATCTCAGCAACACGTTGTGGCGGTAGGAAAGGGAGCTGTAAACTAAAGCCCCTAAAAGGGGCAGCACAGCAGCAGCCCCTTTGCAGGCTACGCTCTCCGCGCAGCCGTAGGAAGGGAAGCGGGTGGAAGGGTTTGGTTTAGCTCCTAACTCCCCTTTCTTCACCACATGGCAGGGGGACCAGCAACATAACACCAGAAGCTACAAAAGTGAACCGAAGAGGTAGAGGTGAGTAAGGCAGAAAGATTTCTTACAAAAGCAAAGGCAATTTCAGAGTTTTGCAATGAAGCTGCAGTTTGATGGGAAATCGCTACTTTCGAAAGACCTTGGTCCCCTTCTTCTCCAGTACAAGTTGATCTTCACGAGTGTTTCTCCAGCTTAACCTCCCACAGACAAGTTATTTTAAAGCCTGGCAGAGGTTTAGCTCGAGCTATTATTTCAACAGCGTTGAAAGTGTCTTGAGCAACAAGGGAAACGGTCGGGTTAGTATTATGTTCTGCTGCAGACATACGCATCTGGGGCAGATCACAGCCTGACAAAATAGAAATAAATATGTCCAGGGAGCCCATTCTGGGAATTCCTCTCGCTTCAGCAAACAGGGGCTTGGGGCACCCCAAAACCAAACCCTTCCTCCAAACTCCCCTGCTCCTGCTCTTTCCACTACTGATGAATTGGTTCACCTGGTTTAGTCTAACGACGATTTTAAATTGTACGTGTAACGTCACCCAAGGCTGAAAAACCTGAAGCTTAAACCTGATCCCACTGGCGACGTGCAAGGCAAGCCAGACCAGAGGCGATACGCCCAGATGTTACTCACTGGCGAAAGGCAACCAGGAAGAGTCTGATCGCGTGCCAGCAGCCATCTGCCACACCGCGAACAAGGGCACGTTGGCTCAGGATCTCTGCGACTGCCGTTTCCCGAGTTATAATCAAAGTATCAAAAAACCACGGGAAGGTAGCAGCAGTAACGCAATGAAAGGCCAGACAACGGCACCCACGAGCGCAGCTTCATTGCTGGTAGTGGTCACAGCTGGAGGGAGCAACAGCAAATCTGCCCAACCGGCATAAAAAGGAGTCTCAGGTTAACTTAACCCCGTGCAGACTGTGCCGATGAGCGTCCGCACACCACCCGCGCGGGAGCAGGGCTTGGGCTGTCCCCAGCCGTATACACACATCCTTGCCGACTGACATCCCCAGGAAAAACGACAACTGAGCACAACCTACCCAAACCGATGCTGCTTCATAACCTGCTCTGCTCAAGCAAATCTACCCAGGTAGTGGCTCACCCTGATGATTCTGCGTGTCGCCCAGGTTTTCATTTCCCTTTCCACATGATCATGGGTAAATTGATTTTCCTTTTGTACGGGTGGAGAAATGAATCATAGAATCATTTTGGTTGGGAAAGACCTTCAAGTTCATCAAGTCCAACTGTTAACCTGCCAAGCCCACCACTACACAACAGCCCCAAGCGCCACGTCTACACGTCTTTTACATGGCTCCAGGGATGGTGACCCAACCACTTCCCCGGGCAGCCCCTTCCAGTGCTTGACAACCCTTTAGGTGAAGAAATGTTTCCTCATATCCAATCTAAACCTCCCCGGCACAACTTGAGGCCATTTCATCTTGCCCTATTGCTTGTTACTTGGGAGAAGAGACTGACCCCTGCCTTCCTACAACTCCTTTCAGGCAGGTGGAAAGCACGATGAGGTCTCCTCTCAGCCTCCTTTTCTCCAGAGTGGACAACCCCAGTTCCCTCAGCCGCTCCTCATCAGCCTTGTGCTCCAGACCCTTCACCAGCTTCGTTGCCCTTCTTTGGACGGGCTCCAGCACCTCAGTGCCTGAGCACAGTATCCAAGGTCTGGCCCCACCAGCGCCGAGTGCAAGGGGACGATCACCGCCCTGGTCCTGCTGGCCACACTACTTCTGAGACAAGCCAGGATGCTCTTGGCTGCCTTGGCACACTGCTGGCTCATAACGTTGGGAGGCACCGTGAGGATACGGGCGTTGAGATAAGTAGGACGTACATGTGCATATCCTAGTCAGACCGAAGGATCACAGAATTTGCTTGCCCTGGAAGCTCTCGCCTGTCTTCTCGTGCGCCCATCCTCCCTGCTCCCTCGAGACCTCGTGTGCCAAGCAGGGATCTCTCACACCCCACCTAAAGCAATAAATGCTGCAGCTTTTAACCCCAGCAGCCCTACAATTCCGTCCTCGCGTTGACCAACCCGATTGCTATTTTCTTCATTGCAGCCAGAAAAATAGGAGTGAGTTTTCCCTCACCTGGCTGATTTTCACCTCTCGGACTCTGCTGCCGGTGCACTCAAGGGGCAGGAGTCTTCAGCAGCGCTCGAGAGGCGTAGGCAGAAGGGGAATGTCCATAGGAGCCAGAGGTATCCAGAAAGCGCCTCCCCAAAGCTTTCACCCTCCGTGTGCTCGCAGGTCCTTTGCTGAGCTGCCTGCTCTGCTCCTAACATCAAACCCTGGCAATCGCACCCCTCTTCCTCCGCTGGCTCTCAGCGTATTCATGACAAAGGTGTTTCACCAACCTCCCCGCAGCGGCCCAGAAGACGAACTGGCTGCAGGAAGGCGAAGGAGTCAGATAGCTTAATTTTCCAAGCTTGATAAGAGCCAATGACTTCACTCCAAGAGAAATCATATAATGCAACTGTAAAGGTCTGGTTCAGGTCACCTAGGAAATACCTTGTTATCGCGTCCCTGCAAGAGGCGCTGAGGCAAAGATCCTACCCGGAATGTGCCCTGCCCTTGGCCGCGTGGCGTGTAGTCCAAGGCAGCTGGCTGCTGCTGGCCCTCCAGCCCCATCACACGCGTGCGCACACACACGGAGCTGGCCAACTCACACTCAAATCCGTTTTGACTCATATGAATTCACAAGTTCAGGGGTGACAAGGGCCGCATACTGCAGAGAGTTTGCAACACACTTCTCTGCGGCGAACACAAGNAGGTCTGGCCCCACCAGCGCCGAGTGCAAGGGGACGATCACCGCCCTGGTCCTGCTGGCCACACTACTTCTGAGACAAGCCAGGATGCTCTTGGCTGCCTTGGCACACTGCTGGCTCATAACGTTGGGAGGCACCGTGAGGATACGGGCGTTGAGATAAGTAGGACGTACATGTGCATATCCTAGTCAGACCGAAGGATCACAGAATTTGCTTGCCCTGGAAGCTCTCGCCTGTCTTCTCGTGCGCCCATCCTCCCTGCTCCCTCGAGACCTCGTGTGCCAAGCAGGGATCTCTCACACCCCACCTAAAGCAATAAATGCTGCAGCTTTTAACCCCAGCAGCCCTACAATTCCGTCCTCGCGTTGACCAACCCGATTGCTATTTTCTTCATTGCAGCCAGAAAAATAGGAGTGAGTTTTCCCTCACCTGGCTGATTTTCACCTCTCGGACTCTGCTGCCGGTGCACTCAAGGGGCAGGAGTCTTCAGCAGCGCTCGAGAGGCGTAGGCAGAAGGGGAATGTCCATAGGAGCCAGAGGTATCCAGAAAGCGCCTCCCCAAAGCTTTCACCCTCCGTGTGCTCGCAGGTCCTTTGCTGAGCTGCCTGCTCTGCTCCTAACATCAAACCCTGGCAATCGCACCCCTCTTCCTCCGCTGGCTCTCAGCGTATTCATGACAAAGGTGTTTCACCAACCTCCCCGCAGCGGCCCAGAAGACGAACTGGCTGCAGGAAGGCGAAGGAGTCAGATAGCTTAATTTTCCAAGCTTGATAAGAGCCAATGACTTCACTCCAAGAGAAATCATATAATGCAACTGTAAAGGTCTGGTTCAGGTCACCTAGGAAATACCTTGTTATCGCGTCCCTGCAAGAGGCGCTGAGGCAAAGATCCTACCCGGAATGTGCCCTGCCCTTGGCCGCGTGGCGTGTAGTCCAAGGCAGCTGGCTGCTGCTGGCCCTCCAGCCCCATCACACGCGTGCGCACACACACGGAGCTGGCCAACTCACACTCAAATCCGTTTTGACTCATATGAATTCACAAGTTCAGGGGTGACAAGGGCCGCATACTGCAGAGAGTTTGCAACACACTTCTCTGCGGCGAACACAAGGCTGCAGTGCTCAGGAGGGCAAATTGTGCCCCAGCCAGAAACCCTTCACGGGGCGGGAGGAAGACATCTGCCTTCATGTATAAAGCTGTGTTTCCAGCATGCCAGTCTGCAGAGAGAACCTTGAAACCATCGCCCTGGAGTAATCAATGGTCCTGAAAGCACAGGGCAAACACGACGGTTGTGTCCGCAAAGCTGGAAGCACGCCAGCGCTGCCCGTCCCGCAGGCCTGGCTTTGGAGAGAAGTTGGCACTCAGGGAAGGGAGCTCGAGGGCAAAAGCCAGAGGACATGCAGGGGACATGGGGCCGGACGCAAGGCTGCCAGGGACGTGCTGCCGCGCTGTGCCAAGCGCGGCAGGCAGAGAGCCAGGGCCCCAGCCACGTCTGTGCTCCTGGGCATGGTCTGATGCCTGCCAGGCTCCCCCAGCCACCCGCCTGCCAGCGAAGAGACCAGGGAGGCTTCACAGGAGCTTGCTGGGGACCCGACTCCCGGCAGGGAAAGGCAACTCCTGTCTGGTTTTGCTCAAAAGCTCGGGGTCTAACGCAGGAGACTCCCTATTGCGCAAGTGTCTGGCAAAGCTCTTACCTCTGCCCAAACCCACGCAGGGAAACTCTTTCCTAGCCCTGCCTTCAGTCAGCAAGGCCGATTTTCCCCTTGAGAAGAACGGCTACAGGTCAGCGCGTGGTTCACCTTCGCTCAAACGCAGCCGCTTCGTGCCGCAGTTGGTGACTTTGGAGGTGCTGGCGTTCCCTGCAAAGCAGCAAGGGTCCCCGGCGGAGGGAGAGGTGACGGACGCTGCTACCGCGAGCCCCCCGCCTGCCACAGCCCCAGGCTCGGGAGCTGGACCCGCCTGAGCTGAGCTTTGCCGTTGCGCCTTGCAAGTGCCTCTACCAGCCCCTGTTACTCAGCGTATGACTAATGTCTGAACCAAAATTAGAGTGTGTGCACTTAATTAAATGGAAAGTTTTCCACTGCAGGCAAGCGAAGTGCACAGCGCTTTGCCGGGATCTGTTTCTGCTTCCTTCGCTTTCAGATGTGCTGTTGCAAGGGTCAGTGCCCAGGCTCTGAGCTGGTGTTAAAATTCATTTGATCGGGAACAGTGCTCTGGAGGTTGTATCCAGCTACCACGCAGCGTCTGCCCCGGGGGATCTGCAGAAACGGAGCGGGAATGAGCGAGGGAAGCGCCAGAGCCTCACGCACCAGCAACAGCCCAGCGTGGGGCAGAGCGGGCAGGAGCAGCAGTCCCGGCCTTCCCCTTGTGCTCGCTTCAACACGGCTCACAAGAATGAAGGAAAACTTACAAAGGAGTGTTTCCCAGACTAACAAGCTGACATTTCGCAGCCAAAAAGCAGTCCGATTTTCACCCTGGGCAAAACATGTGCACGTTTGCGATTCATTCCACACTCGCGGCTGCCAATTTTCCTGCACAAACTATTGAATTGTTGTGGTTTCAACCTTTACTCGACTCCTGAACGCTCCTCCAAGTCCTTTGCGCTTGGCGTTTCGCAGAGCTGCTCACCTCCCACCTCTCCCCCTCCACTGGTATTTTTACACCCAAAGCATCTTTGGGTGCCTGTGAGCCTTCAAGGTTCATTGCGAGCTGCTCGATACCGCGAGCGGCTGCCTCCCCGGGCATCGGGGTCACCAAAAGGGCCATGGACCCCTAGACCAGGTCGCGCCCGCTCCTGTGTCTTCTACCTCTACGGCTGCGCTGGAGCACCCGACCCACGAATAATCACTTCCCAGCTCAAACTAAGTTTTCCTTTCTCTCCATTTCTTTACCAACCTAGAGAATTTCCCAGGGAGAAAAAAAAAAAACCAAAGCCACCCAACCAACGGAGTTTCTTAGGCCGAAGAACCAAGCAGAAAACCTCTCTTCTCCCGCCAAGAAAACAGTTTTCAAGCTTTTCTCATTCACCATCAGCAAAGCCGAGAAAGGCAGAGGTCACACGCTGCCACCCGTGCACGCCGCCTCTGCACAGCCCAGCTCAGGTAACGGCGCAGGTTTGGGGAGAGCCCCAAGCGCGGCGTCGACAGCTCTTGTTTGAACAACAGGGATGTATCTGCCTTGCCAAAAAAAAGGAAAAAAAAAAGTGCTCTTCATTCCTCCTGCCGCCTTTGAACGGGGGAAAACGCGGGGGTTAGAGATGCACCGCTTCTCTGCACAGACGACACCGCATTTGGGACGCGGGGGAGGTCTCCGGGAAACTGCTGGGAAGGAATCAGCGTCAAACAGAAAACTTTCCCAATATTCGAGTTAAAAAAAAAAAAAAACAGAGAAGAAAAAAAAGAGAATGAGTCATTTTGAGTCAGCCTAGAAATGAAGGGTTTCATCTCTGTCTGTGGATGAGTTACCTCTTTCTTATTTGCTATGATTCGGTGCAAGTTCACTTTAGTTAACGGAAACACAGACAGTTCTTTCGAAACTGAACGCGAAGTTTCGTTTTGAAAACCCCTGAGACCTCAGGACATTTTCAACGCGCAAACAAACCAACGCCCAAAACAACACAGGAAACCCAACTGTTTCAATGGTCTTGAATTTCACTCCCACTCCCCCGTTTGCAGTCGCTCGCCCGCTTACACGCAGCCTCACCGGCCCTGCTCCCCCCACCCCGTCTCACCGCGGGCACCAGGTCACCGAGACACCTCTGCACCACCAGCTCAGCTTCAGGCTCCACCAAGTCCACCGAGGGCCGCCAAAGCAGAACCCCGAGCCCGCCCTCCCTCAGCTTCACCGTTCCTTTACCTCGAAGCAGCCAACCTGAAGAACATCCCCAAGTTCATTTTTCCTCTGCGTACGCTTATCTTCCGGTTTAGTGCCGCAGCGCCACGTCTCCGTGGCAAATACTTTGCTGCATCTCTATTCCACCTCACTTGCGAATCAACTCCAGTACAACGCACTCTGGCGTGGTCAAGAGGACCACCCAAATTACCAACTTCGTAGGCGCGCAGAGGTTGGAAGACGCCAGAACTCCTCTCGTGCGAGCTTTACCCATAACCCATCCCGGCATCTCCCGAGCTTCACTGAAGTGAGCGGCGCATTACACTGCCGCCTCTGTGTAATGACTAAATAGTAGAAGAACAGCCGGCTCCATGAGCTAACTTCTCAGGCTGAAAATAAGGGTTTGCTAAACTAAAACGATATATCACATACTGCTCCAGAATCGCCAGGAATCATTTTTTAAGCCGTATATTGTATCCAACATCACAAGGGGAGAAATCCTTCTGGTGGACGGTTTCAAGGTGTCTCTTTCCAAGCCATTAAAACATTCCCAGCTTGTGGAAAGCCATCCGTGCCACCCGGTCTCGTATCTTACGGCCAACAAGTACGACAGCCGGAACAAACTGCAGATCAGGGGGTTTTACGTGGTTCCTGGGAGCGACCCTCCAGCGGGTCTGGGCTTTGCAGGCCGCCAAAGCCCATCCTCAGCAACCTGGAGCTAGCAGCAGTGAGGCTCAAGGTCTCGGCCGATACGGACCAGCCTCTGCGGGGGAACTGGGAGCAGGGCGAGGAAGGTAGATAGGGAGGGAAAAGGTTTATTGCTGGAACAAGGCTGGCCAGGGCAGTCTGCCGGACCCATCTACACTGGTATACCCATCAAGGCACTGTGTGGAGGAGACTGGACACCTTCAGGCACCCGCGCAGCGTCGCTGTGGAACCGGCAAACCTCTGCGCCTTTGCACAGCCGCTGGGCCAGCGAGGGCTGGTGTCCGTGCCCAGCACCCGCAGCTGACTCGGGAAAGGCAACCCCCCGTTTCCTAACTCGAAGCTCCACCGCTTTTTCTTCCTAGGCATGTGCTGAGGAAGCACCGATCTCCCCAGAACAGACGTCCAGCACTCGCACAAGCGGCCAAAGCATCTGACAGCAGTGCCTTTGCAGAGAGCACGGTCCCGGGGGAGGGGAGGATTTCGGAAACCGGGATCCCACCGGACCTAAATCTCCTACAGTTCCAAAAACCCTCTCCACACCTCGCTCGTGAGCTCCTTAGACCTGGACAGCCCCCTGCCACAGCACTGCTCTGCTCTGCTCTGCTCCTCTAGGCTCGCCCCAAAATATCCCTAACAAGGAGCAACTCTGCGAAGGTACGGCAAATACTTCTGCGAGGCTGGCGTGCGGCAGACGCCACGGGATGGTTGCTCTCGCTCTTCACACCTGCATTGCCTAAGGGCAGAGAACATTGCTTTGCTGTCCAACTCCAGCAATACCTGCTAGATTTATTCACCGAGCAACGCGCAGATTGCTGTGAGCACAACTCTCGCAGGGCTCCTCCAAACTAACTGAAGTGAGTTTGTTTTCAAGTCATCAGATTAAATGTCCTAGAGATCGCTGCAGCAGCCTCTCACGCTGGGCTTGCAGCAGTGCTTCCAGCCTCTGCGGCACGCTTCAGTGCTCCGCGAGCAGCGGGACTACACGAAGAAGTGACTTCCCTTCCTTTTTTCGGGTTTGGAAGTGAAGCAAGCGAAAAAATAAATGTAAAAAAGTGGAATTGGATTGAACTGCTGGTGCTGTACCTTTCCCAGCACTCCCCCAGCAAAATAAATACCTTAAGGAATCAGCTCAGTCCTAAACACTTAGTGATATTCGTTCACTGTGAAATCTGGAAAGCATAGGGGCAAATCACAGACCTACAAAGTCGACGGAGCTGTTCCCCCCCCCCCACAGCCCAGGGACCAGGACACTGCCTTAAGGGGTGGGACAACCGGGGTCAAATACCTCTTCTCCCTGAAATATTCGATTCCTGCATTTCAAGAGCCTGCCCGACCCCTCCTGTCGTCACTGCCTTAAGGTACGGTGAGACAGACCGTGTACAGCTACGACTGCACGGCGAAACGCAGCCAGGGCCTACAGGAGCTGGGCTGTCACTGGAGAAAGAACTGGCCGGCACTGGGCAGCTCTATGGATGCCGATCCCTCCCGGAGAAGGAGCCACAGGCAGTTACTTCTCTACAGAAAACCAGAGGAAGGGCGCGGGGATGGAGACACAACTGCCAGGCTGGGCGAGGACCAGGGAGCCCCGCGCCACGGTGTTCAGCAGCGAACGGCCAACGAAGCTGAAGAGGAACCCTGGGGTGGGTGGGGGGTGGGGGTCCTTGAGGAGCTGCAGGCGAAGCTTTGCTCCGCTCGACCGCGGAAGGAGCTACAAAAGCGACACATCCAGGGCATCGCTTCAAACGCAAACAGCAACTGTCACCCAGAGATGTCGGCAATCTCCTGATTACTGCGCCGCGCTTTGAGCGAGGCGTTCGTGCGCTGCCTTTGATACGGCAGCTGTTGATGTTACGGCCTTCAAAAAAAGACAACTGCTCTCCTACATGCTTAACCCACTTTCAGGTTTGAGAGAAGAAGAAAAATGTACTCGTTTATCCAAGCAGAGCAACACACATCCCTTTACGCTGTAGAAAGCCTGGATGCCCGTCCCTTTCTTCTTGGCAGTCAGCTCTCCTACTCAGGCCGGGCTGTAAAGCAGACCAAGACCTCACCGTGCACAACCCCATCAAGCGGAGGGGCCTGCTTCAGGCTGCTTACGAGCCAGGGCTTGAGCTGCATTAACCGCTGCTCTCTGCAGCGATGTTTGTACACTGGTAGTAAGAAAAAGAGGGGAGAAAAAAAAAAAAAAAA
>VZSC01017629.1:4660-21394 GCA_013398225.1 Steatornis caripensis | reverse complement strand
TAGGATTCCCAAAAGTCCACTCATTTGGAGAGGAAGAATGAATAGGAGTGGGCTGGATCCGGGTGGGCTCAAGCCCTCGCCAAGCAGGCGGGAAGGCGCGAGGACAGTCCCACGCTGGTTCTGCGCATCCGCCAGGCTCTGGCGGTTTTATCAGGCCATTTATCTCGGTTACTTCCAGTCCTATTCTGTTTCCAGTCGGCATCCCCTACCCGCTTGGCCTGGGCCCTGTGGGAATTCCAGTAAAAGCCTCAAAGGAATATAAACATGAAACAAAAACACATTCGGGGAGATTAAAAGCAGGCGAAAGGCAACTGCGTGCTGCGAAAAGGAGCGGCGTTCGTTTTCTCCCAAGTCGCTGGGTGGAGGGAGCCCGAGGGAGCGCTCGGGGAGGCTCAGCCCGGCGACGGGGCTCCCCACGGCCAGCCCCAGCTGGGAGGGCACCTCCACGCCGCAGCCAGGTTTGAGCGAAGGAGTTGCTGCGGCAGGGAGGCGCGCGCGTGCTGCACGTGTACCCCACGAGCACAGAGCACGCCTACGCGCCACAGCACGTCTGCCACCGCACCGTGAGTCACGCTCACCCGCGGGAGGGAGCCCGGGGGCCTCTCTGTCCTTTAAGGTTCACGAGACGGGAGCAAATCTTAATGCAGATTACGAGAGGTTGCTTGAAAATTAGCTCTGCCACCCCTGCACCTCGTTAAGGACACAAGCGCGCAGCGAGGACCGCCGCGCTTCCTCCGTCCTTCAGAGAGGAAGGCTGAAAGGGGCTCCCTTGAACAACACTAGTCCATACTCTACCGAGCCGCAGCAGAGACGCGGTTCACAACGTGCATCTGCAAACTGTTTCTGAAGCGGGAAAATAAACATAGCAAATAACAACAACAAAAGACACAAAAGTTATTTTAATTAGGATCAGGAAGGCATTTCAGGGTGACCGCCCCAAGCGTCCCCACTTACTGCGCTTCAGCTTGCACCGCGGAGCGGTCTTGGACCGCACACACGGTCGCCTTTCTGGTGACGCCCAGCCACAAGTGCTGTGCAGGACATTTCATGTTCTCCAACGCGGAGAGTATCCTGCGGACTGAAAATCCAAGACCAGCCAAGGTAAAACCGCAGAGCCCACGCAGAGCGGACGCAGGGGCCTTGGACCTTGTTCACGGTTNCACCGCGGAGCGGTCTTGGACCGCACACACGGTCGCCTTTCTGGTGACGCCCAGCCACAAGTGCTGTGCAGGACATTTCATGTTCTCCAACGCGGAGAGTATCCTGCGGACTGAAAATCCAAGACCAGCCAAGGTAAAACCACAGAGCCCACGCAGAGCGGACGCAGGGGCCTTGGACCTTGTCACGGTTGTTTGCCCAAACCAGGACAGGCCCTGCTGCTCTGCGGATCTGCTTTTGGTAGAGCACACTTTTTGCCGAAGCAGGCAAAGAGCTCANGGTGACG
Organism: Steatornis caripensis; assembly: GCA_013398225.1. Lineage (NCBI taxonomy): Eukaryota > Metazoa > Chordata > Aves > Caprimulgiformes > Steatornithidae > Steatornis > Steatornis caripensis. The sequence goes on along the minus strand of VZSC01017629.1, from coordinate 19,950 downwards.
CCCAGCCACAAGTGCTGTGCAGGACATTTCATGTTCTCCAACGCGGAGAGTATCCTGCGGACTGAAAATCCAAGACCAGCCAAGGTAAAACCGCAGAGCCCACGCAGAGCGGACGCAGGGGCCTTGGACCTTGTTCACGGTTGTTTGCCCAAACCAGGACAGGCCCTGCTGCTCTGCCTTTTGGTAGAGCACACTTTTTGTCGAAGCAGGCAAAGAGCTCATGCTCCAGCTGCTGGACTCGTTTACGGCTCTGAATCTCTCTTTAATTAACCTTCCTGAGGCTCATAGCTATAAGGAAAAGCTTGGAAAACCTGACTGCTAATGGCTCAAGCACCAAGAGCTGAATGCAAAGGTTTAGAGGTGATTTTTATTTATTCTTTTAAAACTTCATCTTTTTTCTTTTCTTAAACCAGGAGTTAATTCTCCCATCTACATCTCCACCCCCAGGAGGAAGCCATTGCCCACCCACCACATCCCAGCCCCGAGGAAAGCTTCCGTCGCCCCACAGCCCTATAACAGGCTGCTCGGGCCAGCCCCGCAGCAGCGCCCGTGCCACTCTCGGCGCGCTCCTGCCCAGCCCCGAGACCTTCTCTCTGACAGCGGCAAGCGCCCTCGCAGGTTGGCCCCGCTGACGTAAGACGCGGGCGCTCACGCCTGCAGCGAACCGTCCTAGAGAGAAACGCATCGCTTCCCCGGCAGTGAAACCTCCAGAGAGTGGTTCTGGGTGAGGAACGGCCCCAGGGACACCTCTGCAGCTCTCAGCAACTGCCATCACGATCCAGCCTCTGCCTGCCCAAAGCACCATCGCCGCCTCACCACTGCCACACTACGAAGCGCCGGCGCGTCTTGGCTCCCAGCCGTGCCTTGCCCAGCACCGGCCATGGGAAGCATCTCGGGCACCGCCTGGCTCTGTGGATGGGTGAATCACCCTCAAGGCCCCAGAACCAGCCATGGAAGAGGCGGAACCTCTCTCCCCCTTCCCCTTGCACTGGCAGGAGAGGACCACGCCATGGCCAGGGGATGAGACAGCTGGCGGTCTAGCTGAAGCTCAGCCCACAACATCATGGCTGCTGGAGGCATCGGGAAGGGATCAACCAGAACTAGCTGGTTCCCTCTTTGAAATGGCCCCCAAAAGAGCTCCCGTTGAGCTCCCCGACTGGGAGTCAGGAGTACGCAGGAACCAAGAGGAGATCTGGCTCTCCCTTCACAGGCTGGAGTTGCTCTGGATCAGTCCTTGCCCTGTGAGGGTCAAGCTCTCGATCACTTCCAATGCAGCCACCGAACCCTTTCACTGGAGGAAACTGCCTGAGCAACACGAAAGGAGGAGGGATGCACGGGCCACCCCTCTTCTCGGAGATCGCTTTCAGAGGCAAGCTTTCCCCGCCACCAGCCACCACACCAGGAGCAGGCACCGCTGCGGAGCCGCAGAGCAATCGCACCCCAAAAGGGTGAGCAGGGCGAGGGAGCCCGGAGAAAAGCCACAGCCTGCCTAACGTCACTGCAGCTCCACCAGCCCCACCGAGCAGCCCGGCAGCACATGCCTGCCAGATGCTTCACGTTTTGGGAGGAAGGGAGGAGAGGTTCAGAGGTCAAGGTCACAAGCAATGCCTGACTCCGTTCTTTGTGAAGGGGCCGTGCAGGGGGAGAGGAAGCCGGGAGGAAATACCAGCCTGTGTGTGTGTAAAAACCAGGCAGGGTGGGATTCACGGTCACGTTTGCACACATTCGGATCGGGAGAGGCAGGAAGCTGCAAGACATGGGGGTCCCTCCGCTGAAACGAAGGGCTGGGCAGGAGGCAGAGCAGCACAGCACGCCGGGACAGCCTGGGATGCTCCTTCCTGCATTGCTTTAATGCCCCCGAGAGAGCTGCAACCGCCCAGCCTAGGATCAGCCTCCAGCTCTCGAGGCTCCCCCTCTCCTCCTTCCCTGATTTGTGGGAACGAAACGCTGCGCTGGGAATCGCAATTCCCACACTGACAAGGCTTGGAGCTCCCTCCATACCCTGGGACCTCCTGGAGCGTGTCAGCCCTGTCTCCCCTTGCCCGTTCGAGTATCAGTTGGCTTGTTGTACTTGAAAGGAGAAAGCTGCAGCCTCTGACGTAACGCCAGACACTTCTTTCCAAGGCTCAGGACCAAGCTAAACTAAACCAGACTGCACGTACCAGAAATACGAGCTCAGACACAACGGAACAGTTTTGGAAATGCCACTCATGCCTTTGCAGGAAAACGGTCACCCAGCAGTGGTCCTTTCAATGGCCTGGACCTACACGGACCCGCTTCGAGCCGGGGCTGCGCTCCACGATCTCCAGAAGTCTCTTCCAACGTAAATCATACCGTGACAATCTTCCACTCCTGGATGTGGGCGATACACATCCCGCCACCGCATGTGATGTTAAACAGACTTGCGATACCTCAACAGCCTTATCTTGATTTCTGACCAGCCCAGCTCTTCCAGAGAGCAGCAAGCACCTACCCCGGTAACACGAGCAGTGCTTCTGGGGCACAGGCACACCCTGCCTACCCAGAACCCTGACTGCCTTGTACTTTTAAGACAGAAAAATCAAAAAATCTAAACCATTAAACCACAAGAACCAAAGATACGGCTTCTAAGCACTGCCTTCTAAAGCAAGCGTGCCTGGGATAAACAGGGAGGAACAACATTTTTGCTGCTTTTATTTGATTTTGGCTCATTTTTGGCTCAATCAGCATCCATCAAACGGTACGAGACCGGTCGATGACCATGGGATCTGCTCCTATTTATGCATTTTTCAAGCAAGAAAAAAACCCCCACTGTGATCTGGTGTCCTACAAAGAATACACCAAAGGAGATCTCCGGCTTAATTCCTCCCTTAAGACTAATAGCTGTGGCTGAACATCTTTCTCTCCCTTTAGGAAAAACATCCCGTCTGGATTTGAAGTCCTCCCAGCAACCGAAACTCCACCACAACCCCACCCTGAAGTAGGCCAGTAGCAAATTAAATAGTATATACAATCAACATATGGGTTATTACAGCTGACGTGGGACGCTACAATTAAAACCAGCAGAGCTGTGGAGAAAATTAGCAGCACTTTTACTGCAGAAGGTCTAGGATTCCCAAAAGTCCACTCATTTGGAGAGGAAAACCACGAGCGAGGCATTATAAAAATGAACCCATTAATGAGGATTCAGAAATTCAGGCCCACCAAAAGGAGATTTTGCTCAAAGCAAGCTCAGCAGCTTAAAGGCTCACGCTGCAAAGGAGGGAAACGCCGCGGACCTCCGCCGTTAAAGCACGGCGCGCGGTTTTGCAAGCCCTGCCTAGTCCGAGCAGGATGCCTTTCGCTTCCCGCCAGCGCACGGGGAGGTGGGCGCCCATTTGGTTCATCGTCAGCCCGCCGGGGCACGAGCGGCTCTCCCCGGGGGCTGGGAGCGGGTCTGCGGTGGGCAGCCGGCCTGGGAGCCCCCACCTTCCGTCCAGGTTCGAGCCAGCCCGAGGGAGCAGGGGCAAGCGCTGACCCGCGTGGCAACGGCAGCATCCCATTTACAGCCATCGAAGCTGACTTCAGCCCCAAGGGATTTGACGCCAAGAGCTGGCGCAAACCGTACGGCGACTAGAACGCGCCCGGCTGTGAGCTGCTGCTTGGGGGCATGAAATACCGTCACCCTCACGCGTTTCCCATGGGCAAGGGGGACGGGGCGCTTTCCTCCTCTGTACCAGCCCCAGGAGCGGGTCTGGGCAGCTGTGACCTGCCCCGGCTTTTGTCCCTGCAATGCCTCTGTCCCTGCAACAGAGCGCATCAGCAGAAGGGCTGGGGGTAATTTCCAGCTGCCTTTTTTTGCTGCCTGGGAGGGCTCAGTGCGGGACCCGCAATCTGCCCCAGGCTGAAATCTTGCTCAACCGCTCCCGCGCGAGGAACTCGGACCCTTCTCTCGCCCCAGGCGAGTACAAAACCTCACGGTTATCAACGTGAAACAGGAACAAATTGTGCAGTTTTTCATTTAGGTTGTGGCAGGGAGCTCGGGGCTTGGTTGCCCGGGTTTGCTCTGAGGCCACGAGGCACAAACACAACCTTTCTGAACCAAAAGCAAACCTCCTCCCGCGCTGCCCGGAGCGCAGGTCCCTACACCAACCGTCCTGCCCTGGAAGAAAGCGAGGCCCCACCATCAGCTGATCGCAGCCACCGAGGTCCTGCAAAATCTCCGGCAGCCGCACCACAAAGCATCCCCGCGGTGCTGGCTGCGTTCAAACCTCCGATAGGGAACCCACAGGGAAAACACCAGAGAGGCGGGCTGGATGCAGGCACAGGCAGGAGCTTCCAAGTGACGTAGGAGAGCAAGGCCACCCAGCCAAAGAGTTCTCCTTTAAGTCACCCAAACGCTATGAACACAGCGTGCGACCACCATTTTCTCTCTTTCTCCCCATTTCTTTGCAGCTCACGTTAAACTCCGCGCCCAGCGTCCTCTAGTCACTGGCCAGGGCGAGGGGGACCGCGTGGCACGACGGAGACTAGGCTCTCCATCTCCTCTCTCTTCTCCCACCCAAACCTTTCAGTTTGTCACCCTCGAAGTTAAAACAGCCAAAATGCTCCGGTAACGGAAGAAAGAAAGGAGGGAGGGGGGAAAAGCAAACAAACAAAAAAAAAAGTGCTTTTGTTTAAAAGCTGCTCGCGCAAAGCTCGCTGCCGGAAAGCAAGATCCGACTTCAAAACTCCTCTGCATCGCTAACGACCTTGTCGTAGCTCTCGTCACAGAACACCTTGCTCTGCCCTGGCACCTCCCCGCGTGCCAAAACAAAGACCGGCCTTTCCACAGGCAAACGCCAGCCGTTTAATTGATCCACTCAAGGACTTCAGCAAAGTATTAATAACGCGACTCTGTCAAACTAAAGGTTTCGCTGCCGTGCGGCAGACGCCTTCGTTGGATGGCGGCTCGTTTCACCCGCCTCTTTAATCTGGCATTTCCTACTCCCTGGGGAAGGTGCCGTTGAAAAGGCAGCTTAGAAGCGAAGGCTCAGCAGCAGGAAAGCAGAAAAAGTCCTAACGACGTTTACCTCTTTCACTCTGAAAAGCCATACTTAACCTGTAGCATGTACTCACACTCAATCTTAAGTATACACACAAGGTAGTATAACGAGTTCATTGTTAGTACAGGGGCATAAAAATGCCCCAAAACACACCAGGTCTGGGTCCCGCATGGTGCTTCACACACAGAATACCCCAACCAATTCTCCTCGCCCCCCTTCCTCGCCCTACGCTCTCCACGCCTGGGGTTACTCTGCATCTCCCTTCTGATTTACGTCGTTCGGGGGCGAGTTGTGGCGTTGTACGGCAGCGTGGCATTCTGGCTCAGCTGGTGGGATCTGCTCCAAGCAAGGCCCTCAGCTCCCGCTTTTCTCCGTTACAATCCCGAGCGCTCTGCCGAAACCGCAGTGGCGCAAACGTTGGCACTCACAGGGGCAGGGAGGCAGGGAACAGATACGCACAAGACAGAGCAAGCTGGGAGAATAACGGCACTTCTTCAAAACACCATGTCTAGCAGGTTAAAAAAAAAAAAACAAGAGAGAGAGAGGAGCTGATGGAACACAATCTACCGCCCCGCTGCGTTCTGTCTTGCGAAAGGATCTCAGCTCAGAGCCGTTACAGGAAGAGCGAAGGCGCGCATCTGTCTAGCGTCCCCCCCTGCGTCACAGATGGAAGCCACGGGCAGAGGAAGAGCCGCTAGCGCAGGGCCATGGCGAGGCAGGAGGTCGGGGAGCCCCAGCCCTGCTCTACGTCACGGCCACCCCATCCCACCGCTTCCCAGTTCGGTCCTGACTTCCAAGGCTACGGACATTTCATTTCCCGGGACACACCCGCCATAAAGTAAGTTATCACACACGTGTGCGTGGCGCCCCTCCACCAGCGAGCTCTCGGTGCTCAGCTCGTCCCCAGCCATCTGCTCCCAGGTGCTCTCCACGCCGGGGCGCTGGGCATCTAGCACCCAGACCTTTGCCACCCCAAAAAAAAAAAGAAAAGAAGAAGATAGGGACACTAGACTCGCTTCTCCCATGAAAACCATCCAGGTGAGGTGGCGTGAAAGATCCCAGGCCCTTCTCGGCACTAAAGCACCCTCCCTCCAGCCCCTCCTGCTCTCCTGGCTTTCACTGCCAGCTCCAAGCAGTCGGGAGCGGCTGCCGCCGTAAGCATCAGCTGCATCCTCCTCCACAGCTGCCTGCAGCAGAGCAGCAGGAGAGATTATCCCCGCATCTGTCACGGATGAATTTGGGACTCTGAAGTGCTTTAAGACGCCTCTGCAATATATTACCTACCTGCTTCTCCGACTTCGCCAAGTCCCCGTGGAAATATTTCATGTTTTATTTAAGCGTATCAGCTTAGAATACATCCATCTTCTGCAAGTGGGGAAGCATATCTCTGCATAATGCTAGTCGTGAGGGTAGTCGGCTATCAACAAATAATAGTTAATTACCTTTCTGCAGGTTTTTTTTTTTCCCCTTTAAGAAAACAGAAGCTGCAATTCAAACGATTTTAAAAGACCAAAAATAATTAAAAAAAATACTTGACCTTCATTCGCGCTCTCGTGAAAGCAGCAAAACCCAACCCTTTATCCCTGAGCTAAATCTGTCTGACCTGTGCCAGGCCCCTGTCATTTCCCCGCAGCAGGCTGAGGCGGGGCTGAGCCCTGCGCACCCGCCGTACGGAGCCGTTACACACGACCGGTAACAGCACGTGCTGCAGCAGCAGCAGGTCCCATCCCCAGCGCTGGGTGCCCCATCACCGAGCAGAGCTCTCCAGCGAACGTAAATGCAGATTATGGCACTCCTTAGGAGAAAGCACCCACGTTAACTTCCCGACGCGGTGCCAGAACTCGAGAGTTACAGGAGAGCTGCAGGAGGCTGGGCCCTTCGTTTCCATGAGATACGCCGCCGCCACTCATCGCCAGCACCAAATCTGCTCGCCCGTTCCTCGCCGCCCTGCCCTGATGGCTCTTAGGGTAAGGTTTTGCCTACGGACCAGAGTTGCCATAAGAAAAGGAGCACGTGCAAAAACGCCGCTGCCATCCCCAGCCATGAATGCCTGGAGCCGCCCCCCGCCGCGCTGCAGCTGGCTCCTCCAGCTCGTCGCCCTGCTGCAGCGAGATTGGCCGGGGAAATATCTGAAGCGCCTTACGCAAGCAGCCGCAGAAATATTGCAAAGCTCACCCTGCGGGGCAGCCAGGGCGAAGGCTCAGCCCTCCACCAGCCCGGCACAAGCCCACGACGCTCAACAAACGCCAGCGAACGTGAGAAATCCCAGCGTCGGGGAGACGCCAGCATTTCCAGCCTTGCCTCGATGCCCGGTTGCGATCAGACACTGAAACGGCACCCGGGCGGTGGCCTCAGCGGGCTGCGGTGGAGCACATCATCCAGCCCCGGCCGCCAAACGGCGGGTGGGAGGGGAGGCAGAAAATAGAGAGGGCCTTTGAAGGTGATCAAACATCTGAAGAACCTACCCTGTGGGGAAACACTGGAGGAGTTAGGTCGGTCCTCCCTGGAGAAGGCGCAAGGGGACCTCGCCGCGGTATTCCGACACTCAAAGGGCAGCTACAAAGAGGACGGAGGCGCTCTCTTCACGAGAGGGTCCCACGCTGAAGACAAGGGGCAACAGGCACAAGTTGTACCAGGGCAGGGTTCATCTTGATGTGAGAAACAATTTTTTTACAGTGAGAACAAGCAATCACTGCAACAACCTCCCCAGGGATGCGGTGGAGACCCCATCGCTGGAGGTTTAGGATGCAACCGGACAGGGTGCCGGACAACGCCATCAAGGCTCCCCTACCCACCAAAGGCTGGACCAGGTGAGGTCCCGTCCGCCCTGGGCTGCTCTGATCTTCTGTGATTTGATCGGGGGTGGGTCAGGCTGCTGAGCACCCTGGTGCGGCAGTGCACTGCAGCCACCCGAGGACGAGCGGCCCTGGCCGTGCTGCACCCACACCCCGCAGCACCCCGGGGGGACACACGCAGAGGGCAGCGGGGCTGCTGGGAGCGAGCGGGGCTGGGGAAGCGTTGGAGGCGATCCTGCTGCCAAGAGGGCCAACACGTGTCCCCGGGTCTCCTCGCCCCCTCCCAGAAATGCTGACCCCAGCAGCCACGGGCTGGCGGGGAGGAGAGGGAAAAGAAATTAAGGAAAAGAAATCCGCTTTAATGGAGCAAATCCCGGCACTCCTTCCCGCAGAGCCGCTGCAACCCATCTATGAAACCACCGTGGCAAATCCGACGAAACAGAGAGACGCGTGGCTGCAGGGCGAGGGGCTGCTGCGTCCCTCTGTGTCCCTCCCATGTACCCAGCCAGCACCATTGGCCGCATGCCCCAGCACCCTTGTCCCCAGCGGCACCAGGATCGCTTCGACGCGACCTGGGGTGGCCTTTAACCGCGCAGGAACTACGCTGCCGGCGGGATGGGGGAGCCAGGCAAAGTTCCACGTGGGTAATTAGTGCCGCACTACTTGCGATCATTGTGGGACAGAGACACAACGTCAAGGTTGACGTCCCCTAAACAGAAGTTGATTTTTGTCACTGCGTTGCTCTCCTGAGTTCTCGGGGTGGGAAAGGCAGGGGAGGAGGGTGCTTAAGCTTAGAGAGGTTTTGTTCTTAATCGATGGCTGCAAGAGAGCAAAGGTTTTCAGCTGGCTGCTCTGCAGCTTGAACTGAGCCTTTGCACAATGAAGGGACTACGGGGACAAGGAGTCCCTTTGCCACCAGCTGGCGGTCAGGAAGCTCTTCCCTCTGCCATCGTCACCGTCTGCCGCCAGCGAAGCAGAGCCCGCGGCAGCACCGGCTCTCAGCGCGCCGCTGCACCCCACGGCGCGGCCGGCAGAGCCAAGGATGCTCGGCTTCTTGCTGAGCTCTCCCACGCTCGCTCTGCGACGCGAAGGAAGGGGACAGACCCAGCCTTGCCAGCCTGGTTTGTTTAAAAATACGGAGCAAAGCACAAAAAAGAAATAATAATCTTGCTGTGCGATGGTAGGTTGGGGTGAACAGCCTTCCGCTCTCTTTATAGCTGAAGGAAATGAGGTTTCGGCGCTCACGTCTGTCCCCCAAAACGCTGCTGGGCTGGGCAGGCAGGAGCAGGGAGAGCCTCCTTCCCCGCCTGCCTGAGCAAGAGCTGCAGCAGCAGCGCAGACCCCCCAGACGCCAGAGCATCCTCGCAGAGGAGCGCTCATCCTCACGCCCTGCGGAGCCGAGCCCCGAGCCTGCAGCCGGCTGCGGCCACGAGGACCGAGCCTCCAACACCCAAGATCTCCCCGGAGCCACCCGATACCCGCCACCTCTCCAAAGGGGCTCCTGAGCTTTCCTTCCCAAACAAGCCTCAAACAAAACAACCCCCCACCCCGTGCCCCGTAGCGATGAGGGGAGCGGGCTCCTCTCCTCGGAGGCTGAGCTGCAACCATTCGCAGCTCGTGGCAGCGGCACCGCAGCCAGCACCCCTTCCCCACGCAGGCTTAACGCCAGCCCCATGGCCCCGCAACGACTACAAGGCTTGCGAGAGCAAAGATTAATGTTGTGTGCATGTATATTTAGCACATAGCGAACATGCACAAAGAGCTCTGGCTGCCTCGGCCGGGGCTGGAACGGCGTTACGTCAGCCCCCGCGGCGTGGCCGGGACCTCAACCGGGAGCAGACGGCAGCTTTCCCCTGCAAAAAAATTCGGAGACTTTTGGGAGTCTGCCCTGAGGCGAGGGGAAGGGGACAGCCACCCGAGCCGCTTCTCACACCAAGCCCTGCGTCCCGCCTCGAGACCCTTCCACCTCACCGGAGGCAAACCGAAAACCAGCCCGGTTTAGCGCGGGCTTGAGCGCCACGAGCTGGAGCTGCTCGCCGGCACCAGGCTTCGCCTGGGAGAGCAGCGAGGCCTCTGCCAATATCCCGACCAGGGCCGTCACCGGTTTAGGCGTAGCAGCGCGCAGCCCAGTTCAAACTGTTTATTTTTCCGCGGGCGCGATGCGCGTCTCGCCTAGCTCACCTCCCCGGTAACCTCAGCTGACCGTGAACCTGCAGCATGCAGGCTATCCGATTACACCTCTCTAGAAAAATCTTCCCCTAAGGAGCAGCACGTCCTCACCCTTGAGACCCTTTCCCAGCACAGCAGAATGTAAATGCAANCTCAGCTGACCGTGAACCTGCAGCATGCAGGCTATCCGATTACACCTCTCTAGAAAAATCTTCCCCTAAGGAGCAGCACGTCCTCACCCTTGAGACCCTTTCCCAGCACAGCAGAATGTAAACGCAATTATTTCAGCCTATTACCTGCAAAAAACAGAGGCGTGAGCGGCGCTGGCACCCCTGGCCGCAGGGCAGGCGGGAGCACCTCGGGCCTTCTTCACGCTGCACAGCGGCACACGTGGGGATGTGGGCTGCTGCGCGCCGGGGCCAGCCCCGCGCAGGATCCAGCCCCGCTGGCACAGAGGGAGCGGACACTTACAAAAATCAATGGGGAGAGAGGTAGTTTTTAGGAAATGAGGCTCCGTACGGCCCACTGCTCGTGGAAAGGTTTAAGGTTTTATAACTCGGTCTAATCTGGAATGATTTTTCATGGGGATGCTGCCAAACTCCAAGTCTGCGCCCCAGCTGACAGGAATACAAACACACGCCGAAGACAGGGATCCTGGGAACCGCTGGACAGCTTTGGCTGAAATTTTTCAAATAATTCCGCATGAGACAGACATACAACAGAAAGACTTTTCAATCCAAACAGCTCAAGTTCGGCGAAGTCAAACACGGCAGCAAAAAGCGTCCTCGCGGCAGCTGTCTGGATGGAGCAGCCCAGGAGCGGTACCAGCTCCGTGCACGCACGCACGCCCCGGGGTCCCTGCACTCCAGCGTCCCCGTCCCTTACAGCTTTGCCATAAGCACCGTGTGTCGCCCATCCCCTCCGGAGGAAAGCGGTGGCAGGTGGGATGGCAGCATTTAGCACGTCACATCCCAAAGTGCAGCGTCACGTCCCGCGTCACTGCCTTCTCCTCCCAGACACCTCAGAGGAAATTGGGGCCGCATCCAGGCTGAGGTTCCCGAAGCACCCAAGCAAGCAGGCACCCGACCGCGCCGAGTGCGAGCAACCAGAAGTTATCAAGTGCAAGGGACCGTGTTCGTGCCACGTGCATTTGTGCAAGGGAAAGCAGCAAGGGCTCCTGCCCCTACCCACCTCCTCCCAATTCCCGGCAAAGGAACCGGAGGATTTTAAGGCAGAAAAGGTCTCTTTCATCCAGCAGATAACAGCTGGAAACCGATGCTTGGCAAACTCAGACTTCAGATGGTGGGGGGGGTGTTTTTCAGCTGCAAGGGCAATCGCTCCCCGCAGCCCGCCTGGGAGCGGGCCGGCTTCGCCATCGCTCCGAGCCTTCACGCTACGACAGGACACCTTCCACATCACGCACGGAAACGGACGCGCTCCTTCAGGCCTGGGCACACAAACCTGGGTTTGATTTTTCTTTTTGCAGGGGAGCTGAGCAGACCGACCCCTCATCCGGCCATCTCACCCCCCGGGAAGCAGCACAGCCCTGCGGCAACCCCGCACCCATCCTTCCAGCCCCCTTCGAAGGGACCCAAAGGGCAGCAAACCCGGCCGGCTCTCCCCTCCGTCCTCTGGTGCAGAAAACCTCGGCTGAGAGAAGCGCAGGAAGGACCCCTGTGTTGTAAAAACACGCTGGCGCGTTTGGTCCGGGCGCTCTCGTAACCCCTGCAAGCCCTGAAGTTTTAATCGTTCGTTCTCTGCCTTCACCGGGGCAAACAGCCGCGGGGGAAGGCTGCAGAGATGCTCTCCTCACGGGGACAGAGGCAGCGGCCCCTGCATTTATGCCACTTCAAATGCCCAATTCAGGGTCTTGCGAGGGGAGAAAAAGAAAAACACAAAACCCGACCCCGTAACCGCCTCATCGAGGACTCCGCAGTAACGCGCGAGCCCTGGAGGGTCAAACGGGGATCACGTGAAGAGTCAACTCTGGTATTTCTGGATTTTTAAGCAATGTGACTTGAAACTAGTCAAGATTACCATCACTTCGTAAGATTCACGTACGCGCGCACACGAACGTGACCCGTATCATATAAAACGTATGCTCCTGTACATCCACAAACAGTACCAACGCGTCGCCATTTATGTACGATTTCGCACATTTACAGTAGGTTGAACGTTTAGTTTACAAAGTCCACCCGCACACCCTAATTACAAGCACACGACAGCGTAAGCCACGAGATCTGCGGAGCCTTGCTGCACCACGCTGTATTCGACATCTCGGTGCGCCACGCCTCCAGGAGGATAATTTACCCAAAAACTACTTTCACCAACCCTTGGGCAAGAAATACCATCTGCAGGAGCCAAGCGCTGCATTTTCAGATGCATCCCTTAATTAAGCAGATTTTAATTGGGCGACTCAGAGCTTTAATTAACGGCAAATTGTTCGTGCGCATTCATTTTTGGGTCACGTTCCCAGACGGGATCTTTTCTGGGTTGGTTTGGGGAGTTTTGTGTTTTGCAAGGCCGGGTCGTAATTATGGTTATTGCACTTTACAGGGGAAAAGGAAAAACAAACCAGCTCCCAGCAGCCCTGGAGGCACTGGACTCCCGAGGGGTTTCCCACTTTCCCCTCCTTAACCAGAGCGTCCCTCGAATGGCAGGGTGAGCTCAGCAAAGCCCCCGAGACACCCATGCTGTGCCCAGTGGTGCTGGCACATCTGGGCACCGGGGACGCAGAGGGAGGATGCCCAGAGGCAGCTCGTGCACCCCAAATCAGAGAAACGCTGCCTTTCCCCCACCATCACAGACCCATAGCGCTGCGAGGGGTCTCGTTTAGGAACAGCTCAAACCACGGAAAATGGGTGCAAGTTCAGTATCTCAGCCTTGGGAAGGAGGCGCCTGGGGCTTTGCCTACCCCGCACACCGCGCCGTGCACGGCAGCTCACACACGGCTCCCCAGCACGGGGATCACGGGGAGATCAGCTCCCACCCGCTGCCTTGTAACGCTCCCTTAAAAATCAACCTCTCCACCACTTCCAGGCCCGCTTGCTGCTCCAGGTAGTGTGCGGATGAGGGCTCAAGGGACAGATTTGATTCAGTGCAAACACTGTTTGCTTAAAGGGCACGGGTGTGCGCTGAGGGAGCGGTGCTCACAGAGGGCAGAACGCCAGGCGCCAATCCCCCCCACCCATTTCTGGCACCCTCGGCCCTCCCGAGAACAGCCACAAACGCAACAAACGGCCGCAGCCCGCTTCCCATCCCGCATGGATTCAACTTTCGGGCTTTCACAACGCAAAGCCCCAGCTGGGGCGTAGGAGCTTTGAAAGGGACCTCTCCCAAGCACGAGCCACGCAGACCACTCTTCAACCTGACGCAAGGGACGAGGTGGTGCCACCCCCGTGACAGCGATCCTCCAGAAACACCAACTGCCTGCTACCCCAACCCACGCGGAGAACCGGGAGGCATCAATAAATCACCTAACCCTGACTGAGGTGCAGCGAGGAAAGGAGGTGGGGATCCTCATTTCCTAACGGATCCATCTCAGAAAGGGACCCCGCTTCCCCTGCAGCCCTAAGGTGCCACAAATGCCGCACGCCGTGCCCTCTCCCCCGCCGCTGCACAGAGCGGGGGCAACGCGCAACCTCAACGAGGTCCCGCCGGCTTTGGACACCAACTGCCGGCTCAAGTCATTAGCTGCTCTCCGCTGGCACTCGCTCTGCGCTTCAATTATTCCCCACTTGACTCGGGCTCAGTGTGCAACGCGCCCGGCCGGCCGCAGGAGAGCCACGGGTCACTGCTCCAGCCTGCAAAGCCGAGGCCAGCTCCAAGGTCAGGAAAGCGAGCCAAGCTCTGCTGCCAGCTGCTCCTCACCCCCCAGCCCTCTCATTGAGGATATTTATTGCAGCTGAGCTGCACAGGCCCTCCCCGGGGCAGAAATGCACCATCAGTAGGGACTGGCCAAGGAACAAAAGCCGCGACCCCAGAGAACTGTCCTGTTCCGTGCCAAAGCCTGAGAAACTCACACATTCCGGGAACCGTGCCCCATTCATGGGCAGGATCTACAACATTTCAGAGCTTCTGAAAACCTGCCCAAGCTCGTGACCTTTGCCAGCCTGGGCAGCAGCGATCCCAGCGTAAAGCCACACACCTGGGTGACGCTCAGTCAAATCCTCCTTAGGGCTGCCCCGTGACCCACAGGAAACAAAACCCCATAATGAGCATGACGCTTCCTACCGCTGCTACAGCCAACTGGCACTTCCAGCTCTTCCCTTCCCTGCTGTGCCCAGGGAAACACGGGGCTGCAGAGACCCCCCCGCCCCCCGTCCCCTCCCTTCCTGCACACACAGCCCAATACCCTCACTCGAGTTATTACCTCCCAAGTTCCTCGGTTCAACCCCAACCTCCCCTGTGCTTTATTCCCACTTGGATTTTGCTCCAGTTCCAGCCCCTGGAATGCAATTCCCAGCTCAGTTTCCCAAGCTGTGAACTGCATCGCTCCAGCCTCGTTTCCCAGCCAAGGTTCAAGTGGAGTTAAGCTCTACTGAGATAAATCAGTGGTTTCCCCCTCAGAACCACATCCCCATCCACGCGGCTGTATTGAAGCATCTGGCACGTTCCTCCACACACGTTTTTGGGCAGGGGTTTGTGCGGTGGCCAGGAGCGTGGGGTCGCCGCCTCCGACTGGGACCCGTACGTGTTAGCGCAATGCAAAAGCAGCAACGCGCGTCCTAGAAACAGCCGGCGCTTCCTTCGAAACATCCTTTTTTATAGTCGCCCCGTCAACGTATTTGCCGTCCCCCGCACAGCCCATCGCTTCCCGGTGAAAACTCCAAACTTTGGGAACAGCCGGCTTGCAGCCCATTCGGAACGTGAGCGGCCCGGACCCCGCTGGGGCTCCTGCCGTGCCGAGGGCCAGGGCTCAGTGTTCCCAAAAGTTTTGTGCAAAGTTTCAGGACGGTGACTTGGTGGCCGGAGGGAGACGACGAGGGACGTGGGGACACGCCGCAGTGCCCCGCATGGAAGAAGAGCTCCGGCTGGGGCACACGCAAGCCCGTCGCCCTGTATTGGACATCCGAGAAGCCACGCACAAACCCCGGCAAGTCCCGCGCTCTGCCCCCGCAGGGAGGGGGACACCGAGCCCCAGCGGCGGCGCTGCCCCCAGCCCCTCACGCCACACCGAGACCCCTCAAGGGGAGACCTCCCCCGGGGGCCCCATTCCGCCCCCGCAGCAAGCGCGGCTGCCCCGCGGCAGGGATGCCGGCCCCCGGGGGGGAACTCCCGCCGCCCCCGCGCACAGCCCCGGCTGCTGGCGCCGCCCGGAGCC
>VZSC01017628.1:92534-195852 GCA_013398225.1 Steatornis caripensis | reverse complement strand
GGGGTTGGACTGGATGATCTCCGGAGGTCCCTTCCAACCCCTGCCATTCTGTGATTCTATGATTCTTTGACACAAAAACCTCTGGTTGTGACTTCCTGTAGTTCTTTTTGGCACTGCCAAAAAAATGTAAGTTTTGGCAGAATAGTCAAAACAATACTAATAGAATGTAGTTGATGACAGAACTCTCCAATACTGATGAGTTACGAACCACAGGTATTTTCTCCTTCTAATCTGCTCAGTTTATCCTTTTTCAGAAAGGCAATGTATCTCAGGCATGTACCTAAGCATACGAGAAGACCCGTTCCAGTGAACATTGATGACAAATTTTACTGATGTTGCTGAATGGGGGACAAGAAAAGGGAAAGCTTTTGGCCACTGCTCTCCCTCCAATCTCTTGTCTTCCAAGACAGACTAACTGGTCTGCCCTCTTTACAGGAGTTTCAGAAAATGACAGGAATTTGTTTGTTCAGTGTTTTCAGATGACAGAGCAAAGTCCTTGTCTTTTCAGAGTACATCTTCCAAAGGTGCAGCAATAGCTACAATAAGCAGTTTCACTGGGTCGCTGTCTGCCCCCAAGCTCAGCAAGGTGTTTTCCTTTCGCCTACAGAGTATCTTCAGTGACTCATGGCCTTTTGCATTGTGTCTTTCTGAAACTTCATACTGTTATCTGAAATTTCACCAGGTTTCACTTTGTGTGTATGGATTTGGTAGGGTCCAAGATTCAAAATGAAAAGCAGGGATCAGAAATTTGGGATAAACTACAACTGGCCAGTATCACAAAAAAAATAAATACGAGGTTTACATTGAAAGCAGAGAGAAAGAGCCAACAACTCTACATAAACACACATTATTTAGTGCAAAGTTACATCCTTACCCAGATTCTTGATTTTTCAGCGTGTGCATAGCATCACTTTCAAATAATTAATGAGCACGACTCCCTGAGACCTCAAAGTCAGTTTAGATTTTTTTTTTATATGTATCTAATCCATTTTTCTACAGAAGCTTTGAGGCATGTTCTTGAAGTTTGTGCTAGGAATTTTAACCGCACCAAAAGGTTTGTACAGGCGAGAGTCGGATAAAAGATGACAAAGCTCTCTTATTGCGAAGCGATAACACTCGAGAGATTCTGTTATGTGTCTGTCTGTCCCTGTAAGCTGAAGCATCAGATTTTGCGTATATGGATTAACTTACAATTACCATAGATAAAAGACTGTTGGTGGTGTTACTTTCACCAAATCTTCTCACACTGGGGATTTTTTGTCGTTTTCTGTGGCTAAGCAGTACACACGCAGAAAGGGAAGAATGCTGACGTGTGTGAAAAAAGTACAGCGGTTACCCTTTCCTAGTCAGAACGCAAAACACTCCTGTAGCTGTATCGGAGATCATGGCAAGGACACTGTGCCAAGCACTGCTTATGCATCGCTAATATAAGCCCACCATCTTCAGACCTTTCAGAAAAAATGCATTTCATGAAAGCCTCTGCCAAGCCTTAGCAGTTATATCAGATTTTGTCCAACAATGATGATTAAGAGCTTCCCGCTTTGCGAAAAAGCACAGTAGTTTGGGGAATGGGCTATCTGGGGTGGGGTTGGGTTTCTGACCTGAGGCACCATCATCAGTGGTAGTGCCTGGTCCAGGAGGCAGCTCTCACTACCTGCAGCTGCTGGTAGCTCCAATGCAGCCCTTGAGGATGGGCATCCCTGTCCTCAAGCACCTGGTGGTGGGTCAGGGAGAGGGTCCTTGGGGAGTGGGCAATGCCAGCTCTTGTCTGCTGTCTTCAAGGAGACAGCGACGTGTCTCTGCAGCAGAGCCTGGCAATTAGAGCGGGACAACTCCTATGTTGTCTTTCCAAAAGCTCTCCAAAAGCAGTGATAAGATGCAGGAGGTTAACAGGGAAAAATACTCAATCTCTTTTCGAGTGCAAGATCTACAGAGCATCAAACAAAACTAAAGGACCAGGTGAAGCTAGGTGGTAAATTCAACCTGAACAAAAGGCAATAGTCTTCATTCACTTATGATCACAGTCCATTGGAGATGATAGCAGCTTACACAAGCGCACAAAGGAATTGGATGAATTCATGTATGAAAAAATCCATCTTGCACTATTAAACAGAAAGAAACTACTGCTGGCTCAGGAAGCACCTGCATCACAAATCACCGAAGCCGCAAAACTGGGTCAGGGCAGTTTCATTATATGCTTGTCCTGCTTTTATGCTTTTTCTTATGCATCTTCTATTTGACAGTCTTGGATACAAGCTTCTGGACCTTTGATCTGATTCAGTTTATGGTTATTCTTGTAGTGTCATAATCTTCAGAGAATCTTGGCCAAAGCTATGACGTTTGAGTAAAATCTATAATTTGTATAAGTGAGTGTGATCTACTGCAATAAATACATAATTGAAGGGAGGGACATACTTTTTTTTTTATTTTTGATACATTAAAATAACTAAAATTGTCCTATACAAGTGGTTTCCCATTTTCACTTGGCTACACTTAATTTGTTTTACTAACCTGCCCACATGCTTAGCTTTCTTATTGCTGCACTGTAGTATGAAGCAGATCTGCGAAATAACTGGTGGAACACAGCCAGAGGGTGGGAAGTTTCAGTCCAAAGTTTGCAGCCTGATTCCTATGCATATCAGCAGAAAAAAAGAAATCCTAATCTGAGATTTAACACCTCCATTGACGGGTTTGTTTTTTCTGAAATTATTTGCAGTGTGTGTCTGTGTAAATGTTCCTAAAACCCCAATCTGTCAGATGAAATATGGAATAATAAATCTGTGCACTGTACAGAAAGGGCAATGCCTGGCGCTCCTGAGAGCTGGAGCCAGGTACCCAATTCTGCCACTGGTCCAGCAAGTGACTTTGCTGTGCTCCTCCTCTTCCTCACGCACACCTAGATTTCGGTACCTGACAGATGATATGCTCATTGCGTTTATATTCACTCCCCACGCAGACCACAACTCTGTTACTGTACTGACAGACGCAGGGCAGAGACTGATGCACAGCAGTGCAGTGATTCCCAGAAGAAGGAGCCCTGGCCAGTTTTGGCCAAAGCTGTGCTGGGGACATGGGCAATGGTGGCCAGGGACTGCACCCAGCTGGCTGCATCTGTGTGGGCACCCCATTTGGGAGGGAGAAAGACTGGGGTAAGAGAGTTTTCTCTATGGACACAAGTCCCATTTGATTTGTCGGTTTAAATGCAGCCTGTAAGTCTGGATGCAATTACTATTTGCAAAACAGAGGATGACCTGAGAACCCACTGAAGGCAAGAGGGGTCTTTCCTTTTATGTTGATGGGGTTTGGACCAAGCCTGCTGTGCCCAGTCAGGTTGGTGTTTGGAGCTACAGAAATCCTAAAAGAATACAAGAAATATCTATCGGTTCTGTGAGGAGCAAAGGCACTTAGCCGAAGCACGTATGTATACCTGCATTTTAACAAATGATTTGCGGGCTACTGTCTAAGACATGCGAAAAGTCAACGATATGTAAAGGAAGCAACTTTTAGGATGGAAAAATTGGGAGTTTAAACTGATTACTCGTTTCTGGACCTGTTTTCCTTGTCAGGGGAATGCAGCACTGGAGTTGACAACGCAGCAGTTTACAACACTCGAGGGCACCAACTGCACTATTCGCTGCTCCCTAACGCTCACAAGCAACAGCCCTACGAGCTGCAGCTGACACTAATGGCTTTCATACACCAGAACCATGTGAAAGTCTTCGAGCCATTGCAATTTGTCTATTGTATCATGTTACGACAGCACTGCTGTACCAGTATTCCAGTACAATATTAATGCAATGCAGATGTATTAAGCTATTGCATCCCGGTTTCTATTGAAATATATTAGCAAAAGAGACATGTGGGTGCAGTTGTACTCAGGTCTTCAAAGAATCCCTGAATGGTCCAAACACTTCCAATTCCCAGAAACATTCAACTTGTAAGCTATTGACTGAAAATGTCTAGACCATTCAGAATAATTTTGGGCAGGCAAACTGAAAAAGATCCAAACTCCTTTTTTGAAGTATGGCTATATTTTATATAGACACGTGAAATGTCACGTAACAGGTAACAAATTTTTAAATAACAGTAGGTTGCAAATAGCATTGCACCAAATATCCTAACTCCGTGACCTTCAAAAACGGTCTCCAGGCAAAATGAAAGCATAGGAAAATATTTTGTAGTGCTCTTTTCCCTCTTTTTTCAATACATTTGCTTCTCAGTATTTAAAGTGGGTTTGCAGATATTGGGATAGAGTCTATCATCAGTTCAAGTGAGGCGGGAGGCTTTATTTTCAATATGACTATGGATAAGTGCTGTCTACTTCAGAGGGTACTATGTGGCTTAATTAATGTTTACAGTGCCTCGGGAGTCTTACCCACATTAAAAGTATAATAAGAACTATTCCTAATTAACTTCCTACTAAAAAGCAAAGTTTTGTGAAGTTTTAAAGCAGAACAGTGGGTGCATTTGTGAACTCCATTTATTTGAATCCCTGGAGTAGGAAAAGTTAGTGGGGAAAGTGCTAAAAATCTTCAATTAATTTTCCTCAACCTGTGGGATTTAATTAAGATGTTAGCAAAACCCTGCAAGTTTCCTGTGGGTATTTCTTATTTAATTTTCAGTTTCATGAAGACAGATTTTGCAGTTTAGAACAGATTTTGCAAGCCACAAGGAGACTAGTTCAAAAATAGATGTTAGTTTAATAAAATTGAACTGGGTATGGATCAAATTATCTAGACAAAATTCAACAGTTGTATGCAGCACTTTATATCATTCACATTCTGTAGTTTCCTTGCTTTGAATTTTTTAAAAAGGATTGCTTAGGATCTCAGAATATATCTCACTGGCATAATTCAGCACCATGTAGAGATACCTGTGAAAGAGCTAACTCAAGTATTGGAAGCTATGTATCTCTGCTAGTTCAGAATTATATGTGAGTTAATTAGTCCTGGGGAGAAGAGGACTGTGTTAGCTTCAGTGGAGCACAATATAACACAGCGATACCCGAGCTACCTTCTCTAGGCATACCCTCTAGGTATATAATTCCAGTTGAGAAGTAGGGAACTATTAGAAGTACCCACATCACTGCGTGCAATGCACCACGCCAAAAAGGAGCACTTGCTTTGCCCTCAGGGTGCATCTACACTAACAGGTAGAAGACCCACTTCCGTGTGCAGAACTATAGCCTGTGACTGAGTGTCCTCAAAATTTTGCATTAACATACCACCAATTCTGGCTTTATCTATACCCATCAAACAAGTTATTGTGGAGAAATGTGAGTGCTGCAAAAGCCCATTTCCTGGTCACCACACAGCATGTGGGACCAAAAGGTTGTCGTTTAGAAGGTGTCAGAGTTGAAGAGCTCCATCCATGTGAAGAAACAGCAATGGAGTAATGGATTACCGAAGACAAAAAAAAGAGGGGTTAGCGAGAAAGAAACTACATCTTTGTCCGGGAAAGTGTGGGTGAGCTTTAGAAACTACTTGCCGCAAAACCGTATCAGGACAGGAGGGATCTATGTTCAGTTCTGAGGGTGAGTCCTGGCTCTGGGCAGCTCTTGTTCCTTCTCTTCACTTGCCACGCTTTCTAGCTTCTCTCCTCTCACAAAGTCACTTAGTGCTCAGTATTTGTCACCAGACTCAGCCTGAAGAGATCTTCTGCCTTTGAGAAAAATGTCACCAGCACCCAGCATCGCTGACACTCCCCACAGCTAGAAGAGCCTGGTGAATGGGTCTTGAAGCTATGGGTGATAAGCCTTCAAGCTCCTTGCCAGCAACCTGCTTAATTTAGACATGTGAATACACCTACGGCAATAAATGCTTAAGGCTAAGATTTTCAAAATAGGTTTGAAGGAATTAAACACCCAACTCCTATAGGCTTTCTCAGTCTAAGTGTTTTTCTGGATTGGGGCCAGAGTGCTAATCAATTTGCAGTCCTGAGCTCACAATGAGGAACTTAAATCCCAACTTCTCCAGTGTGCTGCTTGCCTTCTCATTTGACTTTGGCCAAGAGTGTGCAATAGCATCTCTGGCTTTGGAATACTAAGGCTTCACAAGTGTTATTTT
Source organism: Steatornis caripensis (assembly GCA_013398225.1). NCBI lineage: Eukaryota > Metazoa > Chordata > Aves > Caprimulgiformes > Steatornithidae > Steatornis > Steatornis caripensis. The sequence continues at coordinate 189,787 of VZSC01017628.1, read as the reverse complement.
ACATCTTTTTGGACAAGGTTTTTGTCTGATGTGCAGCACAGCCTGCAAAAATATATCCTCTAACATGTAGAATTCCAAAAAGTGTGGTAATATCTGTCTAATGCAACATCTGTCTAGCATTAAATCTGAAGAATTGGAACCGTTTGTTTGATGAGCCATGTAACAAAGATGGAAATTCATTCTTAGAATATCAATGGGGAACTTCTTTTTTTGTTTTAATGAAATGTGAGATGATTTCAACAAAAAATTATATCTGCCAGCACATATAAGCCTCCGGGCAGCTTGTAAAAAGTTTATAAAAATCACGTATAGACTCATTAGAAGATGTTGGGGGCAAAATACAAATAGCCTAAGATTTATGTGCTGTTTAGCAATATACAGGTGCTCCCAATGAAAAGAACCAACAGAAAACTTGAGGGTATTTATGCAGACTACATACTTCCTGCTACACAATAGGTTGTTTGTCCTCATATTTTATTCACAAATAATTTGAGACCACAAATAATGTAAGAGTTTGCTACAGAAATCACTAAGGTAGTGCAAAGTAGTCTCTCAGAGGTGCTAGACAGGGATTTCCAGAGGCCCTCCTCCACCATCAACCAAGCAACCGATAAGGGTAAGGACCCTCCATGCCAATGCAGCAAAAACGATCTCTATGAAATCGTACCAACTTGGATGGGATTCAATGAATTAGACCATTTGGGAAAAAAAATTACTGAGAAAAAGAAGTACAACAAACATGGGAGAAGATGCCGGTACTGCAGGCTGTTGTCAGACTTGACAAGGTTTTTACAGAGGTCAGGGCAAGCTGGCTGTGGGTAATGGTACGTCTGAGGGAGACGGAGCATCCTGTAATGCATCTAGGCTCTGGAGGGATAGGAATATGACAGATGGGAACAGATGAAATTTGCCCACAGAATGCTAGTATTGACAGGTTGAAGTGTCAGTATTTTCTCCTTCAGACAACACTTAAAACCCACCCCCACAACCTATTTGACTTCAGACACAAAGCTTAAAGGAAAATACAGTGGTTTTTTACCACAATCATTGCATTATACCAATAACAAGAGGCTCTTTGGCTCAATATAAAATTTCAAAACCAAGTTCTCCTTTGAAGATTCATTGAGATTTTTCTCTGTTTTCATGTTAGTGTCAAATATAGTATGATCTTTCTTGCTTCTCAGCTTGCTCAAAGCATAACCTTGTTCAGCTGACCAGCTGTCACATATCCATAGTTTCCATTGGAGACCCTGTTAATTTGTCATTAGTTCTTTTGTTTATTCTGTTAACAAAATAAACATTACTTGAACAGTAAAGATTAATTTTTATTAATGTCTCAGGAAAAAGAAGTCTTTATTTCAGACAGTAATGAAACCAGGGCTGTTTCTCAGTTCAGTATATGTTTAAATGCCTTGCTTATGTCTCCCATTATAACTGGGAAACTAAATCATGTCTGTTAGAAACCAAATAATGCTTATTTATGACTCACTTCTAGGCTTTTTTGCTCCCATTGTTCTCATTTTATTTAGTACAATTAAAATACAAAGGACAATGACTATCCATAGCTTTCGGCACATTACCAATTATTTAAAATACAAGTCCGACACAACAGAGCTCACGCACAACAAAATTAAATTAACTTAGTGAGCTAGTAATTCAAAGCAGTAAAACATATCCTGTCCCATTCATTCCCTCAATTCTTCTCAAAAAGCCTTAGGAAATAGACAGTCTTTGTAGTATGCTTTAAAGGTCAAAAGATTGCGTTTGAAACTTTTCCTCTCGTTTAAACTGAGGGGACTGGTGCTTGCATCCCTCTGGTGACACCAGGATTGGTTATGTCAGCAAAATCTGAAAGAAACAGTAAGGCAGAACTTCACAATATCTTAACATCCAGCCAAGAAACCAACCAGCAGCCAAAAATCACGGGACGCAGATCTGACATGCTTACAGACAAATACTGTTACACAAGCTCAGTCAGTTGATTGCTGGCTCAGTGTAGCCGGGCACAAAAATGGTGGAGTCCGGGTAAGGCTCGTTTTATGGAAATAAATTAGTATAGCGATTAGGGGTATAAGGTTTTCTTTTTTCAGTTTGGCCACTGAAGCAAATTAAATTTAACACAGCCCCCCTGAATTAGGCAGTTTGGACTTCAGAACTAAACCAAAACTCTTTGGTTTTCAATTTGAACTCCATCAAGCAAAAAGAGGAAAATGTCATAAGGCTTCATTTCAGTACAAAGTTGTATCATGTACGTTAAAAAACGTTTCAGCTTCGTTTGAGGCATCTTTATGAGAACAAAAGCAGTGCATGAGACTGAGGGAGCCTACACAGCCGTGACGGAGATGGCGAGACAGCAGTCTCCTCCCTCCTCACCATCCGGCTTGCTGTGTCCTCCCCATGCGCGGGGGACAGGAACCACTATCCCAGCAGTGCGCCTGGCTCCCAAACCAGAGGGAAATGCTCGTGCTGGTCCTGATGTGACTATTTCATTTTGCATAAAACAACTTAAAAAGCCACCAGCACAATCCAGGACTCCAGGCGTCTTGCCCCTTTGGTGAATACCCAAAGGCCACAGGCTCTGGAGGCATCCTCTCTCGACAAGTGTTTGTGAAATGATGCAGTAACAAGAGGAGAGATTTGCCGGGCATCCCTTCCTCACTGGTCCCAGAGATTTTGTTTGAGTACATACCTGAAAACCCTTTCTCTGAGGATGTGTTGTTGAGCTAGATTTTGCTCCTGTCGGTTTGAAGCAACCTGTGGGCTACGGGTGGTATGCACTGTGGAAGTCCTTGCCCTTGAGCATGGTGCTGTAGTCGATCCCAGGTCTGGTGGGACTGAAATGTTCAGATCTCCTCAGGCAGAACATACAGCTGAAGCTGAGTTTTGCACAGACTCAATGAACATTCAAATTGCTAGGTGACTGGGGAGGCCATCCTCTCTACAACCTCACACCTAGCTCTGAGGAAATAAATTTACACACATCTACCCCTGAGGACAGAAAAAACCAAACAAGTTAAACAGTTCTGCAGATGTGGATTGAATTCAAGGATATTTTCAGGCCATTACAAATCATGTTTTTCAGTGAATAATCTATTTGTTGGAAATAAACGGCCTAATCCTAATGAAGAGCCAGCTCTTTTCCTGCTGCTGGAGTAAACAATTGCTCTTTTTCCCTGGGGCAGGAATCACACCCACATGCTTCCAGGCTTCCTTCCTGAATTACCTCCTCAGGCAGGGTCCATCTCTGATGAGAGGGGCCACACCTGAGAGTGGTATCTGTAAATACACCAAGGAACACCCACTCCCTCTTCCACAGAGCACCTCTTGTTGCACTCTGATCCCCGGTAAGTGACCTGCCACGGTCTGTGCCGGTTTCTGTTTACAGCCCTTGCTGCCTATAATGCTTCTGAACAAAACTCACAAGGCTAAAAAACCCCATGATCTCCTGGAAGCATCTTGCAGGAGAAACATGAAAGGGCTATCCTGAGCACTTCTGCATGTTGATTTTTTAAGACTAGGGAAAGCAACTTCAGAGGCCTAGCGATGCTCTACTTGCATTCTGCCTGTCTAAAGTCTGCTTAAGGTTTCCTTACCAGGTGCCCTTTTTCTTCAGCTTTTTTCCTCAGAAAATGTGCAGCTACTCCACTACAGAGAATTCAGAGAATTTATAAACGTGCATGTACCGTTTCCTATGCCCCATGGATTTTTCGAGAACAGTGTTTTATTTGTAATACTGTGAGATCTTCAGGGAAAGCAAATAGAAATTGCAGAAGCAGAGTAAACCCTGTGGACATGCTTTTCAGAAAACCTCCTTTTTCAAACTACTGAGATGTCAGATTAGCAAAACGTATTCTCATTGATAATAGCCGAAATGTAGTGGAGAAATCAGGGACCAGATTCGGCTCTTGGGGCCGTAGGTGTAAATCACAGTGAACTTCAATGGAATTGGGCCCATACCATCAGAACCTCATCCTCTCATGGCAAGTCAGTGCTAACATGTCATCCAGAAGAGGTAGAAGTGATTTTTGCTGCACATCACTCAGCATATGAATTTTCAGCTGGGAGGGAAAGAGTTTAGCTCTTCTCTGAAGCCAGTTTACATTCATTGCTCTCTTAATTAAAGCAGGGTGTTATTTTCCCAGACCGAAGGGGATTAGAAATACAATGGCTTCAGTGAAAGCTGAGAATAACTTCTCTGTGATGCATTAGTAGGATGACAGAGGAATGAAAGGTTTAGTAGGCATACTTCTCAGAATTTGTTTACACATCCAAGAATAAAATGTTAAAACAGATTTAAAAGTCTATTGCCTGATAGAAAATTATGTTCCCGAAAGCATTTTCACCACAATGACAGTTAACCAAATATTGTACGACTTCCCATTCCTGGATGCAGAAAAGAAACAAAAATTCTGTACATTCTCAACATGGACATTTACTGTAAGATTTGGATGGGATTTTTTATGTTGTTGTTATTAATTTTTATTACAGCACAAAGAATAGCATTGAATTGGCTGTTTTTTTCCAACAGAAACTAGCACTGTCTCCATACTCAGTTTAATAGTATCTATCTATAGCAGTACCTATAGCAATGTACAGCCAAAGTTAAGACAACTTAGTGTAAAAGAAAAGTCAATTAAATGTTTAATTTGGCACTTGTACCTAAATTAAATGCCTTGGCTATGCTTCAGTGGAGTATATACAGGAATTGGCTCAACATAGCTTCTGTTAAACGGACACCTTTGCCAGGTTTAGTGACTCAATATTACTTATTTCCTGGCTAAGATTAACTTCTAATTTTATGGATATTTTTTGTTTCTCTACTGTAATCAACACAGATAAACAATTTCAAGGATACAATCTTTCAGACCCTCATCAGGTAAAATGACCGTGTCAGAAAACAGGTATTTTCCTGCAGTGAGGACTGAGTCCATGGTGACAGAGCGTTGGCACAAGGAATAGAGTTCAAAATAACGGATAATTTGATTCNTAGCAATGTACAGCCAAAGTTAAGACAACTTAGTGTAAAAGAAAAGTCAATTAAATGTTTAATTTGGCACTTGTACCTAAATTAAATGCCTTGGCTATGCTTCAGTGGAGTATATACAGGAATTGGCTCAGCATAGCTTCTGTTAAACGGACACCTTTGCCAGGTTTAGTGACTCAATATTACTTATTTCCTGGCTAAGATTAACTTCTAATTTTATGGATATTTTTTGTTTCTCTACTGTAATCAACACAGATAAACAATTTCAAGGATACAATCTTTCAGACCCTCATCAGGTAAAATGACCGTGTCAGAAAACAGGTATTTTCCTGCAGTGAGGACTGAGTCCATGGTGACAGAGCGTTGGCACAAGGAATAGAGTTCCAAATAACGGATAATTTGATTCAGGAAAATTGACTGATAATTAAGGACATTCATCCTTTTAATATTTTATTACTGTACTTCAACTTCATGAAATACTCCTCAACACTCAGTAAAGGATTTGGGCAACACTAGTGAGCTGCAAAAAAGATTAATACTAATCAATCCTCTCTCGTGAAAACTTAGATTTGTTTCCATGCCAGTGTTTTCTGATGTCCAGGAAACAGATTCTGCAGGACAGCTTCCTTTTGCCGACCAGCAGGAAATAATATAATATTTTTATTGCTGCTGTTTTAAAATTTGACTGAGGGACTCTAAGAAGGCAGCCAGATAAGAATGATCTTTTTTTCCCTTCTTTCCAATGTCTTTACTGCCAACTTTACCATGATCTGACTAAAAACTCATTTTAATAACTCATGAAAAAGACCACTAGGGCTACAATTACAGGCAGTTTCATGCTGAACACAGGTTTTTTTGACAATCAAAATTAGACCAGCTGCCTGGGGAAATTTTCCACTATATTCTTTGTAACAGCTTCAAGTTCTGCCTGTTAGTCCCTTCACTTGTAAGGAGCCTTATTATCCATAGCCTGGGATGTGCACAGTAAGAAAAACATTTATTACAAGAAGATATCTGGTTGGTTCTCATTTTAAAAAGTGAGTAGTTACATACTTTAAAAGTCTCTATCTCTCAGATTTACAGCGGATGTTGAACCACTACTACTAAAGAGCTTTTAAATGTGAGTTACTCCACGACCAACAGTATGAAATAGCCACATCAGTCTTTTTTTCCCTAGTGATATGATTAGCTGCATTAAAGCACATAGCATAGAGAAAACTGATGTCCACTCATTATCATCTGAGACTAGATTTGAATTTGCTTGTACAGATATTTCTCTCTGGCATAAGCATACTTTCACCATAAAGCCCCAGCTTTCCTCCTTATCCGTGCTCTTCTCTCCTCGTGCAGTAGATTACATCTCCATTTCGCCTGCAATCGTCGCATGAGGTCGTCTAGCCCTCCTGACAAAGAGAAAAAACCTTCTTTCACATATCCATATCTCATCTCCCTCTCTAAACTAGGTAGACCTTTGCTCACATAGCCCAGGGCTTTTCCTTACCTGGGCTAAGGAAGAAATGGGATGCTGCTATACTCTCTTAGTCCTCACACAGAGGGGCTAAGATTGCCAAATTGCCTTGTACAGCTCAAGACTTTTTCTTCTGCTGCTCATTCTGCACATCCAATCTTTAATCCCTTAATCCTCAAGCTCCTAACAGACCATGATCCAGACAAATGCTTACCTCTTCTGTGCCTTCCTGATCTCCCTTGGTCCTTTCCCACAGCACCCTCCCAGACAGCTTCCTCAGCTCCGCTTGGGAAGAAGTCACATCACATCTTCTCCAAGCCCTGCTCTGTCTCCAGCTGAGGAAGGATCTTGTCTTAGAAAATCCTCGTTGCACTTCCTAGCAGGGCTTGCACTCCCTGAGTCGCTTCTCAGGAACAACCAGCCACTGGCTCCTTAGTGGGTACTATCACTACCATCTTCCTCTGCCAGAACAGCTCAGCCACAGGGTGCCCTTACAACCATGAGAACCATCTCAGTAACGAAACTTAGAAGTACTGTATTCAAAACCTTTTTTTAGTGCACATTTTAATTCAGCTCAATACATACTACAATTTCAGTAAAATTTGCAGTGAGGTTTATCTCTTCTAGTTGAGGAGTTCAAAAGTATAGATGAATTGTTTGGACCAGGACAAGGCTTCTAGCCCTATGCTTCCTTGATGGTCATTGAGAGAAACAGGCACCTCTCAATGGTGAACAACCACATGTGAAGAGAAGAGTCTAAAACTGGGCTCACAAATTGCTTTCTCTCCATACGCCATCTAAGGAGCCAAAGGTGACTGGTACAGATCTTGCAGAATAGCTTTGAAATATCCTTAGTCTGCTGAAAGGAATCCGTTGTGATTTTCCCACATCATCACAGAAACCAGACATGGAAATGACCAGTGTGTCAGGTTAAGGGTAGGTGTAAGTGCAGCAGGGTGGGCTTGCATGCTACACATTTCTGGAAGCAAGCCTGGCAATAGCCCCGCATGACAGGGTGGCATCCTTAGTGACTGTGGCTGGCCGAAGAAGGCTGAGCAGTGAGCCCATGTCAGCCCTCTGCAGAGCCCAACTCTGCACAGACACACGGTGAGACGAGCTGTGACCTCTTCCTTTAGAGTTAATGTATACATCTCTGTGGAAAGCAGACATTTAAATACAAAATTTTCTGCTAGTTGAGGGTTTGGCCAGCAATGTATTTCTAGGCATGAATGTAATGAGAAGCAACACTACCTCTCTTATTAATCTCTCAGTATCCCGTGTTTACGGCTGCAGTGTTCTCTAGTCTACCTGACATTACTGTCAGCAGCAAATCTCTGCACATTGTATTTTTCACCTGCCTTATCAAGCGGGAGCTCTTGTAATTGTCCATTTGCTGAGAAGAAACCAGACCCTAGAGAAAGAGAAGATAATGGATCAAGATTACACTGGAAATTTACACAGGCTCTGCCCACTCTTAAAATTGACTGAAATAAGGAAATGTTTGAAGANTCTTGTAATTGTCCATTTGCTGAGAAGAAACCAGACCCTAGAGAAAGAGAAGATAATGGATCAAGATTACACTGGAAATTTACACAGGCTCTGCCCACTCTTAAAATTGACTGAAATGAGGAAATGTTTGAAGAATTGTCATTTCTAAATTGCCATCACATCCAGAATATCCATATACAAAATCCTAACATTCTGTAACAGCCTGATTTTTACATTTTCCTATTTCTGCCTCATAAAAGTCTGTACTATAAAAAATGGTGATGTGTTCTTAACTGTAGACATAGTTTCAGTCTTTGGGTCTGTATTAATCCTTCAAGTTTCTCTCTCACGGTTTATTATGTCATCCAGATTTCACTCTGAACCATCTACTCTTTTCCATATGTTCTTAGCAGGAAATGTGCATGAATTTAGAAACACAGCAAGACATATGATATTCAATAATAAGAACATTTTGAAGAGACACAAAAGAAAAAGTCCAAATGGAAGATTCCAGCCTCACTCAGTCAAACAAGGTATGTAATATTCCTTAATTTGAAACTTCTAGTTACAGTAAAAAATGTTTTGTTTTTCATTTATTTAGTTACATCTGAGATTTTACTGTGGATACAGACTTAGAGGGTGGTGTTTTATGTTTATGCACATCTAAGTTTTGTATTAATATCTAGATTCGTGTGAGTTTTTTCTTAAGTTTTATGCAGACAAAAGTAAACAAGGCTTTAAAGACAAGTCTTTGTGTTTTGAGATTCAGTAAATATAAAGGTATGTATGTGAGATGCCACAGCTTGTTTTATGAATTACGTTACAGATGTTATGTATATATCAAATAACATGAAGTAACTGTCTAAAACCCCTAAATGTTATACACATGTCATATCAGCAAGAAACCTGGAAATGATGTACAGGTAATTGTCTGAACTCAAAAATTATTCCCAGATATTTTTCCCATTACGAGTGAACTAAATAAACTGCCACAAACCTTGAGCATTCCTCCCCTGTGTCCCTGCATGTAGGACGATGATGGAAGAATAAGAAAATAAGTTTGCTACTGCAGAAAAAGGAAAGGAAACCCCAGTCTCCAGAGCCTTGTATGTCTGTGAAGCAGGGGTGAAGGCAACAGGGAGGGGAATGGAAAAAGCAGAAAGGACAGCTCATGGGAGTTACACAAGCCATAATTGCACCCCGAGTCAGTCAGGGATGTTCTGTAAGTCTGTTTAGTCCCATAAAGCTTGGTAAAAAGACAGTCTATTTGATGTCCATAAGAAAAAATGGCAGTCTTTACAAAAGGAAGTCACATATTTTAGGGGAAAAAGATTAAATTTTTATTTTGGTTTGGTTTTTTTAGTAGCATGCAATGTTTTATTTTATACCCTTCATTTCCAGGATGGCCAGTGTGTAATACTAAACGCCTCCAAAAATATCGGTTCAGGGAAACGGTGTTAGCAGTGACTTTTTGTCTTTGCTTGGTGGTGGTGGGTTGCCCGCTGAATGGGCTAATTTGCTTCAGGGTCCCTGGGGGTTCCACAGTCTGGAGGGAGTAGGGGGGCTGGGGTAGGATACAGGGATGAATTTTCTGCGTTCTTCACTACCCTGAAGAAATCAGGTGGGATTGCCTTCTGCTGCATCATATAAGGATTTGTTGTGGGCATCAGTGGTGCTACAGCCCTCCGGTTAGTAGGGACTGACGTCAGCAGTGTCACTCTCCATGTCCACTCTCCAGCCCTGGCTCTGTCCCATCCCTGCCCTCTGCCTCACACGTTATCATCAGTATGAGATACGCAGGTCGCCCTCCCCACAGGATAGAAAGCAGCCAAGGCTGAACACTTTTAGAGCCTGCAAGGAGCACTGGAGGAAAAAGAGTAACTACTTCAGCTGGAGGAAGTTAAATTTAAAATTATTTACAGAAAATTATTAAAATAATTAAACCTGTTAAAGTTATGCACAGAAAGGGCAAAGTTTTTGTTTCAAGACCATAGACAGGCAATACTTATGACTGAGGTTAGCAGTTCTCACACTGTCTTCTGCAGACAGTCCTTTGTGAGGTTTGAGTCAGCGGCAGACAACCCACCCACAGTACCCTGTCACAATTACACTGCTGTAACGGGATGAGCCATGCTCCGGGTGCTCTGTCAGAGATCTTAAAAAGGTTTTTCTTTGCTAACTTGAAATTGGTTGGAGCGTCAGAAGGATGAGTATATGTTAGCTGCAAATCAGAACCATATTCACTATTCCAGTCAGCAGAATATTTCTTTGCTTCCATTATTAAATAAGCCTTGTATTCCAGAGAAGGTGGACCTCGGGTACATGTCAGCACAAAAATGCAATGTGCACTCAAGCTGAAAGCTCCTGCACTGTAAAGTTTTTTTGGACCATGGTATGTAAAAAAAATTTAACTTTTTCTGATGATATTTTTGGGTATTGTAATTGTGTAGTCTACATGTACCAGGTCTGCAATTTTAAGCTACCTATAGGCAAATATGCCAAGTCAGTACATGTATAAATCAATGGCTGTGACAGGTGCGGGCCACTGTAGCAAATCTTCTATACTCTAAATTAGTCATGAATACATGCGTTTCACTAAACAGCCTCTCACTCCCATAAAAAAATAAGGTGACCATAGAAATCAATTGTGATTTAATTTGGTATCTTAAAATGAAAGACATATGTAGACCCAGCTTCCATTACTGAATTCACCAAATAACCCACATTTTTTAATTGTTATTAAAAGAATAAAAGGTTTGCATCTCAGGGATGCAACCTCCATTGTTAAACTCTTTAGTTTGTTTGAATTTTTTTCTTTTCTTTTGCACACGGAGAATTCAAAGTTCAAATATTGCTGTGCATATGTCCTGGTAAGGCTGCCAAACAGCAAACACCCCCAAGTTCGGCCAGTGCTCCATTCCTCCGTTCCTCCGGGAGTTCCTGTTTCATGTGTTTCTCATTTTAAGTTCTGCCTCCTTGAATGCTATTTCCTCTCTTTTGGTTTTCACCAAGGTCAAAGAAATCTTTAGCAAATAAAAAATGTGAACATCCAGTCATCTACTGGAAATGTGCCCATCCAGTGTCTAAATAATAAGTTAATAGGTTCACGGAGTAGTCCTACACAAACTAAGCGGAACGCAGCAGAAGCTTTCATCTGAGCACCTCATCACAGCTAAGTAGAGAGTACTTATCAAATGAGGGCTCTTTTGTCTTGATTATGAACTACAGAGAAATCAGTCTAGCAGAAATCAAAATTCTAGCAAAAAAGACTCTTCCAAGCCCCTGGGGTAGGTGACAGGGCACAGACCTTCACCGTTGCTCTTTACCCATCTGTGGGTCGGAGCTGCAGAGGCTCCTACGAAATGATGTTAAGCAGTTGGAAAGCCCAGCTACTGAAAATATGGCTTGTCTTTTGATAATACTACATGAAAATCATAGGGATTAAGATTCCATAGAACCCATTCAGCATGTTTTGGGGGATATCTGGTGAAAATTACCTATAAAAAGAAAAAATGTTGTTTAATAATAACATTTACTAACTGCAGCCAGATGCACTGTTGAAGCTGCCTGAAAATTAAGTCACTAACTAACAGGATTTGTTACAGGTGACGCTGGCGGATACATTATTAACGGGGATCACGTGCTTCTGCAGAGACAAATACGTATTTGGAGATTGAGCTAGTCAAGTTACTAACAGCTCCTGATATTTCTCAGAAATTTGGCCTTACTTTTTTATCAAAGGTAGAATTCAAGCTCAAGCTAGCCTTTGGGTGATTCTACCAAGCTGAGTGTCTGTGTGAGCTGTAAAGGAAGTCAGATCCAGAAGAGCTCTGCTGGACTGCTGCCTCTGCTCTCCCCCAATTGCCTCGCTGTACCAGTTTCCATAAACGGATAAGGTTCAGTCTTAACAGCATATTTGGGTTGATGAATGGCTGTTCCAGAAATGTATGGCTGTTTTGGTTAGAAACCTTCTGATTTCCAGTTGAAGTAACCTGTGTCACAAAATAGCACTGGTATTAACTTTGCTGGAGGTTCCCCACCTGATACCTTTGAGGACCACATTTATATTCTCCACAGGCACATCACATACTGTGTCATTTGGTGATCAGATAGTCTGTTCTCAGGTCTTTTTTCAAAGCTTCCTGCCTGGGGGAAAAATTATGAGTCCTAAACTGCCTGACCTCACCTTTTGGGTTATTCAAATTCATCCCACTTCTATTATTCCAGTCCTGAAGCTTATCCAATTCTTCCTGTATACTGTCCTCCTCCACATTCACACTACATATTGCTTTATCAGAAAATTTCATGAGCACAGTACTACATTTTCTGCCAGAGTTGTTAAAAATGTTGAACAGGATCAGTCCCTAGACACATCTTGGAAGAACTCCACTAGCGACTTCCTTTCAGTTTGGTATTTCTCCTTTCAACATGATCTTTCATTTTTTTCCACCTCACAATTCTCTCCTAATCCAAATTTTCTCCATCTTAAAGAGCAATTTCCTATGCAAGCACTGTGTCAATAGCTTTCCTGGTAACTGAGTTGTATCTCATTCTCTTACTAATAAAAATAATTTGTCAGGTTTACTCTTGATGAATTTACTTGATGATTTACTCTTGCTGAAGTGAGTAACATTTCATTTCCATCTTCATGTCCTTATCTGGTTTTAGTCCAATGTGTATTTTGAAATTTCACATATTCTTGAAGCCAGACTTGTGGTTGCCCAGACTTTTCCTCTTTTTTACTTAAGTTAGATCCAATGCTTGCTTTTTCAAGGAAGAGCTATAATCTCTGATAAACACATTCAAAATCTTTGTTAGCAGACTTGCAGTTTTAAGCTAGCTCTTTCATAGTTGTAGGATGTGCCTCCACTGCAAGCCGAGTCAGTCACATTAATCTCTGCAGAGTTTGGCATCCACCTTAGATGTGGTTGATTTCATTTCCATTCTCATATTCCCGTTAGCAACACAGCCTTGTTTAACACCATCATCCCTGTTGAAAACTGAGCCAAAGTATTCATCTTGGGGCCATATCTGTGCTATCCTTAACTTCACCATCTTCACTGCACAATGTCTATAAATCATCTACTTGTTTGTGTGGCTAAAATATACTCTACTTGATTTAGCCATGTTTCAAAAAATCCAGCTTAGTTTGTCTTTCGGCAATTCTCATTTTATTCGTACACTTCCTGACCTCTAAGTCTTAATCATGCTAGCGGAACATTACTCTCTTTTTCCATTCTGAGGATGTCTACTCATTCTGAATAGGTAATTTTTGAGCTGGGTAATCATCCAGCTAGGTCTAGATCCCTTCCCTTGATTTCAGTAGACGTCCCAGAGAAATGTTGTAGCTTTGTCATTCAGAAACTCCAGCTCTCTTTTACACTCAAGTCCATGAGTTTCCCAGTTCAGTGAACGATATTTTTGAAACTGAAAATGGTAGTTTCACTTTTCAACTAGAAATACTTATTTTTATCTTTACATTTAATTTAAAATTAATCAAGCCAAGATCTCTTGATGCGGTACAACCGGTTCTTCTCCAGTGTCCAAAGTAGTAATCCAAACTGCATTTAATTGAATGATCTGTATCTCCTTTAAAGTTTATTTGGTGAAAAAAACTGTCAGCTATCTAGCATATTAAAATACTCCGACAGTAGCACAATTCTTTGTAATATTTCTAACTCTGATGGAAACGCAGAGATTTCTATCCAGAATTTGAGCTGGTATAAATCTGTGTTACTCTGCCGAAACTAGTTGAGGTACTCAAGTTTAAACAGACTCTTTGTCATGACAAACCAGATCAGACACGACAAGCACGGCATACTTTGGTTTAAACTACAGAGCTTGCTGAACTGCCTCATTCTCTGCAAGCTTTCACATCCCAGAAAGACTTTTTATGGCACCATTTATAGGTCTTATCCCCTAGAGCATCAAATGAGGACACTCCTATCACTCCCGCTGCCATTGAAAAAGCATCTCACGTAATTTATTGTCTTTCATTTGCTTGCAAAAAAAGCAAGGAAGTTTCATTAAGTAGGTGGGAGAATCTGAAGGCCCTTTTCACACTCACATGTTTTCTCTTTGGTGCTGTTTGTACAGGTGCAGTGAAAAAGACTCAGAGGGTGTTTTCATAAAGACGGGACTTGAGAAATGCCACTTTAAATTGTTTGAAATCAAAGGTTTTGGTAGCTCATAAACAGGGAGCAATTTTTTCCTTAGGACTGCAAATCTAAATACAAGGAGCCACCTTCACGTACATTAAATACATTCAACGTACACATGTAACTACCATTAACGTAGTCTGCCCTTGCGGATTGTGAGGACAGGCCCTTTTCATTTATGTTCACTGAGAATTTCAATGCCTAAAAAAAAAAAAAAAAAGATGTTCTCGTAATCAGCCAGCACATTCGTATGTTGAAATAAAAGTATCCAATGAGGATGTCAGGAAGCCTGTACTCAGTCCAAACTGACCAATTTAATGCTTGCTGTAAGCATACTTCCAGACTAGCATCTGGAAATCTTAAATGAACAGAGATAGACATAGACACCCTTACACTCTGGGAAATAATTAAAGTTGGAATAAGAAAACGTTTGTGGACCAGATCATCAGCTGGTATAAATCAACACAGCTCTAGTCATTCCAAAAAAGCAATGCCAGTTTATGCTAGAGTTAAAGTGCTAGCTGGCTCCTGTAGCTTTCCTTTGTGATTAATTTCAATGCAATCATTTGCTGGAACAGGCTTTTGGACCAAGCTTCCTGAAGCATTGCTTTTACAAATCTCTTGTGTGCTCTTGGACTGCTGCCTGTAGCACACCCTTCTGTATTAGGTCTGCTTTTCTCCATCAGAAAGCCCAAGGTTTGGGATTTTTGTTTGAAGTGCTATAGTAAAAATAAGACAAAACCAAAAATTTTACTGAGCTGTTGCTTTATACGTATCACTCTTGACTCTCTTCTATGAATCGATGGCACTTGATTTTTTCATTCTTTGCCATTCTTTGCTTAGACTACCTTTAGAACAGTTAATGTCAGTATTTTCCAACCTCCCACTGAATTTAAGAGTGGAAATCCAACCTTATGGTAGTGCAGAAGCAGACACAGGGCTGCTGTGAGGTTTCTCCTGTGCTGAGGCTGTGACAGCTTTTGGTGCAGTTTCGCCCCGGCTAGCACTCACTCGCATGAGGCCCTGGAACCACCCTGGCACCTGAGGAGCCGTTGCAACCCAGACCAGCATACCCAGTGCTCCTACACCCTCTTTTTAGCAAATGACCCTAGGAGGTCCCCAGAGCTGGAGTCTTTTGCCAGGGGAGGGTCCACAGGTGGCCCTGTCAGCTTTCCACTGGTGTCTCAGACCTGCTAAATTTCCCTCCCTAAATGCAGTGATCCTAATGCGCTCCCTCCCACTGGGACCTCAAGCATTGCCTCTGGCCTTGTGCCTGCCTTGGTAAACCCAGCAGCACCCAACCTGGGACGTCACAGATGGAGAGAGAAGCCACAACACTGTCCTGTGGCTGGAGAAGTGTTGCCATGAGAGTCTGCGCACCCAAGGCTCGCTTGCTGGAGCATACATCTCCACCTTGCAGCCTCATGCCCAAACACTCTGTGGCGGGATGCAGCCAGGTCCTCTCTCACAGAAGACAATTTCTGAGCAATCGTCCCAAGGGCGTTGCTTCATGGCCATAGTGCCGCTCTCCAGCCGCTCCATGCAGCCATGGCTGGTACATTTTCTTTTCCACAGAGAAAAAATGGTAAATTACTTAAAATATTACCTGTTCATTCGTACATTGCAATTAAGCACACTTTGAAAACACACAGACACTTGTGAGTTAGCTTATCATCACAGTGTGTGCTGCCCTTCCCCTTCTTCCCCAGGTGTCTCCTCTCTTCTTCCCCAGTGCCAGCCAGAACCCATGGACACGAGAAGAAACGTAGAGAACCTATCTGTACAAAGCCGTGACTTATTTCAAGGCCATGTTAGCTCTTAAAATATTCTCCAGCATTGTCCCTCAGGTGTGGATGGCATTGCTCCTGCAGGAATGAGGACTCGCAAAAGAGTTCAGGACTGCAGCCGGCTGTTAGATGGCAGCAGCTCAGTTCTCCTTTGTCACCCACAGGCAGCTCACGTTCTCCATTACAGGGGACAAATACAAGGCTATAGAGCCCACGAGTGTTCAAAGACACCTGAGACTTGCTAAGAGCCCTTAAATGTTAGCAGATACTCGTTTCCTTCAGGGCACTGGACTAAGTGCAGACATGTGCAGCCTCCTGTTTATGAGAAACTGAGCTGCTGCGATGTTGGGGGGCTGCACATGAAGACATGAGCCCAAAGCAGACTTCACTACACATCACCTACCAGCAGCACGAGACCGTGATGTTCAGCACTAAGAAAGACACAGAAGATTGTGTTTTCAGTGTTATCCATGCTGCCTCTGTGTGAGCAGCTTGCAGAATCCCTTTTCCTGAGTGCTTTCGTTTGGGTTTCCAGGTCCCGATTTGCAGAAGTATGAAGTACTCATATGGTTTTGAAGTCTCCATCCTTGGAGACACTCCACATTTGACTGGATATGACCCTAAGAGACCTGATCTGATTTCAAAGTTGGGTATAACTTCAAAATTGGCCCTGCTGTGAGCAGGGGGATGGATCAGATGGTGACTTCTAACCAGAATTATTCTCAGACTGCAGCTGCCACTGCAGTCACTAGCAGCTCTGCCTTGAACTGACTTGTGCTCCAAAAAATCAGAGATTTTCTGCTCAGCACCCAAAATTCTTTGGAATTTTTGAGAAGCTTACGTTTAAACACTGCATCTGTGAAATGAAGCAAATAATGCCAACAAGGCTCTAAGGCAGGGGATGAAGATTGCTTATGGATTGCTCAGGTATTATTTTTATAAGCATTAGAAAAGACTCTGAGGAAATCAGCAGTTTATTACTCAGATCAGGGCTCAGATAATCTAAAGGGACGGAGCTCTTCATGGAATCATGATGTTTAAACACAAGGCTGAAAACTCATTCATTAAGCGCTGTCTGTTCTGTGTTGCTCCTTTGAAGCATGGCTTCTGTGCAGAAGGTAGTATGTCTTCATGTAATTAAAAACCGTAGCAAGCTTTAATTTTTTTATTTTGCACTTATTAGCATTTATCTTTTGAAAATTAAGATTTGGCAGACCATTCCAATTAACTAGATAAATTTTATATCGATATTGAAACAGACAGTTTTTGCTATTGCCCTGTTTGGTCAAAGGTAAGCTTTGAGTTTATGAAAATGGAGGTCTGGAAGCTTACAATTATAGCAGATGCCTTGAGTCTGAGTCAGAGTCAGTGACTAGTATTGACAGGATACGATGAAAGCAAAAGAAAATGCTGTGGAGGATACACACACATGTATCTGGGTAAAATTTACTTCACTCAGCAAATAATCAGATTAAGAAGTCTATTGAAGTAACCGAGATTTCATTTCACACATTTCTCATGGGTAACTACTAACAGTGATAGCAGAAACAAGCCTGCAAGACTAAAAATAGAAAGTATTCCAATTACAAGTTTTGCTCGAAGCTCAGAAACGAAAATGCTGTGAGAACAAGGGAATGGGAGCCTAACGAAAACATCTCTCTCTGCGTCTCTCTCTACAATGCCATGCTGAGAAAGCAGCACTTACTTTCTTCAACACACAGAAATCTTTGTGCTTGACAGATAGAACCCGAGATAAAAAGGATACAAAGCATCTGGCTTTCCAATACGTAGGTGGGATGATGATTTAAATTACAAAGTTCGAAGAATTTGGCACTTAGCAAACTTGAACCTTGCACAGGTTTTTTTTCCCCTCAAGAATAAGTTTAGAAAACATGAAAAAAAGAAATATTTTCCCCTGCAACACAGCATATAAACAACATCTGCATTTTTGAATGAGTTCAAAACACCTTCAGAATGAATGTTTTTTCTCTTTGAACAGGGAAGAAACAATTCCAGCATGCTCCAGCGGAGGGGAAGTCTCGCAGAGACTGAGGCGTCTGGTTCCATTGTAAGGTTGCTGGCAGAGACCCCGTGGTGCGATTGACATTGCATTACTTACCAGGCCCATGGGCCCTCCGACCCCTTTCCACCACGAGACGTACTGGCAACGGATCTGAGGAACGCTGGCATTATCTCAGTCCTGAAGACCTGAAGGCAAGTTGTCACCTGAACTGCAGGTAAAGTGAAACGTTTCACTGCGCTAATGAAATACACGTTTCTCTGGCATTCAGACTGTCTGGGAGATAATCGTTTGATGTATTACAAACCTCATTGCTAATATCTGACTTTAACAAACACGATTACAGAAAAGACAGGCTTTCTGAACTACTTTGGTTTGCTGACATTCATAACACTAATCATATTTTAATAACAGATTTATTTTATCAGATACGGATTTTGCTACTTATTAGTTGTCAATGGGCCTCATTCTTATTTATGCCTCTTCAGTAGCAGAAAGTAGCATCAATATAAGGGTGTTGTGGCACACAGTCCAAAACAGTGCTGGGCCCACAGAATTGTGCTCCACATTAACTTTCCTGGCTTCCAGGGTAAAGAGAGAATGCATTACAGTTCTATAAGCCAGCGTTTTTTAGCAACCAGTCCTTTCAGATGCCTTGTTTCAGCTGCCTTAATTTGACTTGCACTGTGCCAACTTGCAGAAATTTGGAGGACTAGCGTGATGAATTCCGTGCAAATTCTTTAGGGCTGCCTCAGTTTATGCGCTAGAAAGTTAAGGACGCACTCATTTCACTGTGATCACTAATTGATTCATTCCTATCTTTCTTGATTACATTGCCATTTTAGCTCAAAATCAGACGTAATAGCTAAGAAGATGGGAGCCATCAAATGACTTTTTTATCAGCATCAGTTCCTTTAGTTATCAACTTTGACTACAAAACAGTGACAGGCAAAACCAAAGGACTGTATTCTGCTCTTCTTTATGAACAAGAATTGCTGCTGAGTTTGGCATCCTCTCACTGTTAACACTGGAATAAAAGATCAGATACCTGAAGTCCAAAGAAATATCATTTGCGAACAATAAGCAACAGCAAAAGAAAAAATTTCAGTCCAGTCTTCTATAATGCTTCAATCCAGATGGCATTTAAAGTAACATTTGGCCTTGACAATTATTCCCACGGAGTGATTGTGCAAACGTTGGAGATTTTATGAATGTTTATATAAACAAGATGAAATGCAAGATAAAGAACTCGATAATTACATATCAGTTTTAAAGATACAAGTGAATTGTTTAAGTCTTTCATATCAAAGTCGTAATGGATTGCAGCTTTATACGTAGTCAAAATAAAGATTTGTGGAATAAGGAGGGGGGGTTATGGTTTGTGGATCTTTTTAAAAATATTTTTAAAAATAAAGCATCCCATGATTAGCCCTTTCAATTACTACATCACATAGTGGTTTTTACAGACTCTAATTATATCTTAGATTAAAATTCAAAACACCTGCTCTTGTGGATTGCACTAATTTCAGCCTCAAGTATTTTGATACAAAGAACTATAATCAGTGAGAACCAAATGATGTCCTATTCTCAGTTCCACACCTTCTCAGCGGAGTACAACTAGACATCTCCATTTCCTTCTTATTTTTTGTTATGATTATTACATCTTTTATTTAACCCTATCTTTTTAATGCTGAAAGATGTAGCATTTTTACTGAAACCAGAATGAATGTTTAAGGCAGATATTAGCTTGTAAAATAACAGTAGTCTTGTTTTTAAAAAGTAGATGAATAGTGTAGTTTTCTTCTGTTAGTTTCCCTTTTCACTTCAGCATAGCTAATATAAATTCTTTATTCCTGGCTTTTAAGAAAACCGCTCTTTAAAAACCCTGTAATTTGAGTTCAGGGACTTAAATGGGAACATATACTCACTTGAAAGATAGTTTTTTAGGTGCTTCATTCTCTGTTATTATTCATGCACTTCTCTGCACTCAGGGGTGTGATCCAAAGTCCACGGAGTCAAGGGGAAGACACACAGATTTCGCTGGACTTTGGGTCATGCTCCAAATATTGCATGAAGAAAACCGAAATTGTTAAATTGTCCGTGTAGGGTCTAGCACAGTAAAATAAAAGTATCACTAACAGGATGCCAAAGGTGTGCTGAAATCTCCACGTATTTACTTTTTGATGAGCATGAGATGGCATCTGACTCTTTGCACGGTTACACTGGTTTTAAGTCAATAGGACAACACTAACGCGTATTTAATGGCAGTGAGCCATGGTAGGGCACTGAATCAGGCGGTCACAGTCTTCCAAGGCTCTCCAGAGCAATCCACTTACTCTGAATTTTATGCAATGATCTACTTTCAAATAAGACAGTCTGCTGAAGCTGTGGGGGTGGCCTGGCAGTGCTGCACCAAAGCTGTTTATTTAGTTTCTCCCCCACGCTGTGCTGTAACTTGCAACTTTGCACTGTTGCAATGCGCAGGTTTCTGAAGGCCCCTGAAAAGCCACCTGGCTCTTGCTCCAGAGTGTATTAATGCAATGAAAATAGATTTTATGGCATGTTGCATTAGTTAGTACAATCTTTTCAGAAATTCAAGATTTTTCTACCCTATGTTCCTCGCTGTGATTAGTTAGCTGTAAATGTATTTATCGATGTTTTCCCTTCCCTTTTTCATGTCATGTATTAGAAAGGTAGGAAAGGTAAGTTCTTTGGGGAAAAATTCAAACCCTCCACATGATAAAATGACACGTGCAGCTGGCATGCAACAAGCTCTGCTACTTTTCCCTAAACACTCTAAGAAATTTGTGCCTGAGTATTGTAGAGTGAGCTTTCCATCACCTGTGGACAACTATTCTGGTTTAAGATAAATGATACCCTGGGTCACAGATATCCACTAACATCTCACAGACAAGGCTAGTAACTCTGATTAACCATATGCACTGGGCTTTTCTGTTTCTAGTGTTTCCCAGGAGTTTCTTACCCTACTTTCAGCTCTGCTCAGATGCAGGTAGCCAGCTCAGGTCTGTGACTGCTGTGGGAGAAGGAGACCTTCCCCAGACTGCACGTGGGAGCTGTGCAGAGGCACCGAGATGACTCTGTGCCATCGTCCCCACACTCCCCTGGCTCTGGGAGTGTCTCACCGCTCCACTGAGGCTGCACAGTGCTGTGTCACAGTTAATAAGCTGGTCTTACGAAGGGTAAGTTTGGGTCAAGGATCAGTTTTGTTTTCTGTTGTCTGAAGTTTCCAGTCTTGCAGGAATCTCAGGATGATTAAAGCTGGCTGCGTACCTCCCTGCTAGCCTGCAGACTGCTGTCAAGCAGAGCCCAGCAGTGCCAGCATCGAGAAAGATTTTTACCCATCAGGAGAAAAGCAATTAACACCAGTGGCACTAAGAACAGAACAAGTGATGCAAATTTTGTGCATAGGACCCAGGGCCTTTGTTCATAAAGTCTCACCTCTCTGCGTGGTAGACACATGACGCTCGTCTGCCTGAAGGAGCTGAAGGGCTGAGTCAACCCTGCTGAGATTTAAGCCAGCGGTTCCAGAGAGTCTAGGTGTTTCAAACATGGTGCTTACACCACTAAACTACCTCTTCAGCTTTACGTAGCTGCTGCTACTGCTATCAAAATAAACCTTTTAATAAATCAAAATATCAAAATAAACCTGCAAATCCTTTTATTATGGATTTATGCTTCATTTGATGTAAAAGTCTTTTTTAAAGCAAGACAAAACCTTGTGGTAGTCAAACTGCTTTAATTTTTTAGCTCCAGTTTGTGCATTATCTGCTTTTGCTTAAAAAACCCCAACTTTTTTCCATAGTATAAATTAAAAGGCAACTGATGTTTTTAATTCGAAATTTACTGCCACTATGAAAGTCTGCCTACCACCTAGTAAGTGAAAACATTAGTAAGCTAAAAAGATAACGACATAGATGTTAGCCAAAGGAATAAATAAATCAAAGCTGTGCACAAGCAGTAAGTGTCTTCTGTCTGACGGGAGTCTTATACTATGGCTTTTTCTAGAATTAAATTGCATTATTATAAGAGCTTTAAATTAAGCTCCTAACCATGACCTTTAAACACGGTGATTGCCATCACGCCTGCTGAGGAGGTTGTGGAGGGTTTGGAAACCCTGTGCAAGATTGATGGCTTTTAATACGTAATCAAGTATAGGTTCATTTAGCACAGCTGTTGAACAGAGGGCCTAACACTGGGTTATCACAGGGAGTGCCCTCTCTTCTCTTCCAGACAAATCAGTGTTAGCAGTGGGAGGCAGGGCTTGTTAGTGCTAGGGCAAACAACACGGTGTCTTCCTGATGGGGCTGGAAGAGGATGTTGAGTTTAACAGCCGTGTGTCTCCTTCAGAGAGTGACCAGGAATAAAATGTTCCCCCAGTGCTCGAGCAAAACCATGTGATGACAAAAGAAAGCAACCAATGTATAGCTTTTGTCTGAAAGTGTTTCTATGGGTACCACCTGAAAGAAAAAATATCCCAGAGACAGTTAGAGATAATAAGACAAAACTGCAGTGGAAGTATGTTCACATAGATAAAATCTCATACAGTGCATACTTAAAACAAAAATACGTGTTAAAAAAACAGTAAGTTCCTTAAACAAGGGCACAGAGGTTAAAAAAAATTTCTCACTATTCATAGCATTCCGTTAGAAGCACTTTGAACAAATTCTGTTCCCTAAGGTGTTTACTGACATAAATATACCTATCTTATACCTTATCATTATATATGATATACCTGTACATTATCATATATCTATTTTATGTGTTATGTAATTATCTTCAAGCGAAAAAATCAAACATTTTGGAGGAATAAAACTGTATGTACTGTATGGTTATGAAGTGCCAATTGTGCAAATGTACCAACACAACCTATTCTGAAGCCTGCGGATTCTCGTAATGGAAACCAAGGGTTTGGGTTGGGTGCAGGAAACAGAGATCTCAGAGGGGCTGGCTTGTCCCATCAAAGTCCCACCTCTCCAGTGGGCCAGACAGGACAGCCAGCATCCTGACTCGGCTGACTCTCCAAAGCAAGGTTAGAATAAGTCAACGCCTAAGTAACCTATTTTGTACTATCCACACTGAAAACAAGCAGCATGGACTGTAGGACCTCCTTCTGGCACTCAGAGGGCTGACATTTCTCTGGAGTATCCGACTCTCCAGGGGTGCTGCCACTCGTTCTCCTCTCTGGGAAACACAGCTGCAGCGGGGCTCGTGCCTGGAGACTTCCCACCACCCAGTCTTGCCAGTGCCCCCGACCAGCCCCAGGCTCGAAGAGAGCCAGTCCCTACTGTCGAGTCCACTCATCAAACACAAGTGTAGCCTGAGCCCACAAGTTATTAAATACATCAAAAACTCTTCTGATACCTCCCACAAGCATTTGTTGTGTCAAGGGCTGTAATTTAAGTGGCCAAGATGCAGTGCAGCAGCTGATTTTGGTGGACATGTGACAGATTTTCAAGTGACTTAACCAGCATAAACGTACTGTATGGATAACATTGTGCTGTGCTGTGTCAATAATACTTATTCTGCCTTTTTTTATTGCTTCAGTTTCTAACCAGTCAATAAAGTAAAGGTAAGCAAATCCTGAAGCATCATTTTCAAATTTGAATACTACATTAGGCCAAAAACTCCAGGATGTTCACTGAGTTTTTGGACTAAAAAATGTCCGAGCTCCAGATTCACATGGCCTACTGTCCTACATTAGCTCTCCTTCCTACTTATCCAGCAGCTTTGAAGGCTGAAACGCAGCTAGTAAAAAAAAAATGTGGAATTTAGACTCTGTGAATCTGAACTTCTGTGCAGATTACAGAAATGCGAACAGAAAATGTTGGTAGGTTAAGTTATATTTGTCAAGGGAGTTAAGCTGTCCAATCACATTCATCGTTCATACTATAGGATTATCATATTGTCAGGAATTTTAATTCATAACCAGCATTACTTTTCTGTAAGAGGCATCATTATTTAAACATACAAGTGGCTGCACATATTTTGTCTTCTAGCTTCTCACAATTGTGCAAAAAAGTAAGTTTTTTCTGTAAGAAGTCACTGTAGTGTGAGGCTATTACATGTATAGTAACCTTGCCCTTTGGTGTAACCCCATCCCAGTCTTCACTGATCTCATTCTTTTCCTCTTGTATCAGGTGTGATCTGACAGAGCTCTCAGCATCCTCTGTCTCCGACTGTGAGGGACAACTTTTAGGAAACTTAGACATACTTCTTTCTACCTATTCCACTGACCTCTTTTGGCTGGGGAAGCATGAATTTGCTTTTTGTAAGGGTGTTCTGCTGGAAGATGTCTGCACGCATGCTTCACTTCTCATTCCCCCATCACCAACATTTTGTCACAGTATTTTTCTCCAGGCTTGTTCTTTTCTTAATTTGGCCTTTTTAATATTATTTCAATAGCGGTGCAAATTGAGACATTAAACCCTGAAGTCTGTTTAGCTGCATATCTAAGGCAAGCTCAAGAAGAGCACTACAATCTTCTCCCTCCACATTTCTGCATTTCACAACAGCTTGCTTTATGTGCAGCCAAGTGTTACTTGTCTCTCGGGCTTTGTAGGCGAAGGTGGACTACGTACCCCTTCAATCACTAGACTCTGTTCTTAATTTCTCTGTTCAACCAGAATTATCCTAGCACTAGATTTAACACTAATACAGAACTGCTTCTTTTCTTCACATGAGATGCAAGACTTTTTCTCTGGATAGCACATCCACTACGCAGTTTGCTTTCTTGATCTGATGAGGTTTGTCTTCCATTTACATTGGGAGGAGGAAAAAAGTGTATAAAAACACATCCCTCTTCCAAATCCGAACACCTGTTTCCTTGTCCAGCTTAGGTCATAGAGAAAAAATGTTTGGTGGTTTTAGTCACCTTTCCAGAGGAATCAAGCAGGCACTTGTATAGCAGAAGTAGTACTTGACATGAACTGTTATTACTCATGGTACAAAGCAGCTTTGCAGACACTCATATCCAAGTCAGCTGTCCAAGTGTTTCTTCTAGTAGACTTCTAATTAAACCAAATGATTTATGATTATCTGCTCTGGAAATCTGCATTGTATTCTCACTGTCTACTTTCCTCACACTCTTTTGCTGGTGCCTCTTTCTGTACTTGCCATCACAATGGTGTACTTACAATAAGCTGATGTGCAGTCTTTTCTTAGGATCCTGTCCATCCTTATTTTGTTATCAGTTAGCTAATATCAAGTAATCAACAGGAAGCTGTCTGAAGAGAAGAGACATCCTTCAAATGAGACTTTCAGCTGGAAGTCATAAAGTTGGTAGATCTTCAGTGTCTATAAAACTTACAATGTTCCACAGAGAGTTACCTGAAATACAGTTTATGACTCTGCTGAGGGTAACCCCTAGACTGGAGATCCAGCTGCTGCTTCAGAGGAAGCAGCAACCAGCTTTGTAGGACAGTATCTATGTATCTTCCTCTGTCCTTTGGTGTAACCACCAACCTCTGAGGCACGCCCATGCGGATGGCAGGAGTGAGATTGGAGGGCTGTGGAGCACTTTAGATTCTTGGGCCTTATGCATCTGATTTAGCACCTTCCAGGGTGATGTCTCCAGGCTCTCCAATTCTTTTCATGGCTAGTACTTCTACCTGCAAGTGCCCAGAAGCGTGTCTGTCTCATTGGGAACCTTAAGAAAACACGTGAAGTCTCAGAACTGAATGCATCCTGCAGCATTTGCTGTTGACAATCAGATGTAGGAGTTGCCAGCTCTTTGGAGGCTGCAAGAAGGGATTCAATGACCTACCTCCCAGTGTCATGTGTATCATCAGTATGCCGGATGTACTTTGTGAAGTCTCACTTAAATTTGGATTCATTAGAAGCTTCTAATTTCTTTTACTGGGAAAAAAGACAAGAGGCATGTCCTGTTCAAGAAAGCTGGTTTAGGAAATAATTTGGGGTTTTGTATC
This sequence comes from Steatornis caripensis, assembly GCA_013398225.1. Taxonomy (NCBI): domain Eukaryota; kingdom Metazoa; phylum Chordata; class Aves; order Caprimulgiformes; family Steatornithidae; genus Steatornis; species Steatornis caripensis. The sequence continues at coordinate 163,936 of VZSC01017628.1, read as the reverse complement.
AAATATAAAGTTGAGTTTTGAGATATTTTATCACTTTCTTATGTGTTATATCCTTACATTATTTTCACAAGACAGAAATTATCATTCTCCCATTGACAGTGAAGCTTCAAAGTGGATGACATAAGACTTTATAGTCTGGATTTTGGAAGCTTGAAACTATATAAGTGCAAAAAGTGATGAAACACATCCACGGAAGTAAAAACTCTCTCAAGAGTTATTTATATAAAACTACTATGTCTTCCTGGGAATGTACCAGCTAGTTGGCTGCTGGAAGATGGCAACGTACTAGGGAAAAACATCACTATGAATTTGCTGGGTTTGTCTACCTTTTCTCTAAGCATCTACCTCTGGAAATGATCACAGATGGGACACTGTTACGGATGGACCTTTGGTCTAATCTAGTAAAACTGGTCTTAAACCCCTGACCCTCCACTCCTTTGCTCTGATGTCATGCTGAGGTACCACCACTGTACTGCTATTAATTCAGTACATTTACAGTGTCATAAAGCTGACCTAGTGAAGTGCGGAATTAAGCCTGACAATGGCAGAACAGTAACTTTCTGAGCTGTATTTGAAGAGTGATTGAGCATGCTTTCACACGGCAAATTTACAGGCCATACCTGTTCATTTGTATGCTACCCCTTTTTTAGGGCAATACAACCTCTTCTTTGTAACTGCAGGAGCTCTTTAAGAATTTCCCTACAGAACAGCACTCATTTCTTGGTCAATGAATTGCAGATTATTTATTACTTACTTAGGAATAATTACCCCTGAAGACAGTTAAATGTTTCAAGACTAAAAAGCAAAATAAATGTAGGTTGAAAGCTATTATGTACAGGTACAAAAGACTTTTTGTCAGTAAACTTTTCATACAGTCATCCAAAATAAATTCCACGGGTCCGACCCAGAGACTTCGATCTGCACAAATAACCTTATTGGGCTATTGCACTCTCATCATTCTGGTAAGGCACAGTTTTGGGCAGATCTATATTAAGGCCATATTTTGATCCAAGGGCACAGACATGAAACTGTCTCCCCTCCTCCTGTCTTGTGTGAAAACACTACCTGGAGAAAAGGAACAGCACTGACTTTGAATAACCCAACTTGGAGAGGTGCCAGGCCTCGGGCTCCTCCTTGCCAGCCGCAGGGCCCCATTGCAGCAAGGGCTTCCAAAGGCTGCCCTGCCTCCAGAAGTGTCAGAATGGATCAGCACACTGCCTCCAGCCAGAAATGGACTCAAAGTCGCTGTTGTTTCTTCTCCCTCAAGAGAATTTTCAGAGGAATGCCTCGGAGGTAAGGGCTGAGATTCTCAAGAAGGGCCAACCTCACGCCAGGAAGGACTGGAGCATACCCATTTGCTAAATGCTCTATAAAGGATAATATTCTTTAGCCACTTCTTGGATAAATCCCATTCCACTTCTTAGAGAATATTTACACACAATATCTCCCAAGCATCCTGCAAGTGACTGACACAGATACACATGGATTTTGTTTATTCTTGTCTGCCTTGGTTTTAAATTTTATACATGTCCTCTAGGCATGACTTTGATGCTGATTTTTCTAGGGAAAAAAAACCCTGAATACGTAAACAAAGAAGTCATACATACATAAAGTAGTAAAGCATAAATCAAAGTCAGTCTCTGATTTTTTTTTTTTGAATGCCAAATACTTTAAGAAGCAAGATTTTGTTTCAATGTCTCTCTTGCCTTAGTTCTTGTCTACTTCAATTTAAGGGGCTTTTATTTCTGCATCATGACTTCCTCAGGAATTTAGTTACATTGTGAAATTTTATAACTGTAAACCCAGAAAGCTAAGAACCGTGAAACAGTTTCACAGCATCAACATTTCATCTTTTCCCCATGCGTATATCAAAATGAGAGAGGTCAGTTCTCTATCTGATGTGATGTTCCTGTCTCAGAGAGGTTTACTGTGTCACCTGCTAGCATGGCAAATCCAGTTCTTCAGCTTTTCCTGAGATGTGCTTGCATGGCAGGACTGAAGCAAGATTCTGGGTAGAAAGGCACTTGCAGGCATTTTTAATGGCCATGCATGTATTTTTTCTCCCTTGCTGATCTCTGTGCACAAGGTGGGTGGCATTGGCTTTACAGAGTGCTTGCAAAGGAGCAGCCAAAAGCACTTTCACTGTGGAAGTCTGATCCCTGAAGTGCTGCCAAGGGCAATGACACCTGTACAGATCTCCTGAGCAAGTCCTGTGAGGTCTGCCTGGACACATCCAATTTTTCCAGGAATCCGGAACATGTTACCCATGCACATAATTCTCGTGTCTGGTCAGTTCTTACCTCTATCCTTTCCCATAACTTCTCTGCAACTGGCTCTGGACGATTCCTGAAGTGCTGTGGCTTGCTTGTTGACTTCTTTTTGAAAGAGCAGTGCCAGAACTTTTTGAAATACTGAGCACTATGAAGATGAGGTATAAAGCCAAAATTCAGCCCAAAAGTTCCACTCTGTCGCTTTCTTTTTTCTTTGGTCTCACCTATGAAATCCAAGCAAATATAACTGCTAGCCTTGACTGTGTTGAAACCATATTTGTCTCAGATGCATCAAATCAGTTCAGAAAACAAGCTATAGTCTGGAATCACATGTAGCCAAGATATTATTTTCTGCTTTTAAATGTCCAGAATTTCTTGGCTCATTTCCTGTGTTTGATTTCGAGTGTTCAGCAGCTAACATGAGACCTCTGACTGGGGAAGCATCACACTGCAAAGGCTCAGCTGAAATAGTTCCCTGCCCACACATCTTTCTACAGCACTTTAAAATATGCATTTCCTGCACATGCTATAATTAAGATCTTTCATTCCCACTCCTGTTGCTATTAAAATACTCATTATCTACTACAAAACTCTTGTATTATGCTATTTTTTATATCCCTCTTGTTACTTCAGGAGGCAAATAGAGACATTTTAGTGGATGTAGTTCTAACAAGCAAAGCTCCATCATTTTTTCACCATGACAATGGGGCACAATAAGCAACGAAGCAACAACTTCACTGTGGATCACTGCAACCACTAAAGGATTTGAGGCTGGCTTGCAGCCACAGACAGCATCCATGGAATTGCCTGCGCCTCACTGAGCTACACTGGCAGATGTTAAACTTGACTCTGATTCAAAAGATGTTGGAAGGATTAATAATCCTTGGTACCTCAAGCAGGGAACAACAAGTGAGAAAGTAGGGAGGCAAGAGAACGCTCTAGCTATTGGTAGTTTGTTGAATAGGTAAAATCTCCCCCCAAAACGTGCTTCTTCAGAGCAAAAAGACATTGGCTTCTGTCTCAGGCTCATGCCTTCCTCTCAGAGACGACATCGTGGATTCTCAGTCCAAAGTTTAATCCTATCCCGCCTCTCTGAGTCGGCACTTGCAGTTTCACACCTGATGAAGCAAAAGGAAAGATGCGGTGTCACTGTTTGCAGCTGGCCATAAGCCAGATGCTGGAGATATGTTGAGTACCTGAGCAGCATTTTCCAGCCACAGCTGCCAATGCCCCAAAAGATTTGAAAACAGTTTTTGAAATGCCATTTGACTCAAATAGTTTCTGAAGGGGAAAGGACTTCTCAGAAAAAAATATGGTTTTCCAGAGAACTTCTGAAGCATAGTGTTCCTGCTTATGGATATCTTCAAATTAAAGTGTGTCCCTTCACTGGTGCTGATCCGATCTAGGAAGTGCAAATTAGGCTAGGGATAAGAACGTTCCCTGGAAAAAAATACTTCAGTGAATTAATGGGTAATCTGATGAAATATACTTTGTAGAGACATATAAATCTCAGATATGCACTATTACTAAATATTAGAAAAGACCCTGGCATAACTCAAACCTGCAATAAAGAGGCAGTTATAATTTCCATTTCAGCTAAGGCAGAGTATGTTAATGTACAATCTTAAATTCAAACTTTTATGTACAAACTGAACTTGTTTTGACTTTTCCCAGAGGACATGTGCAATGCAGTTTAAATTTTTTATTTATCTCCACACAGGATCAAACATGCAAGAAATATTAACATGTTTAAAGTGCACAGTTAGGCAGAAATGCACTTTCTATTTGAGCAAAGTTGTATAATTTTCTGTGGCTTAAACAAAAAGATGTCTTTATCCTAGGAACAAGGTAACATGAGGAACGTAATTTCATTTACCTTTGAAATACTTTAATCTGAGGAAAGAGTCTGGTGGTAACAGGCCCACAAATCAAGATAAAAGTTCAAAGATGCATATGTAAGGTATCAAAACCTTAATTGCACTGTTGAAATGATTTTGCAGTGGTGTTCATTTTATACAAGTCAACTTATATATATATATATATATATATATATATATATATATATATATATAAGCTCCTGTAAGCGATTGTTTAATGCACATACACACACTGCTTAAAATAACAGTTTACTTAGGAAGTACAACAGAGTGCACAGAATTCATTTTGAGGAAGATATTAGTGATTCACAGCAAATGAACACTCTAGCTCATTACTAATTTTCTTCTGCTTTTCTTTGAACTTTGTCAGCTCTGAGATTTCTCCCCCATCATTAGGCACCTCTACCCTCACCATGCTTTGTTTCAAGCCATACAGAAGAGATTGAAATCATACAGTCTCATAGGATCACTAGCTATGGTCTCCTGCATTGCACCCTTTTCCTTCTGTGGTCTGTTGACTGTAGTTTGGGAAGTGCTGCCTTGTTTCCGACTTGATTATAGTTACCCAACGCTGAAAATACATCATTCTCTGAGATGTGGCAGGTCCAACCATGCTTTCGAAAATAGGCTTTGAAAAATGGAAATGTCAGTGGTTGTTGGTGCAAAACGGAGCTGCTTGGAAATCAAAGAGAAAAGAATAGGAAAAAAATTCAAAACATATAAATAGGGAGACAAGAAGGAATTTGAGATAACGCAAACATCTCCCAGAGATGGGATTCCATCCTCGGGAAAGACCTCAGGAGCCAAACTCCAACTGGCTGGGAGCTGCAAATTGTTAACACGTTTGTCTCAGAAGCATATCCATGCACTGTTATGACAAATCTGTGCCCGTGGTCTGTTCCTGGCACTCGGTGCTTAGTAGTTTCTACACAGCTGTCTAACACAAATATATATGAGCAACATCAATCATATCGAATTGTAATATAGTATCTTCCTATAGAACAGATTTTTTTTTATTATTCGCAAGACAATATGAAAGCATGTCTAATTAAATGTTCTCCACTTTTCCCCTCTCAGAATCCAAAGAGTTTTTTAATCGTGGGGGACATTCATTTCTGCTGAAGACTGCATGACTTGAAACTTTGCCTAATACACATCAAATGCTAAAACAGACGTTTTTAATTACTAGCAAAAAGTCTGTAGAGATATGTTTTGTAATGAGGAATGCGGTTAAACAGCGAAGTGGTCCCATTTGCCTTTGCAACAGACTGTTAGCATTTCATTTTGACCTATCCTTATACTACAGTTCTGTTTTCTTTCTAAAAATTTACAGGGTTTGTTGCTAAGTCAGGTAAATACAAATGGACAAATGTTGGCCTGTCAATGCAGTGCTGAAGCCAGAGGACCTCCGCCTACTCATACCCGCCAAGGATATTTCGCAAATGCATTTAAACACCATTAAGATAACAGCACATGACAAGAAAGTAAAACAAAAAATTGTTTTACCAATACTCTATCTTAAACACAGTGGGAATGAGCAATGTACATTTAAGAAGAGTTTTTCTGTTCCCTGGATAATTGTATAACAATTATTTGCATATATTATCATGTTTTCCCTTGTAGTAGTAGTTTTAACAACAACTGTATAAACCAAAGAATATTATTTTTAAAGTTTCTTAAATGCCTGCTTAAGGTTAGGTAGTGTTATAATTATACTGAATCAAATTCACTCCACCAAGCTTCTGCCTTATACAGAAGACTCTGTGTAGCCGTATTCAAGCGTTAATTTAGTGTTAAAGCAGAGGAAGAGAAGGAAGGCAAAGAGGACCTACACCAGCACCTGCTGCACGTCAGTGGACAAACGCATGTGATCCAGCAGCCTTTGCTGGACAGAAATAGCCATCTGAAAAAAATCTGTCACTAATCTCACTCCAAAATGCCTATTTATATCAGATGCATTTCTCTACAAAGATGTCTTGTTCTCTCTGTGGATTATAAAAGGAGCGGAGAGCCATTAATTGGGATTTAAAAATCTAATCTTTAGACATTCACATTCGACTTAGATGAGCTCCCACCTATGGGAGCGTGGCACAGAGAGCAGTCATTGAACAGTGGTGTTGGCTCTGTTAAAGCCCATCTGGACGATGTCACCAAGAAATGTGATACAGAAAATATTTAGCTCCTCTAAGTGGGACAAAAATTGATGTGAGCTGGCTTTTACATTATAACATCTAGAAAAAACATAGCAGTACATAACAGAACTTTTATGTTCTCAGAATGTAATGTATCTATCTCAGATTTAGATCACTAGTTAGGCCAAGCACATGGGTTTAAGCACAACTTTACCAAGTTGGGTTTTGTTCTTTTTTTTTGCTTAGTTGGTTTTTTTTCCTGGAGCTATGTCTGAGAAAGAAAATCCAGATAACGAAAATGAGAATGATTATCTCTTTGAGTGAAAAGTCTGAAAGTAATGAAAATTTGGATGTTGGAGGAAAATACAGGAATTTCATTTCTATTTTGCCTACTTCTTATCTTAGAGTATGTTTCAAAGGACTAACGGCTGAGGACAAAAAGATCTAAACATCATTACAACATTCAGAGACTATTAAGTGACAGAAAAAGGAGCTGAAACTCTGAAGAGAAAAATTCAGCATAACTCAGTTCCTCAAAGCAGCAGTCTCAAAAGGAACACCCTTTCTACGTCTATAATCTGGCACCTACAAGATGGGACAAGGCACAAGCCATTGTGAAAATTTTGTTGTTTCCAGTACAATGGGCATTTTTTTCTGAGTTATAAACCCTCAAGGAGGTACCAAATTGAAAACAGAGCTATTGTCAGACAACAGGCCTTCCTGCTCTATTAGAGACATGGCTGCAGATGTCTGCAAGCAGCAGTTTCAAAACCCAGGAAACCTGACAGCTTCGCAAATCAGACTGTTTTGTTAATCTGCTGCAGCTTTGAGTGTTTCTGAGATACGCTCCTGATGCTCTCAGTGAATTGGGCTAGCTCTCTACAACTCCCAGCACTCATACAACATCTGCTAATTTCATTTTTTAATGAAAAGAAAAAAAGCATAATCTACTCATATATATATTTGATATATAAATCTGTATTTCATGCTAATAAATCCATACCATGATACATACTTTTTGTCTGCATGTGAGAGTAAAGCACACACACGTGTATACATATGCAGTATAGGTGTGTATGTACGTATGTATATCCATACATATATTTGCATACCCATCCATCAGTGAATGCACAAATATCTCCAGGTAATACACCACAACAGCAGCTTTTTCTCCTCAGGAAGCGGGCTAGAGTTGCCTTGATTCCACATTACCATTGATTTTACAAGACAGGCACAGTGCTGAGTAGCTGTATAATATTTTAAAATGCAGAAAGAAGAAGGCAGACCGTTTATGTGAAGCAGCAGCAAAAGATTTCCAGTTGGTGCCAGCAGCAGATGATGACCTGTTGGGATCACACCATGGCAGTGACTGAGGACTGTGGTGCTCTGGTTAGAAAAATCAGAAACATCAGGTTATTTCACTGTTCCCTCCGTTGCCAGAGCTCTTGGGAGGCCATTGCTGGTGTGAGCACTAGTATGGGCTGTCCAGCTCCTCACCTGGCTTCTGGTCCCACCACCACCAGCCGATCTTCTTTCAGAGGGAGAGCAGGTTTCCACAGCTGATCAGACATATCAGAGACCCCAGAGCTGGTCTCCAGGGCACACTGCAATGAAGTTTGGATTAGGAACTGAACAGATTTTGACTGGTGACCTCAGACACCAAAACAGACACCCAAATCTCTGGGGCCCAGCAGTCTGAGAGAGCCCACACCCTGACTGGTGCTCTCTGTTGAGGCCCTTGGGCTTCCTTCCAACACCCATTTCATGACAGCTGAGTGTAAAAGCAGGTTCTTTTCTCTCCTTTGGAGATAGGCTAGCTTCAGTTTCTTTGACCTAAAGCAATAGTACTTGCCAGTTCTGGTGAAGATAGCTTCAAGCCAGTTCTGCAGCTCCTTTCTGATACTGCTGCTGGAGAGTCTGTTAGTGATAAGAAACATGGTCCTAGCAGAGGCTGACTAAGGCCCCAATATCCTTGCGACCTCATTGCACTGCCTTCTGCCTCTCCACCTTGGCTAACTCACAGTCCATGTGAGCGAGAGGGCTCATATCAGCTGTCTTGTTCTCCAGAGACCTGCTTTCACAGTACACAGCTGTGGCTGGGCATGTAGTGTGACCTCTTGGGATTCTTCACATCCGTATCTGACGTGATTTGGGTATATGGAGTTCGTATGGCTTGTGATCTGGCCTGCACTATCAGTCCACAACCAGCGGGGCTGGGACAACAGCACAAAACCCTGACCATGCTCACATGGCAGTGTACATACAGTATCCAGGAGTTGGAATTTGTTCACATACGATCAGATACCCTGGCAATATAAAGAAACAGTTAATGTTTCTTACAATAAAGATAGAAATTCAGACTGCGAAGAAAAATGTTTAAGCCAACATTAGAAGTCTGTGTGGGGATATAGGTGTCTCAGTTCATCCTTCCTGATATGCTGACAGCTGCCCAATGTGCGTTCTTTCCGTCAAAGATAACTTCAATAAAGAGAAAATAATTGCTCCGTAGTATTTGATGGTCATGTTTATTATTTTCCATTAGGAACAATGCCCTGTGCCTCATCTGGGGTCAGAATAGGGACTGTAGACTTGTGAACTATGGGCCAGGCAGTTTGGGCCCAGGAAGCAGAAGTGGTAACCGCACTGCTCAGAGCTGATGGCCACCAACACCAGTAGACCAGTGCAGCAGGTCAGGCTGGTGCATTTGTGGAAAAACACAGAACCAAGTGGAAAGGAAACAGCACAGGTTCACCCGAGGATTTGGAAAAGAGAGTCTATAACAGCGGTGGTTCTGTTAATCGTGGATTGGGAACCCCATTAAGACTTCATCTAATCCTGATCGTATAGATCTTGACTCTCTACATCTTCTGCACTATAATCTGAACTTCCTGTGTCATGTAACGCATCTTGTGCAAAATGAAATAACCCTGTAACTGTTCTGCTGTTAGTTAGTGATTTTCATTTTAACACTCTGACTACCGTAATAACCAACCATGAAATGTTCTTCCACCTCACACATAGCATGCCTTTGCCTGCCAAAGCTACGGCAGCCCAGTGGTTAATTTTTTTACATTCTAAACATATGCATACACCAAAATGTACCCTAGGGCTATGATTCATTTGGGGAGTTCACAGGGATAGAAAGGCTCTTGATTTCCAGCAGTTGTCTTTTTGGGGGCTTGCATATTTAACTGGTGAATCTTTGTATTAAAATGCATTTTACATTGCTTCTGAATACAGCAGAGCATCTCTGCATGAAATACACATAAAATACTGAAATAACGATGTTTTATTTTTGAAATAACTTTTCTGGTCTTGCAACTTTTATCTGGGCAAAACTTTTTGACACGCATAATGCAGTTTGCACCGTTAGGGTCATTCTAACAAGGGAACAAATATATTTATTGAGGGCCAGACCCTTATATCCTTTCTTCAATTACTTTCTCACCATAATCAAAGGAATAAGAACTGTTTTTTTCTGACATAAACCTTCAGCTGATGTTGTTGTTGATTAATTCTGGTTTCCTAAAATAATTAGAGCTTGTGTGTGGTGAAGTTTAGCTTTTTGGGACCCCTGTCTGTTGCCACGGTGAAAGACAGAGCCTCTCACCAGTCCTTCTGGCTCCCATACCTGAATTTCACCTAAACTGTAGCTCTCTGCCTCCCAGCCCACTGAGATACATGCAGCAGGGGAGAGGCTGCTGAGGGCGCCTGTCAGGTCAGCCTTCCTTCTTCTGCTGAAATTCTTCCCGCTTGCCAAAGACAGAATGTCATGCTGTTCTCAAGCAGTTGTGGATGTGAAAAATACGAAAGCCAAGACTTCACTTCAGCTCTAGCAGCGGCTTTTACAACTGGCATAGCTTTAGTAGATTCAAAGCAATCTTGAAGAAAAGTTTGTGTCTTACAGCGCCAGAAAGTGTCTGGGAATTTGCTTTGAGCTCCGGTAGACTTTTAAAGAAAATCATTGGACCTGGCAAGGGCTACCTTTGCCTAATGGGCTGTCAGTGAGCTTTAGCATCTCAAAATCATTCCTCTTCCTCGCCCTTGGAAAAAATGCAGCCCAACTCTGGCCCACCTACGCCTGAGCATGGGATGAAAATAATCTGGTTCCCAGCAACTCTCTGTCGTGCTGCCTCTGCAAATCCTTCCATGTCATGCTGGTGTTGGGGGTTTTAGTGAGGTGAGAAGAGGAAGAACAAAAAGAGTGGGCAGCAGACTCGGGTCTGCCGCAGGAACTAACCCCGCTGTACAGTAGAGAGGAGCACATACACATACTGGTTCCATTTGTCCAGGAATCTGTACTCCTGAATGATTGACAGGATGTTATGACACACTTGTGGGGCCTGTAGCTCCAGGAGACCAGGAGAAAGAAGAAATAATTGCTTTAATTATCTGGCCATAAAGGACATCTAACTCCTCCTAGCTGTATTCTCGGTTCCAGCCACCCCTGACTTGAAATACAAAGCAATGGAAGTTGTGGAGCTCCCTTTGGGTTCAGACATCCTCTTCCCCAGTTTGCTGCAGGACAAGCATCCTTGGCTCTCTGGCCAATCCTTCACAGGACTGCTGTCCTCTACAGGCTGCTGAATTACTACCCCAGACACTGAGGCCTGCCCTGAGAAACGTGTCTGTCGCTCTGAGGCCTCAAGAGTGTCCCAGGACCCCAGCGTTGAGGGTCGCCACAGCTCAGGATTGTCACATTCAGAGAACTGGGAGTCGTTGGCCAGGCAGTTGGCCATTATCTCTGACTCAAGCCAGAGGGAGAAATAAACTAATAACAGTGTTCATTTAAAGCATCCACAACAGGCAGCATAGCTGTAAAGATAGGGAGGGAGAATGACATGACATTGATGACTCAAGAGCAAACCCAGAGGGTCCCTCTCCCTCCCGGTACCCAGCTGAGGCGCTGTGGGTGCCTGCTCACCCCAGCAATCTCAATAAAAACCTGCCAGAATATAAGCAAGTGTTGCATATCACAGCAAAATCTCCTACTGTCTCCATCCACAGCCTTTATAACCCAACGTAGGCCCAAAGCATATTTCTGTGTGGAGTTAATATTAAAATGTAATCCCTCTGCCAAAATATAGCTATATGAAATCAGGGAGTTTATAAAACTCTCTCTGGTGTTTGAAACACTTATCTGGATCTTCTTTAATTTGCATGTTTTTAATTAAAGGCATTTTTCTACAAATTTCTAAGGCAGAACAAAATATTAATCTTTTGATATTAAGACCACCATCTAGAAGCTATTTTCTGTGTCTCTGGAAAAAGTAATTTGTCCAAGAACACATGGCTCATTAATCCCATCAGCTTTCATTCAACCTGATGAACGTGTCCTAGTTGCTTTTCAGAATGGCTTTGGCAGTGACAAAATGTTTGAAACACTTAAGCAGAAACTCTGCTCTTTGTTTCCCTCTCATTATTTTGAATTGTTCAGCACCGGTTTGTTTTGAGCTCCGATTTGAAACAGGATGTTCTTTAGAAATACACCTTTTTAAAGCCAAAAATTTTAAATGCTCATAAGGGGTTTATGTTTCCTTGATATCCATCCATCACTGAGGAAGGCAACTTGCAAAATCAGTATACAGGCTTTTTGCAAACCACTGTCAATTCATAGATGGTAAGTAATTTGGGAAAAAAAATTCTCCTCATAATTTTCAATTATGGTAATTTTAGATACTACATTTAACTAGAGTCACTAGAGTTTTTTCCAGACAGTGAATGGATTTTCAGAATCAATGACCCTCAATGGTATTCTGTTTCACTGAAAGTGGCATATCATCAAAAATATTTACAGAATAATACCAAGCTATCTTGGTATGTTAAAGGAAAATTCTGGGAGGGAAGGAATACAGTTATTACTTTAGCAAAGGGATCTACAGTTAGAAAACTAAATTTGTGTTGGTTTTTCTCAAAATTTCCTGTAAGTCAGATCTAGACTATTACTGGAAAGCAGGATCATGCAATGTATCACAAGCACCTTAGCAGATGTAGCTGGGCCTTGGATGGCAGCTCCTTTTTGGGGAATTGCCATTTTGAGAAGGAAAGCATTCTGAGAAGGTAGGTAAGCGCACAAGTAACTAATAAAAGTGAGCCAACACCTGGAAGCAATGATATGCTTGATGAAGATTATCCATCATGCTCTTTTTGCTGCCCAGTGAGAACACTCCCACATACCATTTCAGTAGCTGAATCCCACGATGGAACGGTTGCAAATTACATTATGTATTAAAAGATTCAGCTAGAAACATGGATATAATACACCATTGTGTTATTTCCAGAAATCAAGTAAAACCTAAGAAGATTCTGAATCAAAATCCGTTTTTAATGTTGCGTTACCAGCCACTTTGATCTTCTTCTTGTCATGTCTGAAAAAAACCTTTGTATATCTGGAAATTCAAAGGAACACTGAAGATTTTGCTGTTGATACTGGAGAGAGTAGTGTGCTCTCTTCATGTAGAAGCCTATGAGTTTGAGAAATACCTTTACATCTTGAAAGATAAATGGAGGAGGCAGTAATATAAAGCAAGAGTGAACCATGATATCATTTTGCTATGCATAGCGGAGGGTGAGATTTTCAGAAAAGAATTTGTACTTTAATTGGTCTGATTTAAAATAAATCAGTAAGAGAAAAAAAATCACCTACCTCTTACAGCAGAATAGAATGGTTTATCGTATGTGTACCAGGCAGTGCAATATGTTCTCACCTTTATTAACCATGGGAGACTTTCTCTGGAAAATACATATATATGCGGATTTTCTTTGATTGGTATGAGCACAGGAAGCATGAATAAATGCATAGAAGCACTTCCCCCCCCTCAGCTTTTTTACAGACTCTTTGTTCTATTTGACTATGTCTAGTAATCCTTTCTAATTCTTGACAAAGTAAACATGCTGGTGGCTCTTTTGGCTCACAGATTATGTATTCAGCTGCATTATAGTCTAATGCAGTTGGATTCAGAAGCCACCCCTCTCTTCGTACCAGGCATGTTAGCTGTCGCAGTAAGACCTTGCCCTGAAACTGTTATAGTCTTCACTAAGAAAATAGACCGGGGAAAAACAAAAGCACAAAAGGGAGAAAGGGCTCCAGTCTCTTTGTCATGGTGTGTGGGCGAGCTGGGGGCACCTCACCTCACCCCATTCCCAGTGTCTAGTTGCCAGACAGAGGGCCTTGATGCTCAAGGGTTTGTAGCACTTTACCAACCCTGAAGCATGAGAAATACCCTCTGAATATCTATAGAGTGAGGAGTCTTCTTCCATTGAAATCACTGAGTCCCACTGCCTTCAAGGGGAACGGGCCTTCTATCCAAAGAATAAGAGTTTTGGTCAGCGCCCACGGCTTCCAACCTCTCCCCATTTGCAGATCTCTAAGGGACACACTAGCTTTCTTATGAATTTCCATTGGTGCTATATGCAGACCTTGCAAAACTGTTTTGCACCCTCTTCTTTTGTGGACACCTGGGAAGCAGACAGTCCCTGAGGAATCTGCTGGCAACTGGTGGAAAATCGCTCTTCTCATGATACAGTGTCAGTTAGCATAGCTAGGCGAGATACCTCAAGATCCTATCCAGCAACATAGTATTAGCAAGTCCGTGCTCCAGACAAGTCTGGTAACAACAGGCTGGCTTTGTCAGGTCGTTTCCATTGCGAGAAACCTGGTGGTGCAGCTGTCTCAGTGCAGGCTGCTGGAAAGGCTCGCACCTTCACCGTGGGGCTTCCTTCTGCTGGCAGAGGCTCTACAGCACAGATAAGCACCATGAAAGAAGGTCTGATCACCAAAATTGGCAACATACACTACTAGGTATTAACCACAGAGCCATGAAATGATCCTCATCTGTTATTCAGTTGTAACAGACAGGAGCATGCAACAGTTTGAAAACAAGGTAAGAGCTAATTACAGGCAGTGACAGGATACTGTGGAAGAGAGGAGATCCTTTCCTACCCGGAACCTGGGACCTGGTAGCAATGTGAGGTGTTGCTCATTTGCTTTCTGGAGTTGGGGAGAGATTGGAGGAGGGTCTGTTTCTCAGCTTAGAAATGTCACCTGCTATGAGGTGACAGACAACATGGCTGAGGTAAGGGAAGAAAGGGGTTTTTTTCTCTTTTGGGAATTGTAGCAATTTTGGTGTCATTTGTGATTCATTTTTATCTGGGGCTGTCAAGAGAAAACGGGAGAAATAAATCAGCAGAACTCTGTGAGCAGTCTCTCCAGTTCTGGATGTTCTTGACACCTCAGCTGGAGACATACTCTGTTGCTCCATGTCACAAATATTCCTCATGTGCATGAGGTCAATAAGCCACAAAACTGCTAAGAGATTTGTTCAAAATGTCAATTACAAAAAGAGACACCAAACCAAAGTTCAGAGTTCATTTCCAAAAGTACAGTCTAAATGAAATCCTTCTGCAGACATCCATGATATTTATTAGTCTCTAGTTTCCAACATATTTTGAAGGGTAATTATGTGGATAACCTGCTATACACACCGCTTTTTTGCAGAGGTGATGCACATTGCAAGCCCTAAGCATTTCCAAAGACCAACTCGGAAAGCAAACTTCTCAATCAAAGCGCTGCCCTCAGCTTGCCTGGACTGACAGAAACAAGCCAGGGTTGAAAAGGCCAGAAAAGTCTCCAGAGGCTCCAAGAGGGAGTGTGGGGAGTGTCGGCAGCGCGGCCTTCCCCTGCAGCCGCCGGAGCCCACGGTCCCTGAGCCGTGCCAACTCGGTGGGAGTGAACAAAAGGGAAGTGGGATCCAGGGAGCAGGCAATTTCCACAACGTGTTCCCTGCCTAAACTGGTGGCGATAATTATGCCAGAAAATAAGAGTAATAAAAAGAAATCTTTGATTTCTGTTGTTTTGGAGCTGATTCCAGCAACGGAGACAGTAGAAGAAAAATAGCTAATGAACGTACAGTCTCAATAGTGGTTGACTTCTTGTTGTGAAGGGCTCAAAACTCGTTGTGAAAGCCCTGTATGTCCCCAGCTCCAAGAGATGTGGACCAGACGTTAGAGGGTCTTCCCAAGAAAACTAGGCCTTGCTGCAAATCACTGGTAGGGCTGGCAGGGAGCAGCAACCAGCCGGATCGTGCCTGCCATGGCTGGAGTGGCAGGAGGATTTTCTTCAGTGAACACTTTTCCATTTTAAAACAATTTCCTAACCCAAATGAGTTGTACAGGGAAATGCAGTTTCTGCGACTTCTGTACAATATTCTAAATGTCAGAAATGCGATCTAAATGTTGTGGTACTAATTGTCTGTAACCCCTAAGGGAAATGAGCTTTCTCATTTAAATGTGCTTTCTCCAGGGTTAACAACATGGCCTTTGAAGTCACAGGAAAATACACACCTGCACAAGAGTCTGACCTCCCAAATGATATTCAGGCATCTCCTCACCTCAGCACCCATGAGGGATGTGAGTACCCAGGAGTGGATTTGGATGACTTCAGGCTGCGTCTGCTAGGATTTCACATCCGCAATATTTATTTCAACAGGGAATGAAAAACAGTCTCCATGTTATATCAAATTGAAGTCCCAAGTGCGTTTCTTTGCCTGAGTTATTAACCCCTACTAATGAAGGTTTGAAACTGAGATATTAAGTGCTGGAGGGGCAAATGAGGTTGCTTTAATAAGGCTAATTAGCCGGCACGTGCAGCAGGGCTGGATGTGGCTGCAAGCCGCCGGCAGCCAGGCACGGGGGCCAGGTTCCTGTCTCCTTGCATCTTATCGGTGTCAGGCAGCCACTCCTGCAGCGGGGCTCACATCAGGACCACAGGAAGGTCCTCAAAGAGGCATTTATCCAAAGAGAAAGCTGTCATAGGCAGAAGAGACACAAGCGCAGCCATGCATCCTCTGCCCTGCAGAGGCTTAAGTCGTCTAGCTTTGATGGGAGGCTGCCGAAGGTCGGCACGGCAGCGGCACGCTGCTTACAGCAGCCACGCTTGTTGTAGCTCATCCATGCACTGCAGCTGTTGTCTTAGCAGACATTATCAGCTTGATTTACATATTAATTGTAGGAACATTTTTTGTGTGTTTGATTACACCCCCCCTTTCTTTTTCTAGGGCTCAGAAATATTTCAATCCTTGAATTGTCAGTTTAAAGATATTAGGAGAGAAATAGAAAGTAAAAAAGGAGGCTAAGGCTTTTCATTCCAGTTTTTGAGTTGACTAAAGTATTAAGAAGATTGAGAGTTTCTCTGGCAAAAGCATCTGCATAAGGCTTGCATCCTTCCTCTGATTCTCTTGTGCTGTTTTGCTTTTTACCAACTAACAGGTTAATCCAAGCATAAACAATTGCATTATCATCCTCAAAATTATTTTCTGTATAGTTGATATTTTTCTTTAAAGATTCTCATTAAAAAGTGAATTCATAAAAAGCCTTTGAATAATTAAAACCTTTTAATTGACTTAGAGGTATCAAGCCACCTACATAAAATAGACTCAAACGGCCTAATTGCTGATACACCATATGGAGGAAAAGCAGAGGTGTGGTGCAGTCTGTTGATGGATCAATTAGCACACAAGGCAGAGGATTGTGTCATCATCGCTGTTACCATCAAAACAAAATCCTATTTTGCATGCGACGGTAATATCACACAAACGATCTTGTTTTTTTTCCATTTGGGTAGCACCTCATTCAAAACTAAGATCTCAAAACAATTTTAAAACATTGAATTAAAACATCTCTGCCTCTGCTTTGTTCCCCACAGGTCAGGAATGTGTAAATGACAACCTGATTTATCTGCCATGTAAAAGTAAATAATTTCTAGGGTAGCCAGTTTCTTCATACTACACTGCAAACTCTCAGGACTTCCACAAAGTGATGGGAAAACTGCTGAGAGTGATGAAGATGTCTCTGTGGGTACAAACTGGAGAAGGGGTTTTGCTTTTGCAGCCTGATAGGAGGACACCCAGGTGCATACTTATCTTCAGGAGTTTATCAAGGCATTGGGAAATTGTGGTGCACTGGAAATCTCTCCGCTGCTTTTATCAGTATAATACGCATCACGTTCTGTGGGGAAAGGATAGTAGTGTGAACTCTTTCACCCCTGAATATGACAGAATGAATTGCAGCAAGGAGTTCATACTGTTACGGTTAAGAGGAGATACCACTGGTGGCCTCTCATCTTAGGCTTGGTTTAAGCGCCTATAAAATCTCTGGGAAGGGTTCCTGGAGAAAAGCATATTGCTAAAATTTAAAATTAACCAGTAGCAGTTTAAATAAGAGAGGCAAAATGTAGCATTTTGAGAAGAAGTCTAAAAAGAATTTGATTTTACATACTGAAATTCCACAACTTACTAATCTTTTATACAGTAAAGCATAGAGAACGCAGGAGCGCAGGCTACTTCTGCATCAGGGCTGCAGCTCTTCCTCTCAGCAGCTACTGCCCTAGCTGGCTAATTTGATAACTGTAGGTCTACTGCATCATTCCCAAAAACCTCTTCTACCAGAATTGTAAGTTTCTGGGCTTCCCGAGGCATCCTGATGCCTGAGCATTGGAGGAGTCCACCCTCCACTGTTACACTGAGATGGGGCCATTCTGTCTGCGGAGATGCCAGCTTTCCTTCCTCATACGTGCTCCACCAGTGCAGGAGAAGGCTTTGCTCCTGGTACCATCTCTGTGAAGGTGACCATACCATCATACCCAAACGCATTATTTTCAAGGGCCTGCACCTGTCTACAGAAGTCAACTTTTGAAAAGGTCGCTGTTCCTGATTTCTCTCTTTGCTATCCTAACAGAAATGCTGCACTTTATTTAATACTCTGACATCTGTTCTGTTCTTTGATCAGTTTGGAAAATGTGCCTTGTGCACAATTACTGTTTTCCTCTTCCAGGTTTCATCTGACATCCATTTTAGCACAGAAAGCTGCTGGTTTCCAGCTTGCTCACTCAGGGCACTATCTAAACCTTTGCCTGCAACATTGCTATCAGATAAATTATCCATTCCTGAAAATTTAGATAGGTATTGAAACCAGCCCTATGAGGACACTTGACCTCTCAAAGGACTTTGAACCACCATCATTCAGCTGTTTCCACTGCTGTTTCTTCATAATAATCTTTTGTGCTTTTAAAGTCAAACCTCAGACAAAACAGCTACTGAGTCCAAGATATTTAAATGTGATGAAGAAATCTGGGCAACTCTATCTGTGGGGCTCCTCTAGTTGTTTGGAAGCAATACAGATTGGAAAGCCAGATTCTTTATAATTGTCTCAAAATGAGTAAAAGTTGGGCAAAACTTGAAACACACAAGATCATGCATTTCTTCTGAAAAGTCAGGTCTAGCAATTTATTTTCCTCTGGAAAGACTTAGGCAGGAATCAGTATGTCTCAAGTAGATGTCAGAATAAACATGGCATCAGGTTTCACCCGCCGTACAAGCAAGATTTGCAGGAAGCTGCCTGATGCCGAGGCTGTGGACGGGAGCACCCTATCTTCCCAAAAGGACAGCCGCACACATTCATGTTGTGAAGGAAGTTTGCTCCTCTGGGTGCTTTTAGAGGTGCAATAAATTATTGCAACAGAATATAATTACTAACTCTCAGAAAACTACCGTCGTAAAGTTTAAGGCCACTCTAAAAATGACTGATAGCTCCCATTGTACCGAGGGAAATTATGTTGTCTGAGACTTTGGGGGTGCCTGCTACCAATGATAATTTTCCAGTGGCAAATTGTTTACTGTTGGACTGTCTCTCTTTATATGGTGGGCACAGTGAGGTAAAAACTATCTCACTCCCTTTGGACTGGCTCCCTGCCCAGCCTCCTCCTCCTCCCACCATCCATGTGCCCAGTCACATCCCCTCACAGGAACGCTGCATAATACTAAAACATTATGGGAACCATATGTCTAGAAAATGAAGTGGGCTTGCAAAATGAGATGGTCTCTAGTCAGAGTTTGTTTTTATTTAAAAATGTCTGAAGCACAGAAATACTGCTATGGATTCTACTGAGAAGCTGCCAGCCAGGGTAGGAATCCGACCTAAGGAAAGCTATAATTCCTTGGCTAAACATCCAGCCAAGGGGTGGGAGTTGCAGTTACATAACCCTGTCCATTCAAGCCTTACAGCCAAAGTGCACACATCTCATGTCACACTTTACTCATGTGATGTTATAGCTGTCCCTCAAGTACAATTATCTACTTGTCTATTCTCATGTTGCACTTGGGCAAGAAGGCATCGTTATTTCAACACGCTGACTCCTGCCTGGATAACCTTTTTAAAAACTCAAACATCTTTATTTTCTGTGACAGGAAAACCACTGATCACCCTATACATATGCCCAAGATACACTCAGCAAGCCCATCTATAGACTTCCAGCACTGTGGGCAACGGCTGTCCATTAACACAGTCATTTGTGACTGGGGATCACCAGAGATATCAGGAGATAGGAGCCCCAGGCTCAATTCACCTTTGGTTTCTCAGTAGTATTTTTCAGCATACAGAATTGGGTACCACTCTACCCACAGAAAGACTATCCTTCAAAAACAGGAAAGTAAATCATCGCTCAAATAATTTCTTCTCTGTAGGAGAGCAGCTATAAAACCGAAACTGCAGTTCAGCCGGGCACTACTTCTACCCTTTGAAACTCCTACTACTGCATCAGAAATGCTGCAACCATAAGAAAAAAAGCATTATTTGGACATAATACTCCTCATTCAAATCCATCTAGAAATGCTAATGGACTATCTGTATCAAGCAGACCTCAGCTCAGACCAGGTATTGTTGGTCCATACCACTCTAACTTCAGCTGTACTGAATGTCATCCATCCTCCCCCAGCTGGTATAAAGCCAACATAAACTCTGTGTAAGCTCTGTATGGTGTGTTCTGGCTAATTTGACAGAAATGTGATCATGTGCCCATTCTTGAGCCAGATCAAATTTGTACTACTGGGAGATCAGTCAGCACATAGGCTTCTGACTAATGGCTATGGAGCCGCAGCATGAGCACGAGCATCACAAGGATTCCTGTGAATGAGGCCACAGGGGCTTGGACAGCATTCAACAAGCTCCCCTCACTCCCTGGCCCTCAAAACAGCCACATTTGGCTTCCTTATATTTTACTTTTCTGCCATGTTCAGACCCATCTCAATCAAACAGGAGATCAACACCATCCCATCCCATGCTGCTTTCCTCTGAATGTTATTCTTTGCCATGGAGCATTTGCAACGGTCTGTGACATCTGAACTGCCACCTGAAGCCCCCAGTCCTCTAAGTCACTGCACTCGTGTATAGCAGGCCTGCGTTCATCAGTAACAGGTTAGTTAAAGGAGAGGGATAAAGACTAGAATCTGATTTATTCGACAGTTGAATGCTGTCACCCTCTGAACATGCCTTTTTACGGTTTGCAGCAGTAGCTCTTGCAGTCTCAACTGCATAGATGCTTTTAGCAAGGTTATAGCTGTGATATTTAGGAGGTATTTTTCATGTTTTGGGCAAGGATAGCATTCTAAATGAACAAAGCTGCTTTCACATGAAACTATAGTTTTATGTCCAGTTTGGTTGCAGGTGATATCAACTAACAAAGAGTACAGACTTCATTATTTCAGGAAAGCAGTGATGTTTAACTCCTTGTGCCTGGCCTAGAAACTTCTTGTAGATGCTGACTTCAAAAAGGCAGACAGAGATAATTAATAACCTTGTTGATGTTATTTAGATTTCTATACTTTATACTTTCTCATTGAAATATTTTAAAATACATAGATTTTGCTCAAAGGCAGAAGGTTTGAGAACATTCTCTTTTCTTTTTCTGAGTTTTCCTTTTGAGCTATACCTTCAGAGTGAAATACCATATGGCAGACACACACGCACTTCTCAGCAGAGTAATGAAGTCCCACAGAGATCACATGCTTTTTCAACCAGGGAATAGTTCTGCCTGTACTTCACATAGCCAATTTTATACAGCTCTTTCCCTCTAAGACAACTTACAAATTTTGCTTTCAGGGATGAATTCTACTGTTACTTATACCAGAGTAATCCTACAGCAATTTTCTTGAAGGCACTGAAGTTACGATTTATGCTGGCATAACAAGGCTCTGAATGTGATCTGTATATTGTTAGTTGGTGCTTGTAGTAGGAGACCTGAAGAACATCGTTACCAAAATGTCACTTACCCTGAATTTATTATCCCTGTTCACACCATCAGCACTCACCACATCAGGAAAGAACAGCAGCATTAAACGACAATTACGATAGATGTATTTTTTCCAAATTTAAAGTCACTGTGTAGCTGAGATACCGGGGACAAATTCTGAGATCTTCAGCCATTATTAGATCTTTACTTTGCAAACATCATTACTGAGATAAATACAGGTTTTCATAGAGCAAAGCATGAAGAAAGAATTAAAAAACATGTTTCTTTTGAGAGCATTTAATTTCTAAAGTGATCATAAATACATAGCTTAGGCAATCTTCTGTGACGTTACTTTATTTTTCAAAGAATAAACAAAATTACCATTTTGGTTTTTTGCATGGAGGATGGTCTTTTAATTCCAGATGTAGGAGACGTATAAGACATGAATGCAAGCTAAATTTCAACCATAATAGACTCTGCATGTTGCCACTTCAATGACCTTTTAATCCCTTGGAGTTTAACCATTTCCTAATGTCTGCTAACAGCCATTTTCTTGTTGGGAAAGCCCTTTCTAACTGATAACATCTAAACAAGCTCATACCTTAATTAGAAAAATTCTCCCATAAATATTTATGTTGCTGTGATTAGGCCATTTACTGAATCCAGCTACCCATTATGAGTTAAAATAGAGTGCCTTGTTTTGAGAAGCCTGGGGCATGACATAGTTTATACTAGGGGACTTTAAGTTGTAATTCATCTAATCAAGTGCCTGACCCCTTGCCTCCAAAGTAGCCAGTAGTCGTTGGAAGAAAATAACTTTCTGCTGAGTATAGCATCCTTCAGTCTGCATTTTTGTGTGTTGGAAATAAATGGGATACATATCTAAGCAATTATTTAACAACAGAATAGCCTCATGCAGTCCTTTTTGTACTTCAACAGACAACACATGAAAAATCTGACAGAGAAAGGGGGCAATCTTTCTTTTTCAGAGGGAAATAGAAAAAGTTACAGAAGTACCAAAGGAGGACTTCTACCCAAAGCATATTGCTGCTACCTAATGAGGGTCCCATGCCACAGCAGTGCTGGGGGCACCGCGGTTGTTGCGGGTTACCGTCAGGCAGGCTGTCATTCCTGGAGTTAGGTACCCAGTGTGATGTCTCCCATTAAGAGAGTGATGAGAGATTTAGGCAGCCTGTTCTCGGGGGCTGCTCTCTGGCTCCTGAGGTGTAGGAAGCACTGAAATGGGGCAGTGCATGTTTCCCTTCTTTAGCTGAATATGGAGCCGGAAGACATAGTGCCCCAGCAAGAAGGCAGTCTGAATAGCTCTCTTTTAGATGCCTGAAGCCATTCGAGTGCTTGGACTGGGCTTCTGAATGCAGCCTTTAGGTAACCTGCATACATCCACACAAGGCAACTTAACCATGCCCAGGAGCTGGAGCACAACTGTCGCACTGCTGAACTGCTAATACTCCTCCCAGGCACATTTTCGGCTGTCTCGCTCTGCCACATGATTCCCAGGCACAGTTTTGCCAACAAAATTTTCCAAGGTTGGTTCCTGGGAGGAAGTTTGTGCATGGTCGCCCCAGTTTGGTGGCTGAGGGGTCTTGTAGCACAGACACGGCGACTTCTGGCCAGCTGGATTCCATGCGTGGGAACACTGCTGGGCATGTTTAATTTACTAGCGTTGATGTCATTTCTGACATCTAAGCTGCTAATTCCATGTGTAGGTAAAAATCTAAAATTGCTTCAAGAGTTCCAATTCCTTCAGCATCAAATGGGAGAAAATGCTGCTTTTTAAGAGATTTTTACATAAATTCTCACTTTATTAATCAAAAACGTTGTTCCTTTCAGGAAGCGTTGCCTTCACTAATTCCCAGACTTCTGAGCCTAACCTGGAGTAACACATTTAAAATGACATGACTCCTCATTTTTTCTGGTTTCCACCACTTATGCTATCCTCATTTGTAAAGATACAAGTCTACAGCTAATTCATCCATACTTCAAAGTCAAAATCCCTTTAGTACCTTTTCCAGCTGCAGATTTCCGTCTTTCAGTTTCTATCTCTGGAATACAATGAATTCACATTTAAAGTAAGAAAAGTCTCTTTCCTCTACATGTTGCCTTTGCAGATGCAGTTACTCAAATAAATTTCCATTATTTTTTGTCTACTTTTTTCATTTCACTTACAATCACACCTATCTTATTCTTTACAACAAATTTACTTTGAAACTCTTAACAAGTAAGGAAGTCTGAAATACAAGAGATTCTAAACAAATGCTCTCTTCATGTATTATCTATTGGTATTTATCTACTTCTTGGTTCCTCTATTTCCTCTCTTTACACAAAAAAAGAAAGCAAGCAATGGGATTTTATGTGGCTTCACTGTTTATTTCTTTATTGTAAATGGAGTCCAATGTAAGTTGCACATTCTTGAAAGAAAGAATGTACTTACAATTTCTTGTCCTGTTTTGAATAACAATTTTTATGTAAATATGGCTGATGTTTTAGTTAGCGTCAACCCTAGACTTCCTAAATTTGTTTCGTGATCACCACATCATGATACTGACCTTGAAATAATGAGATTAGAAAAATAATCATTTTAAGTCTTCTTATGTGTAGTCTGTTTGCTGAAAAATTGGAGGTCACATTTTTGAGATTTTTCTTTCCAAACGCACCAGGAATTTTCTCTAAAAACAGATAAAACCAAAGCTGAGACACTCTGCTGATTGAAAGAAGTATCAGACAGCGGCGCCTGAAGAGCAACAAAAACGATTGTGAGAGTCACGTTTAAAATCACGGAGGCTGACTGCACTGTCTTTCCTGAGTTGTGAGCCTTACTGCAGGCTTGTAAATCAGAGGCACGCACCAACTGATTTTTACTTGATTTATAGAGATACTGAGCATCAAAATCTCTCCTTTGCAACAGTTATCTAATGCATCTAAAAATAAAGCTGGTTTATGTAGTTGAGCTGGGCTCCCTTGTATAAAGACCCGTTAGACAGGTAGAAGTGCTGCGAGTAATATTTCTTTTAAGGCACAACTGCAAATGAGGTGAGTACAAGACATGTGAATTCTCTCTCTCCTATGGTTTTTGTTTGCAATGTGCTTGGTATTGACTATTAGCAGCTCAATCAGTTCCAAAATTTCATTCCAAATAATGCTTCCTGTCCCTAACGGGATTTGCCAAATTTATTCTGCCCTCTCCAGAAAAATTCTGAGTTCTGATCATGGATAAATAAAATAATCTGTGCTTGAATTCGCAAGCTGGATTGTTTTGTTATTTGTTATTCTTTCCCGAACACTGTTTCTGTCTGTTTAGCTCAACTCATCTGTGGCACCGCTGATGACTGCATGAGATGCTTGGAATTAGAGGTAAAAAGTGGGTTTTAAAACCTTTTATCCCTACCACATTTCAATCTTCCTCAACAAAAAACATTTTCTCTCTGCTTCTCTCACGTTGCTTACCATTCAGCCAGCCCAGTTTTCAACTCATACTTCACAGCAGGACCATCTGCATCACCTAGCACACCATCAGCTTCCACTGTCCCAGCTTACTCTGAGAAATGACCTGTTGCCTGTCAGTAGCACATTCCTGTGGCTCACCTTTCCATCCATCAAGCAGCAATGAAAATTAATAAACTGCTGTTAACCAGACAAAACCCATTTATGTTATTCATGAGGACTTATTTTTTGTAAGAGCATTGAACACACCAAGGGATTTAATAAGACAGAATGCCTACCACATAGGCTGGTTGTTCAATTATTTCTGATACTAGCTGCGGCAAAGAGGAGAAACCTCCACTAGCAATTTTCAGCAACAGGTCATTTTGCTGAAACAGCCAGAAACTACTTCTCTGGCTGAAAAAAAGAGAAACTCAGCATGCTTGAGCTAAGGTAAGCATACAACAGGGTCCCAGAGCAGAGACAGATGAAGAGAGCATATGCAAAAAGACCAGTTTCAGTAGGAAAATGTGAGAATATGAGCAGAGGTTGCAGCAGTTGATTTGGCAAAGGAGATACAAGTGTGGAGGCTTACCTGAACCTCAGCATAATCGCAACAACCTCTGAGGCTAGTTGAAATCAACTGCAAAATCTTAGAGAAACTTATCCTTCAAAACCCAAGCATTTCAGCATTTCCACTCATGCCAAAAAAACTGTCAAGATTATCAGACTTCCATGTAATATTTTAGCCCACGATACACATCAAAAAGAGGAAGCACGGAGAACCACAAGAACATCCTGCATGCTGCTTAAAAGCTTTCGAGGCTGTTGTTTTTCATCTCAAGGATGCTTTGGTTCAGGCTCACAGCTTCTGATTCTGGGTGTAATCAGAGCTTGAGTTACGTCTGATTTTAACCAGCATTGCTTTGCACTGAAACTATTTGCTGATGTTTTATCATGGGTGACCTGCCTGCTGGAGGGCTAAATGCATTTGTCTGATAAGTGAAACCCCAGTGTTGTCCTCTTCGATGAGCCTTGATTATGAGCCATGTTCATGGGTCTCAGCAAGGCAGGGCCCTGTAGCCACAACTCACTAGTTGGGCAATAAGCCATACTGGTAGTATAATTCAGATCCTATGTAACCCAGCAGGAGACCAGTTTATGAGGACTTAATCTCTTCTGAATCAGGTGTTCGTGTACCTGGAAATCAACCCCAAAAGACACAAATCTTATCTTCGAAGACCCAGTGTCTTTGTCCTCTATGGTAAAGCTCCTTTAACTGGCCATGGCCTAAGCAGATGTTCCGTTCTGTATACCTCAGTAATGGTCCTGCACTAACCAAGAGGCAGGTCCTTAGTTCTTTCATCTGCTAAGAGGACCAACTTATTGATTTTACCCTTAGCCATCCCTCCGTATCATGTGCCATCTTCTCCGTGGAGCAGAAAAAGAGAATGCTAACACTGAGATCAGCACATTGTTGAAAACACTGAATCATCTCCATGACATTTCACATTTCCATGCCTCTGAATAGCCACTAAATTTAAGCTCTAACAGTCCAAACTCCTCTGGTACCAAAGCACTGTGACAGATCACATCTGTTAATCACCAGGGACTTTGACATTTTAAGAGCAAATTATTCATCCTCTCCATACGCAACTTAACCAACCCTGGTGGGAATATCTCGGCTGACCATTTGAGACCACATGCACACAGTGGTGCTCTCGGAAGGCTTGGAGGATACTTACCAGCAGGGACAAGTTTTTCCCAATTATTTTTTTTCTAGTGATAACTTAGAGTTATCCCCCCAAAGGGGCTGGCTCCTTTTCAGTGCTACAACTATAAAAAGAACAAAACAGGTGCTCCAGATTTGGGAGTGACAGGTATGAAGGCTAACAGTAGGAAAGGAAAGGCAGTATTGCTGCTGTATATTTTTTTAGTTGCCAGGGCTGACATGAGAGTGTCGTTATGTGCACAAAGAGTTGAGATTTGCCACTTGCAAGATCCTTGCCCCATGTTATTTTCGTTTGTGACAGACACAGAAGAGGTCAGAGTAATTTTCCTTGGTATTTCTTTTAGTCATCTATGGATCAATGTCACTAAACTCAGCTTATTTTTCGTCAAGAACAAGTGGCTTTTTTTCTTATTTCTATTATTCTGCAGGCCTCTGTGGTTCACCATGAATGCTTCACTGCTGACATTTCTGGCTGATCTGCCTCTGCTTTCCACAGTTCTTGCCTGGTAACAGTCATGGAAATAGTCCAGCAGACAAGTTGTGTAGACACCATTAATTCATTGTTCTTCTCTTGCTATTTAGGGCTGTTTATCTCCCTGGCCTCCTGCAGGTGAGGAACGCTCCATGACTGTATCAGTGATGGCCAGGTTCTCCTCTGCTATCACCTGAGCGGTTGCTGGTTAGCAGAGGAGTGGGCACTTGGTCATGCTTGGGGAGAAACCAGACCAACATGCTGCAGTCTGACTTCCACACCAGGACCTTCTTGTCTGGTACGTGTCCTGCACAGCATTTCCAACAGCAAGGGGGAGCAGATGGAGGAAGAACAGGAAATGAAGCTTTGGTAAAACTACAACTGCCACCATTCCCGACGTGGCTTTCTCACTTCCCTGTGAGACTTGGAAGGAGAAAACCAGAAGGGAAAACTGGCAGAATATTCTCCACAAAATCTCTTCTTGTGGCTTGCTGTGCAGTGAAATTACTACTCTCCACGACAGTAACAAGCTGCCGCCGTATAATCTCTTGATTCCAGTCTTGCTTTCTGCAACTTGCTCTCACTGCTGACAGCCAAGGTCCACAGTCCTCGATAGCTCTGGCCAAAGACCAGTATTTCCTTTATTCCCCAGCTGTACTGTGAGGGTTCCTTTCCTCTGGCAGCCCCTGACATGCCAGGCTTAAAGGAGCTAATGTAGTGTTTCCCTCAGAAACATTGGTGGAAACTTAACCTGGTGAATGAAGAAAAACTGCAAGAGGAAAAAAAAGAGCTGAGAATTCATCTCAGTTCTGAGAACAAGAGTGTGCAACTATTTACAGAGATTTCAGCCGTGGGAATAAGGGGAGGTAGCCAGGATCGCTGTGAGGTCTCTAGGCTCAGTAGGTCTGTGCTTGACCATAAAGCGCTCCTGCCATCAGATCACCAGGAGGCTGGCTGGAGAGCACCTGGCTGGCACATGGAAAATGGGCACAGAGATATCCATGTGGCGTATTATCCAAAGAGGCTGCAAATAGCTGCTGGCTGCTCGCAGCTGCCTGTACCAATTCTCACAGCGTTCACCTCTCGTCCCTCTTGGCCTGGCCACAGAGCTGGATGGCTTCAGGGACGTAGCGGTGCTTGTCTGTGTGCCATGTTTGCTGCCTCACTCCTTCTACTCCTGCAAGCTGGCAGTTTGCAGCATCTCCTTGAAAGCTGCCAGCCTCCTCCATCGTGTTCACAATCCTCTTGGCTCTGGCATGCAGTTGTGTCACTGTCAGTCTGGATTCACCCACAGGTGCTGCAACTCCAAGCACAGTGAAAAGAAAGCAGTCTCTGTTCCTTTCACTTGCAGAGGGGCAGGAGCTTCTCTTCCTGACTTCTAAGGGTCACCATTATCAGCCCCTCTCTCCCCTCCTGCTCCACCTTCCGGCTCACAGCATAGGGATCTCTCTGACTCAGAAGGAGAAAGGAAACTTTGGTTTTAATTGACATCCAAGCGAAGGACACATGGTGGGGAAGGAGAAACTCGTGTGCTCATGGTCGTAGGAGCTGTGTCTGCAGGACTTGGGGTTTTTATGGAGGGTCAGGAGGACATAGGAGAAAACCTAAATTAAGGACTTCTGTTCAGGGGAAAGCCTGAGCTGAGCCTGGGACCTGTGCTGTGCAAGAGCAGCGGCTGATTGCTCCATTAAGGACAGCTCTGGCTTTCTCATGCTGGATGGGATGAACCTGTTCCAACTCAGCAAAGGTGTTTCTTCACCTAAGCAAAGGGAAGTTCAGCCAAGTGGGCCTGGATGCTGGAAAAGCCAGAGCCAGTGAGGCACTGCAGGCCAGGAATAAGAGCAAGTCAAAGCCAACACATGGGACCTCTACCAGATGTTATTGGCCATTTGATGGGGCCACCTCAGAGCTCTTGGCCTGCCATAGGTTATTGTATTTTATATTTAAGATTTGGAGGCTAAAGTGATTTGGCCCATCAAGAAAAGGTCTAAGCCCTGTGACCCTCGAGGTGGAAAAGAAAGTACATGGCCAGAGGCAACTCAGAGAGTGAGGGGGCAACATCTGTGGACCCTGAACCTGAGGCACTGGGAGTCTGACAGGTCTGGTGGAAAGACCTGGGAAAGGGCCAAGGCAGGCACGGGAAGAGAACTGTGCAGATATCTGGGCAGAAAATGTGTTTACATGGTGGGGATATTTTTAAATCCATCACTCAGTGCTGTAAAATCAAACCTCCCACCATGCTGCCGGTGGGGAGGGGGCACAGTGACAACAGCAGAAAGCAGGCATGGAAGCAGCAAAGCGCTCATGCATCTTCACCCTGGTTTTACAGACCTGGGAGCAGACACGCTTCTGCTGATATACCTGTTATCTACAGGAAAGATGAACTCTGATCTCAGCAATGCTTTCTGCAGAAGCAGAGAGAGACACGTCGTGTGCAGGAAAATCAGCTTTGGCCTCCCCTCTGGAGCAGACTGTGGGTGGAGGTCTCCTGAGCTGTCCTATTGCTTTCTCTCCCACCATGGCTCTCCACCGCTCTCTGAGGGTATGTTTAGAAGATAGCACTTCCCTTTGTGGCACTGCTTATACTTGCTCATTCAGTGTAAATAACTGTATTAACTTTATAGGCAGCCCTGGTTTGAACTGACTGAGATTCATGTAGCAAACTGGAACTCAGCCAGGCCCACCAGAGCAGAGTCCTGCTAGTGCGAGGTGGAGCCCGAACAGCTCTCAGGATGGGAGGTCTCTCCAAACAAATGTGATCGCTCCTTGTTCTTACAGATTAGTTTGAACACTGACACAATGGCTGCCAAATACTGAATCTGCCAGAAATGTTAACAAAAGGCACTTTGATCTCATTCACTTGTTCTTGTTAAGAATGTATTGTATTATTTTGCCTCCTTTGCGGTCGGAAGAAAAACGTTTTACCCTTGCGTATCACTCATGTTCAATAATGTATGTATGTGCTGTGTTACAGAGGGCTTCTGCTTTTCACTGCTACTTGCTTTCGGGCTGCTTACGTCAACAGTTGTTGCATGCTATACATTTGTTAAAATACCATAGAGAGGTTTTGTATTTTTTATATAAAAAACTAAGATTTGTGGATACTTCCCGATGTTCTCATCTAAACAAATGAAGAATTTAATCTTTATTATATATGCAAAAACTACTTACAAGTCAGTTTAAACTTTCATGCTAGTTCTTAAACCCTTGGCTTAGCAGTTATTACAGTTCACATGTCTGTTCTCGGCACAAGATTTACATTTTTCTAATGACATACATAGTTACTGTAAAAAGCAGTGAATGTTCACTAATAAAATGATACATTGACAATTATCTAGCAACAGTATTTCTTGCAATGCATCACAGTGTACTGTAAAACATGTAGTATACGAGTCAGACAGTGTAATTCTCATCTTCAAACAAAATGGAAGTTTATGTAAAATGTAATCTCCACTAGGTAATTAAAAAAGAGGAAACTGTTGATGAGGAATTTTGATGCTGAATCAAAGTACTGCATTTGTTTACATATAAAATTGAAGAATAAGATGTAACATGTTAAACTTGTTGCCATGAGGTGTTGAGTATACTCTAATAGTTTGGCATGACAACACACTCAGCAATTATATTGAAGAAGATAAACTTGCAAAATAGAATGAATATGTATCATTATAGCCGTTTCTTGATATTCTAAAAACACTGCTTGCGTTTTTACTCTTTGAGAAACAACCACATGGAAAACCTTTATTTTCAAAATACAAAGAACATTCTGTTTTCAAAACAGATTGATTACTTGTGCTACATATCACACTGTAGTTGAGCTACTCTCAATCTTGTCTTTGAAGATTAATTTTCCAGCATGAGATAATGTAAAACAAAAATTTATTGTATTTTTCCTTGAAAGGGTAGAAGTCAGAAAAAATGCATGCACATTTAGGAAATGCTACTCCACATTTAGAAAACTGTCCAATTGCTCCTTTTGCAAAGAGAAATTTTGTTTTGACCCCTAGATCATTGAATACACAATGGCCACACATTTTCTTAGCTTCATTATGTCGTTTCTAGGTGCTCTATTTTCATTAGGAAGAGCTAGTAGGCTTCTTTCTTGTTTTCCTTCCTGAATTTGGTGGGATATTTTCACAAAGAATCATGTTTCTTTTCTTTGGAGGTTTACTGTCAAAAGGAATATGTATTGATGACAATAAGTTTTGTTATCATGTTGAGTAAGTATCAGAATCAACATATTATTAAGAATTAGTAAGCTTGCTTGACCTCAACATGACAGCAAATATACTGTTTCGGGCTTTGAACAAAATACAATACAAAATCTAGCACAATTTACAATAGTTTCATAATTTCAATCTGAAAACCTGTAATGGCCATCTTCTTTCCTGTTGGTGGCCTATGTAACCATACCAGACACTACCAAGAGCCATCTCCTTGAAGTTATTGACCCGCAAAGTTGCAGCTTCAGTAAAACCGTGACATGATAGGTATTACTAAACTGGTCTTTCTGTAGATTTCGGGGTCATCAAAACACCAGCTGGTGGGTGTAAGCCCCTTTGCCTGCATGCAATCCATGCAATGGCAGATACACCTCCAAGTTTTCGACTTTTGACCTTTTCATTATTATCTGGAGCACACATTCATGTCACAAACTCGTCTGTCATCTGTTGGATAGATATGTTGCTCTCCTGTAGCTAAAACTGCACTGTTTAGCACATTGCCACTAGAGATAGTAAAATTTATGCTGATGCCAGTGATGTCCAGAAACATCTGAAAAACGGTACTTTTACCCGTCAATCAATTCATTGTCTTACAGATAATATGGCAAGACTTGGGACGAATACCAGCTTGTACGAAATTCACCAGGAGAGAGTATCTGGGATTACTCAGATCACATAAACTTGAGTATGGACCTCCACAGTTCTTGGGTTTTCGGCTTGCAGGTTGTGCAACCTGCTTGTTCTCAATGGTTCTTGCCAAGAACTTTTTGCAGTTCTCAGGCAGTGACTATCATTAGCAAAATCACTGTACCACTACACGCTCCAGGGTGAGAGGATCAATTCTGAGTAGCAGGAGTAGAGATGAAGAGATCAGGAGAGTGGGAGGAAATAGAGGAAATAGACAGATAGAAGAGTGCACATTTTCCTTCTTAACAAAAATCCTTCAAAATCCAGACAGCTTTGCACAGTAATCTATAAATTTCCAGTATGTGTCACATAGTGTCTCTGTTCGTGTTGTCAAAGACTCTCTGACAGCTGATAAAATTTAAAGCAAGTGGTAGCTGCTGTGCACTACTTGTTCAAAATGACAAAGTGTGAAAATAAGGTCAATGCGGGAATTCGTAGGGGGAGGAAAGCACTTTGCTGTTCTTGAAGTCTGTTAAGCAAAATTGTGCAAAAAAGTGTGACAAAGCACCACTGGTGACTAGAAACTCCAGATAGATACCTTGTAAGTACTTTAGTACAAACTCAGTCTGATTCAAGCATTTCTGGCAAGGTTTTATAGTAAAGCTGAGCTGCTTTTGGCATTGTTCTCTCCGTTGGTGCTCTTTGATGAAGAAGCAAACCTCTCACCCATCAGCTTGGGAGAGACTCATACTGGGTAGCATTCTTGTAAATTCACATGCTGCTTACAGCTTGTTCCTACTTTTAGTTTTCAACCTAGCTGGTGTCTTGTTAGCCAACAACTAAGGTCACCTTTGTTACATGGCAAATATTTCAGATAAATGTAATTTTTCATCTTCAGATGATATCTAATTCTACTACTGTCTTTTCTGTCCTACCTTCCAAGAATAAAGTGGAGAATGCAGTTATATACTTCCACAAGATTATGCAGTTTTAAACTCTCAACAACCTGAATAAACTGTTATTTACAAATTTCAAAGCTTATACAGGCATTTCCTATTTACAGATATATATACTGTATCTGGCTGGAATGGGTTAACCCACAGCTACAGAGTATCAAGCAGAAGCATGGGAATTCATTGTAATTCAGTAGCTGAAGACTACTTTAAGTAGATCCAGGGGAAGATCAACTGGGAGAAAAAGTTAAAACACTGTAAAATTAGTAACTATGAACAAATATCTATTACATTTGTTGTATGAGCATCTTTTTTCCTTCTTTATATCAAGTAGTTTTCACAGGATTGTTATAATCCTGAAGCCAAGACCACAAGGTTTATCTACAAGGAATTCAGGTAAAAATGCCTATAATTAAAAATGTCCAACTCTTAAAATTTGAAGATGCCGGGTTTTAAATCCTTATCACCTTGCTCAGAGCTGTTAGAACAGAGCCTAAAAACATTTGCCAAAGGCTGAATTTTCTTTGAAAGTTTCAATTGAAAGGGTTCACTTATTTTTCAGAATGACACTAAGGAGATAAATGGTATTTTACCCATGTTAAAAATAATATTATTTATCAGAGAAGTTCCAATGTCTTACTGATTTGGGTCTGGGTTCTGAAACATGTGAGGGGTATGTGTATAAGATCCTGGCATTAAGAATTTGCCTTCAGTTATTCCTTGGGAAATTTACCTGTATTTGGTTAAAATACAAAATTATGAAAATTCTCAGTTTGCCCTTGATAACAGATCACAGGCTAGAGGTTGGCACCTGCATCGCCCCGAGAATCTCTGTCTATTTACCATGCTCCATCTTCATGGACTGGAAAGACACAATAATTTATTCCCCTACAATTACTCCTGCAAGTACTCAAAGATGTGTGACCCGGCGACAAAAACCACATGCAAGGAACTCTTCCATATGCTCCCACTGCTTTTCCTGATGGCTTCCAGCTTCCTGAAAGAAAAGGAAGACACTGCCTCATATCAGTAGGGCTTGCAAGGAGTGCTGGAAGGAAAGGGGAAGCGGCAGAGGGAACTAGGGAGAGGGTGGGAACTGGGGTTTGGATAGGAGCGGAGGAGCACAGCACCATTGAACTTCAAACCGTGCTCAAGACCCCTGAGCTTCTGCAGGACCCAGTGCTGTGTACCTGGCTAATGGTATCTGACACATCTCCTTTGATCCTGGCTGTTACAGAGCCATACTGCCGCTATCAGTTTCCTTTAATAGCTTAAGGATACAATACTATCAGCTCCAGGTCTGAATGCTGCCAACAGCCAAACAGGGAGGCAATAGTCTTTCACTCGCAGAACTGCTGCATCTTGTACTGCATGTGTTTGCATCTGTTTGGTTTCTAGTTTGCAATTACATTTAAAGAAAACTGATTTTAAATTCATTAAGGCTGAGGGTTCACCTACTTAAATACACACATTTGGATAGCCCGCTGTGCTATGCCAAGTGGAGTTTCTGTTTATCGGTGTTGTTAGTTTCTCCTTGGATCAGGAGAACGAAATCTGAAATTATGGAAATACTTAGGACTTCCAATTAACTTTTCAAAGCTCAATGAGTGCTAAAAATATGTGGAGCAGGAAACAGACCAACAGGCCTACAGTTCATTGATACGTTTAGTTTAGTCTTTTGTGTATTTTCTAAAGATCCTCTGATTGCTCTGGTATATTTATTTGGAAATGCTACACACGAGAAGGAGAAAAGGACGCAACAGTAGGAAAAAATATTATTTCCCATAGTTTAGTGGGAAAATAAAAATTATTATCATAAAGTCATAGGGAATTTATGTATTAATTTTACAGTGAAAAAGCTATTTAAAGAAAGCTGAAGAATCACACATTTTAAGAATAGTTTATGCATAATTAACTACTTCAGCTAGTTTGGTATTAAGTAGCTCTTGATTGTAAAAATTGAAAGATTTTTTTTGTAGACGTTAATAAAATTTGAAATAAGTCAGCTTTAACCTCATTTTAATGGGGTTAAAGAAATTTAGACTAATGTGAGAAATGTGTATCTGATTAAGAAGATTTTTGAGAAACCAGGGAATTGATCCCCAAACCACAGAAACTCATTTTATGCCCATGTAATTCTTCTGAGTAACACAGAATTAAACCTGTCCCATGAAGTTGGCGGAGAAATCAGTAATGGAAAAACAGTTATTTAACTGCCCATTCTCCATTCAGCCCATAGCCTGAGCTACCGCTTTTCTGTTCCCACATAAACTCCCAAGCAGGAGTGCACAGCTGAGGCTATTGCTCCAAGATGTTGTACTGAAATCAGATTGCAATCTATTGTGCAATACCAAGAAGCATTTGGAGAGTTTCATTTAGTAGAAAATGGACTGTTCCTCCTCTTGTTCCTCATCAGTGGTGATTACTATCTATGGGTGTTGCTGGATATTAGAGAACTGAGGCTCTCTGATCAACAGCTTCAAACTGAACTTAAAGACTGATCAAAATCATCACTGTGGATGCAGAAAAGGTAAGTGCAGAAGGTACAGCTTAGCTGTGAATGTCATGTCCTGGCCCCAACTCAGTGATCAAAGACATTCCAAAACAAGCACTAAGTGTTTGCAAGCTGCCAAAGAATTTGGGTGCAGTATTAGGAAGAAGATGAAGAACAGATTATACATCAGTAGCAGCTACTCCCTAGTTTCACGAGGATGGATTTTTAAAAATATCTGGGGAGATATACGAGCCTGTTACACATTCACAAAGATCCTCAAGGATAGTGGCATAACGTATATTGCGTTATAGTGCTTCAGGTTACTACTTAAAGAAATACAACAAACAGGAGGTTGTAGGGTGGAGACAGGAGAGCGATGAAAGAAATGGTGAACTAAAAATGGAGAGAAGAAACTAGGAGACTAGGAGGTAATCGTGATACAAGGGCAGCACTGAGACTAGGAATCTCCTGATCTTAAGCTAAAATCATATTGCTAGAAAGTCACATTACAAGAATTAACAACTTTTGACACTTCTTTCCTGCAATGGCTCCAGGAGAGGAGGGAACACAGGCATCAAAATGTGGAGAAAGATTTGATATTTGTCGGGAACAGGAGACATCCTGGTTTTGAAGAGCAAAACACAGTACACGCACTTCTCATAGAGCAGAGCTGCAACTTACTTTGGCCATTCCACTCTCTGTGCCTATCCATCACAGGAGGATGGAAACAGGCTCTCAAAAAGAAAACAAGCTCTGCATGACTGGCTTGCAACAGCATCTGGTGTCTTGGAAATCACTGCTTCAGCCAGTTCTCTTGGCTGCTTTGGAGATGCAGTGATGTTCAACTGCAATATGGTTAGGCTTGCTTCCCAGATCGTATCTACACTGGCTTGTGGAGTCTCTGCCTCCAGGCAGTACTGGAGGTAGATGGAGAAACTGCTCAGAACATGTATGTGGCTGGAACAGGCTCACACCAGACGGCCATTCAAAATAGCAGTCAGGAGAAAAGTGTCACACTGAGCAGATGCAAGTCTTATCCTTGAGAAAAGTCTTCCCAGCTGCCATTTTCGTCTGACTCATCTTCTAGAAGAACTGTGTTTATTTCAATCACAGCCAGGGTTGAGTCACAGATGCCACATGTTAGACCAGTTCACTGGGTCCCCTTTGTGCTTGGGGTGAGGAGAGTACTTTAGGCAACTAAACCTTTTTTCTTAGTGCATGCAAATTCTCAGCTTTCTCTTATTTTCAGTTGCATGATTGCTGGAGCAGTGGCACACCTTTTGAGGCACTAACACAAATACAGACAAAACTATATCAGCTAGACATTGCTAACAATGATAAAGAGAAACTCCTTGGTTTTAAGGAACATTGAATCAGCCTTACATTAAACCAGAACTTCAGCTTTCAGTGCTGGATGTTATTTTAAGCACCAAGTGGCTGAGATCTTTATAGACTTAATTATGTGAAACAAAAAGTTCCTCTGAGCATCTGCTCCTGTATGAAATATTCTTTCAGATTTTCTGCTCTTGAGAAAGCTTTTTTCCTTGATATTTCAAGAACCGCCTTTTTCAATACTTAAGCCATGATTTCTTTGTACTAAAACTGGAGAATATAATACAATGTCATGAAAGGTAAAAATAGAACTGGAGGAGGTTTTTTTCATTTCCTGCTAATTCCCTCAGCAAATTCTGAAAGGTTTACAGACATTTCATCAATCACCAGTACTGACTGCACTAAGCGTATGGTCTATTTTGATCTTCTTTCAGTTCCCAAAATAAAAAGCTAAGGGTCTTTTGTGAATATCTTTCCTCCCCAGATAGAAAACATCACTCCTCTTCCTAAGTCCCAGTCAATCTATGACATGGAGGAACAATTTTCAGTTCCCACCTTAGGCTAGCCTACAAAATGCTGTATTTTTCCTTGTTCCAGTTGTTGAACTCTGCCTCTATCCATTCCTGCTGCTCTCCTGCAGCTCCTCCTATCAGTTCCTACTGTTTTACTGAGGCAGGAGATTTAATTGACTATTTTCTTGTCATAAGTTTTTAACCGCTTTCATTAAAAAAACCCTTTTTTGCCAAATAATATCTTTATGCTACTCAAAATTAAGCATTTGGGCTAATATTGTTCAGTGAGCAGACCAACTCCAACAATTTCCTTAGAATCCATTAAACTGGGAGGAAACTGAGAGGCATTTGCATTTCTTCAGAGATACCAGGCTCCCAAGATTTCCCAAGTTACTTACTCACTGTATAGACTTTTCCGGGGTGCCATAAAATAAATAAACAAACAGCAGAACAAGAAAAGTAGCTTCATAAAGCTTCAACAACACATACAAGGACAAAACTCTCTGTTCCTTTTTTATTAATTTGATGTATTTTTCCATGGCGCTGGACCAAGTTATGCAATAAGAGGAAGACTGTCAGCATTTTAATTTTTGGACTTGATTCTTTGGCATCGCTGAGTAAACCTGCACAATTTTCGTACAAGGAGAAAACATCCTGCTTGTAGGTGGTGAAACACCTGCTCCCCCAGCTAGAAAGGCAGAAGCTGTTGTCCTTAGCGTGCCTGATTTGAGGAAAGTAGGATGATGTCTACATATTTTCACAGTGCCACTTATAAGGCAATGTTTGTGGCTTGCTACCATATGAATTATTGCCTTTGACAGGAGAAATATAATTTTAATACAAGACTTTGACAGGAATACTCAAAGGGCTTTTTTTTGAAACATAGGCTGAAGAACTCAACTGCTTTGGAAAAGTGGGTAAATTATGTTCCCAGGGCTGCTTTGCTGCCCTCCAGAATAGAAACCCCAGAAGCCTGTGAGCAAGTTCAGCGTCTTCCATTCTGAGACAATGGTTCCACCATACTTTAGGTATTTCGTATTTCTGTTGAAAAGCCAACTGTTTTGGGTCTGGTTGGGATGGAGTATGGCACATCAGCATATTCAGATGTCAGGATGTTTGGGTTCTGTAATGAGGCTCATCTGGAAGCAATGTATATGCTTCAGTTCTTTGTAGAAAATGCTTAATTCCAATTTTTCACGAAAATCCTTTCTCTTGGAACAATTCATCTGCTTAAAATTAGGCATGTACTTGTTTGTCTTGCTGACTTGAGGCCATACAACATACAGTCCTCTGATGCTGAGTAATTTACGTGCTTGCATAAATCAGTGGGCAGCCAACAGAGGACAGACTGGATGCAACAGTTTCAAATATGCATTCTTCTTTTATGGTCTAAAGATCATGGAAATGAGCTCATGCTTCATGCTTTTGAAAGTTGCTTCCTTTTTCTGTCGTCTCTGGAAAATGCAATGGGTTATGATTATTTCCAAGATTTTTAGTGAATTATTTACAATCCTCAACATAGAAAAACTGTGGACTTTGCTATCTTCCCTAGTGTTTGGAATGGAAGCTACAAAGGTGACCACACCCTACAACAGTTCCTCCTCTTCTTTCACCACGTTGGAAGATTTAAATGTGTGGAGGCTGTGTAAAGCCTGAAGTCCTAGTCCTGTAGGAGAGCCAAAGACTAACGCAAAAACCATGTGTCCTGCCCCAACTAGCAGATATGATTCTGTAAAGGAAGAGTTGCAGGACTGTAACTGTACATTTCCAGGTCCCTCTGAGACACAAAATGGAGTGTGCTGAACTAAAATGCTCTTGGAAACACCTCTTGTTGGTCTTCTGAAGCTACGGATGGGCCTTCACGTTGAAAGCAGCTGAGCTAACTTATCCTGCTAGCATACAGAAAGTTTTTCATATCTATATGGAAAGTGCAAGCACACCCCTCATCCTTGCAAATTGCAGAAAAGATGTGATAAATGCAGTAATACAGGATAGAACATTTGCATAGACATGAATAATGCAATAGAGAAGAGGTAAAAAAATAAATGTGGATGAATCCAGGCTGGTGAAATCCCCATTTCCAACCCTAACCTGCTTGCTTGCCATGTACCAATGCTTATGGGTTATACTCAAGGGAAGGAGAGACACTTTGCTAGGTAAAGCACGCATCGAAGCACAGGTCTTTCAGAGGGTTATTTACCAGATCGCATTCAGCTGATTTCAACAGACCAGTCTGTAGCACAGTGAGAGCTGTGAAATCCCAAGGGTTGAGCTCAGTGCAGCTCCTCCTGCCCAGCTCCCTGCAGGGTCTGTGGGCGGCACAGGGAGTTTTCCAGAAGGGCAGGCGGTTTGTGATCCCGCCGTAGGGAAGACCCAAGCCCCCTCCCCAGGTGGGACGATAGGAGAGGTCAGGGGTTCCTGCCTGTGTGGGGTGCATGGAGCCCCACAGGACAGCAGCGCACATGGACAAGGGCTGCTGGAAAAGCAACCACAAACCAGCGTCTGCCTTGACAGCTACAGCAACACGAACGCAGCAGAAAGGCGAATGAATGAACATGCTGGTAGGATTTGATAAAAAATGAATTGCCTCAAAATGTTTATGCGTTAGGCCAACCTCTCTGCTGGGTTTAAAATCCCTTCACTTTCAGTTCATCACTCTTTTCTGCCTCAATTTCACTAACGGTAGAGAACAATCATACACATTTAAAGATCTTCTTGTAAACTGCATGTTAAACATTTAATTATTGACTTACATCTTAAAGCCAAAGGAGTAAGGGAGAGGCAGCACCTCTCATCCCTTTTCAATTTAGAGATGGGGGTCAGAACTGTTGCTAAAGCCAGAGACAACTGAAAACATCGCAAGATTTATGAAAAAAAATACAATTTTTCATACCAACCAGAACCAGAACTGACCAAATTTCATTAGATTTTCCGTCTAAAGTGACAATCAAGCACGTAATTGAAGAAATGCAGCTAGTGAATGATCCTCCTTTCCCCTCTGAGCCCCTTTCGCACACAGTGCAGACTATGTGTGATGATACTGATACATTAATGCCTTGTATGGGTCTCTGGTCATGAACACACCTCTAACATGGCAGGCAGGAGAACATCTGAACAAGGCTGACATTGGACCAGACCACAATATTTGAGTTTTATTGTGTGAGTAGAACAGACAATCGTCTCTACCCTTGTTTTCATAGTTTCCTGCAGAGAAAGTAAACAGCAAGGTAATTAAAACACGTATTGCTTACTTCATCATTATGGATGGCTGAGGGTTTTTCAGACAAAATATTTTTTCCTTTAGGAAATACCTGTGCTTTGGAAAGAAAAACATCGGTTGCAAATAGTCATTTTTCTTAAATTACTTTTTCCCAAAGCCTATTTTAAAAATTATCAAAATGTCCAATTTCAACATTTATAATATAAAAATTCATCTTTGGTTCAAATAATCTTTCAGAACTTCAAATTAATTCTAGTAGAAACTGTAATTGAGTCAGAATCTAAATGAAAAGTCTACAAATACTAACATACAATGTTTTAATTTAGTCAAATCAATATTTTACGTCTTGTTTAATAGATTGCTGGAATGAACATGTGTAAGAATTTGATTTTTCATCCTGATTCAAGCTAAAACCTTTTTTTCAAACATCAACTTTCCCAAGAAAAAAAAAATGCAGTTTCCTCATCGGCTCTATTCCTCATGAACGTTAATTTAACAAGTGTATGATACACTGATTTCTGTCAGCAGATCACAGTGAGAACATACTGTGGCAGAAATGAACTCCATCTTCCATTCTGAACTATCTTAAGCAGCTCTGTTAATATAATAGGTTTGTGGGCATATATTATACAATGACACAAGGCCTAACCTTTCCCTTTCAAGCAGTTTCTCATTTCCTGACTTCAACAAACATAAGAAAACATCACATGGTAAAAGAATGCTGTGAAAAGTATATTGAATCATCTGGCAGTATTTAAACCATGAGATGACATTTTATTTTGCTTATCCTACATGGAAATTCCTACCATCAGCTCTTGCTGATATATCAGTTCAGGCTCTGCTTTTTATTTTCAAACATTCTTTAATCCCCTCTTTTTTTTCTTGTTACATCTTTTTATCTCTTCGTTGGAATGTGGATTTCTGCAGATATCCAAAAGGAGATAAACACCCAAAGTCTGAACTTTTGATTTTTCCTTCTGAAAAATCTGAATCCAGAATTATTTAACAGGACTTTTTTTCCTCTCTGTTTTTTTTTTTCCCCCTAGATCACTTCAGAGTCATAGTTAATCAATAGTTTGTTAATAACAAGTGCTCCATGGCTGCCCTAATATTTCAGGAATGCTCTAAGGGAACCTTCAATAGCTAAGTGTCAAAATAATGACATTATACATGTTTAAACCAATCGATTTCTGGCAAAGCGGCCACTATGCTCTGAAGACTCCATCTAAAAAGACGTTGCTTCTTAGCCCAGGCTACTCATACACCTAAAGCTGACCATTCTCTTAAGAGCTTTCTTGGAGAAGGTCCAGAGCTCTCAACACCTTGAAGGGCCGACCCTCAAACACAGGGCTATTTCCCAGAAGAGGCAGCACTTAGTAAAGGTATAAATTCAGGAAAAAAAGTATGTGACGGTATGAAAAGAAAAGAAAATTAACAAAGCACAATAATACATCAGTTTCATACCTCCGGAGACAAGTAAACAATGCATTACAGCCAGCAAGTGGCAACTGATTGCTGCCATTTGAACCAAAGGGAAAAGGCTTTGCTGTTAGCAGGGAGGGTCTTATGACACCACATACATTTTCATGGATTTGAAATCCAGAAAGGACTGCTAGATCGTCTAGTTTTACTTCCTTCACAGCACAGGCCATAAAAATTCACGCTCCTCCTTCCATTCATTAATGACTTGTGTGCTGGCAAGAGCAGTATGCTCTCCAGAGGCATCTCCAGCCTTAGTCTGAAAACTTCAATGGGGGAAGAAGTGAGTCTTTTGGCCCTTATAGTCTTGTTACAGTCCATCCATTCTAGCAAAGGTTTACTAGCCCACATGCACTCCAACACCATTACGTTATCCAGTGACATATAATTATACACGACAGCCCATGATTCATCGCTTCCTTCAAGTGTTCCCAAATGTATCTTGGTTACATGCCACCGCTGACGATGACAGCAGCTCCCAGCTGGACAGGACACTCCAGCAATGCACTACCTCACTCTAGTGCACATATTGCAATTTGGGAAGACCCAGCCTGGCTGAAAATTACTTTGTGGCGCCTTCTAAGTCCAGGCTACTCATATACCTAAAGCTGATCACTCTTTTAAGAGCTTTCTTGGAGAAGGTCCTTTGTCCATCATTTCTGCCTAGAGAGAGGTAGAGACATCTGAATGTCACAGAAAACTTCTGTTTATCTCAGCAAGCTTGATTTCAAATTCTCTGTAGTCACAAGGGGAATTACTTCCTACCTCAGCTGACC
This sequence comes from Steatornis caripensis, assembly GCA_013398225.1. NCBI lineage: Eukaryota > Metazoa > Chordata > Aves > Caprimulgiformes > Steatornithidae > Steatornis > Steatornis caripensis. The sequence continues at coordinate 121,335 of VZSC01017628.1, read as the reverse complement.
CCATGGAATACACCTTAATGCTCAGCTTGCTCAAGGAAAGGGGTAATATGAGTTACAACATTAGATATGGTATTAAATAGACCAGAGCACCATGACCTTACTGTGTTCTTTAGTTCCCAGCGAATATGGGGATTTCTCCAGTGCGTATGGAAAAATACCTTTTTTTGAGAGTAAGAGTTACAACCATCAGTTTCCACCAAAACAGAACGAAACAGCTTGGAGAAGAAGACATAACCATATTTATCCTATAAGTGAGCTTTACCTTAATTGTGTATGCAAGCTTACCAGAAGGAATTTTCTTTCTTCTTTTTTTTTTTTTGTTAGTAGTACTCCTAAACTTATAAAACACATTAAAATACTCTCTGTTTCTTTCTAGGCTATTTAAAATAGAAACCTCAAAACACATTTGTTCATGAGCTTATGAATAGCCCCTAAAAAGATGCATAACCATGTCCAATTTTTGTTGTAGAGGGCTTCTATTCCTTCTTTTTTAGGAGTATGGGAGTCAATTAAATCTCACCTATAAATGTACACTTTTTATCTTGGAGATGTAGAACCACTTGCAACTGGAGAGGAAAGATTGCTTGGTGAAATCACAGAGGGAAATAATTTTCAAAAAATGCTCCTTGGACTACAACACGGGTGCCTGGTCCATACAAAATCCTTGCATGGTACAGGTACATGTACGTCATCCCCTGGTCCGAGATTATGTTCCACCCATCCCACGTTTTTGCAATACTGCAAATTCACAGTTTGTCCCACTCTTTTATAAATGCTGATGAGATCTTTGCATGCACCAGATGAAATTGTAAATGGCAAATGGAAACAATGGCAGCAGCAAAAGAAGTCCAGGCCCCTGGGGAAATTTTCCTGGAAGTTGAACAAGAGGTTTCATTGTTCCTATGCGACACATATCAGAGTAAAGTCTAGAAAAAAGTCATTTAGCTCTCAGAGAGCAAGTGCAGGCTTTCCAAAGAGGAAAAGGAAGGCAATATGGGGGAAGAAAGAAATTACCTTGATTAATTCAAGGCACAGTTAGACATTTTGCTCACAAACAAGAACTGATCAGTCTCAAAACTCGATCTTCTCTGATGCTCAGCTTTTACTGAGTTACACGTGGGCTCTGCAGTTTGCAGCAGTTACATTGCCTATTTCAGTAGTACAAAGAAAGTCGGAGGCTTAGGTAACCCTGCCTGACTTCCAGTCATCCTAGTAACAGCCCAACAACAACTATGCAGTGTCTGCGAAACATCCAGGAGATGCCAGACAAATTATCTCCGAGGTTTTTCCAAAACAAAAAAGAATCTTTGAAGACATTTTATTATCCATAAACAGTTCTGAGACAGATAGCAATTTAAGGAAGACAAGCAACTTCAGAAAGAGTGGAAATTCTGAATTCGTGCCCAAAATTAAAATAACTTTTTAATAGCCTTGCCCTTAAAGAGGAATTAATGAATGCTCTTTCACATCTTTACATAAAGCCAGACTCTGGCAGATGTGAGATAGATTACTACATACAATATAAACAATATTTGGTCTTTTATCCTGGCAGCGGGGAGCATACATCTCTGTACTTGAACAAAAGAACATTTCTATCTCAGCAGAGGCTGTAAACAACCCCAGTCACCAGCCGCGCTCCAGGAACCCGCAGGGATACCTGGGCAACGTTTCTACTAAACCCTGAAAGGAAAGTTAAGGGGCAGGCGAGCGGGAGCACGGCAGCAAGTCTAGGGCAGGATTTGGCCTGAACACCAGGATTCATCAGTGGTGTTTGCTTTTGTGCAGGCTGAGGACTGCCAGCCCCTGCCCAGCTGAGCTCTTCAAACTGTAGCTAGGCGACTGCCTCCAACACGCTAAAAATACATCCCTTGCGCTGGTCGGTGACAGCTTGTTTGCAAGCAAGGGGGGAGACCCTGGATGCTGCTGGAACCTGGCTGATGGAAGATGGCTGCCAACAGAGCCCAAGCACCCATCACGGGTGCACATGAGCACATTCACAGCATCCCACCTCGACCAGAGCTGCTGAGGCCAGTCCCACTCCTGCCTCATGCACCGCTGCCCTCACACGCATGCTGCTGACCCACATTACCACCAGTGGAACGGTGGCACCCTGCCCCTGCTGACTTCCAGCCAAGTGGAACGGAGGAGACCGTGCAGAGCAGGCCCCATGCACCCACCCTGCTTGGGAGCAACGTGGGGCAGGGCCTCAGGGCTCTTCCTCATGGGCAAAACTCACCTAGTGCCAACCAATGTTTCTCTAGAGCACCAGCTTTGGCTGCCACGGTGTCAGTGCCCAGCTCTCTTTTCTGTACTCTAGGTCACCTGGGTTGAGCATCTGGAGACCAGAGGAGACATCATGCCTGGCTTCGCCACTGCTAGCAGGCTGCAGGCGATGCGGGGCCTCTGTCCTTCCATCCGTAGGCTGGAAACAGTGCCCTGGGGAGCCCTGTGGCAGCCACATATCCCATTTCCAGAGAAATATAGAGATGGTTGAAGCTGATTTTTTGTCTCCAAGCTAACTTGAGCAATGCGGTATGGTGCTGGGAGTTAGACTGTGTGTGGTCAGGAGTGGGAGGATGGGTTCCTTTGGGTCATCAGCCAGTGAGATGCGCCTTGCTCACACTGAAAACACAACTCTGGGGTAAAAATCATGCTAAAACATACGCCAGATGAGAGATGTCATTTATTACCAATTATTCCCTGTTAGTACTGCCATGCACATTGTGCCAAGCTAAACGTAAGACCTAGAGTAAACAATTACAGGGTTCTGCACAGAGATTTCGCTGTCTCCAGTTTCTGCAGATATCTGTGGCTGTTTCTAAATTCCCATCTACATACCAAGCACACACATTTGCAACACAGGAATATTTGTTTTCGGGAACTGTGCTTTCATAGTACAGTAGGAGCCCTGGGCAGAGGAGCTACGAGGAGCTGTATGTGCCATAACCATAAAGGTACCTTTGATGAACTGGATCTCTTGTGTTTGCACATTTATGATTAAACTTAGTTGGAAAAAAATGTAGTTTTCTTTAACTAGAAAAATCTATACCTCCTGTGTGACATTAGTATCCATGGAGATGCAGCACAAAAAGCTATTCCAGTGTTGGTTTATGATATCTTCATTCAAAACAGCAAAGAAGCACAAGCACTGGTACCAGTTTACTTGCTTTGAAATGTATAGATTAACGTACCACACCACGCTGTGCACATAGATGCATTCAGCCACAAAGCCACCTTCCCCTCCTTCTCCCTCCGTCCTCGGGACTTCTTCTATGCTTAATTCTCTCTTCTCTCTTAATTTGTATTAGTATCAATAATTCTTAATATATCACCTTGCAGTAATCAATGGAAGTTTAACATCAATCTGTTTCAGCATTTCAAGTATTGTTACACCCTGGAACGAGCCTGGCAGCATTTGGGTAGGATCTGGGTTTGCAGGAGCACAAAAACAGGTTTGCAAAGAAGGAGTAGGTAATGGAACACCAGGTAATTATTTAAAAGATCACAGATTGCATACATTTATTTGAGACACAGCACTGAAACAAGGGAGGGACCTACTTAGTGTTGTCTTTCTCTTTGTATTTCCTCTAATATCCTAATCCCTTCAAGCTGTTAGTCATAAGAAGAGCTTTATTAAAGTTACCGAAGATGTTATAAAGGCAAAATAAATAGAATGACCTGATAGAGCAGGAGCTGGCAGAAGTTTGACAAGCCTGCCTGTTGTTTTCCCTTTGAAATCTTGGCAGGCACATAGAGTGCTCAAACCTGCTCCTGCAGTCTAGCTGTCATTCCCCATCCTGTGGTGGTTACCTTTATGATACATCAGGTATGGTCCAGAGATTTTTATGAGTTTCACAAAACGTGTTGCACAACCTGGAGACAAAACATATAAAGAATGCATTAGCTCTTGTAGACGGTTTTGCAGACAGCAGCTCCCCCAGACAACCACACGACTGTTTACAGTAAACCATATCGCCTGTTAATCATGTATCCATCTGAATCAAGACTGGAGGCTGCATCCTGAGGTCCCTCAGCAGTGCAGAACCTTCTGCCTGCACCAGCTTTGTGGCTGGCTTCTTCCTAACCTATTGATAACCAGCTGTTTTAATACTGTTCTCTAATATACCGAAAGACTCTATCTACCCCAGGCAAAGCTGCATCTGAAAACAACTTCATTTTTGTCAAAGACCAGACACGTCCTTTATCGTTCACGTCAAATCATCCTTAAAAGGGTAGTTGAAAATGTTTCTTCGATTCCTTTTATTAGGGGTTAACCAAGAAGAAGCCTAAAAAGCACATTTGAATTGTACCTATAAATCTGACTAGTTGGCATTTTCAGCCAGATTTGCCAGGGTGACAGCAATAGCTCCTTCTACCCTTACTGTCAGCGTTGAACTCAGTAGTCCTGCCTGTGTGGTCAGGTCAACCAAGTTCAGCACTCGTTACAGAAACTGGTTGTCAGCTCCTTGTTTGTACAGCTGCTCGAGGTTTGTTCTCCAGCGTTTTGGGGATCAGGTGCTTCTTGCTGATGAGCTGTGAGTGCTAGCACCTCATCTTCATTGGGGAATGTGGAAGGGTGCTAGGTGAACTCTCCTGCCGATGCACTTGCCCGATGGGCAGCGTGCAGCTGCCTGCTACGCCGCCATCACCATTGGTATAGTTACAAGGATGTCAGAAAACTTGCAGGATCACCTTGCACAAGCCTGACTGGGGAACATAGATGCAGAGCAGCAGCTTCTTCAAACGTTCAGATGACATTTCTAGCAACACCCTCCTGCATTCGTTTGTACACTCCATACTCACACCTGTGTACACATGAAAGTGTATTTCAATACATAATGTTTAATAATATTCTTGGAATAAATATCACAAAGACACATCAATTTATGGAAAATACAGTTTTCCATATGTTGCTGACTCCTCCACTTTCTCACTTTTAAATTATGCATATATATATATGTTTCTCACAGTCTTTTCTCTTTTCTCTAATTTGAGCTTTTCCCATGCTGATGTCACTCCTGTTTTCTATTTCCTTTTCAGCACTGTTCTCTGGTATCCAGCTGTAACACAAATCCTCCTCTTCCCAAGTCCTTTCAGAGCACTTTGTATTGTGAATAGGTTTGGGGTTTTGGGGGGAGTTTTGTTTTTTTTGTTTTTTAACATGGTCATTAGGAAGCCTGAGGACTCTGTCTTCCTCAGTAACGACTGTGAAAAATCTCTGAAGCTGGTTAAGGTGGGCCCATACCAAGCAGTAGAAGAACTGCCTTTCCCCTCACTCTGAGCTTGAAAACCAAATGTGCATTGCAAAGGTAGTGACCCATTCTGCAGTTGTATACCCATAAGCAAAACCTTCTTAAAGAAGCAAAGGCAAGGGCTGATTCAGTGCAACTCCTAAACACGCTGGGCAATGCATTCTCTGTGAGTGCAGGGTTTGTGCACCCTTGGTAAATCACACTAACATCTCTAGTGCAAACACTGTCCTTGCAACGTTAAACAGAAAAACAGTTTTCCTTTGACACACAGCACATGTTTTTTCAGTGTAATTCCTGAAATATATAGTCATCCACACCTCAGAGTAAGACTAAGGAGTCTTTGTAGAACAAACCATTTGAGAAGATAATTATTATAAATAAAGTGACTAGGATATCTTCCACACACTCAAAAAAAAAACAACCCAAAGAAAACAAAAACCAACAAACCAAACAAAACTGAAAACAAGCAATCCAAAAAGCCCCAAACAAAAGATAAATATAAAAAAAGAACCTCTTGGGATGGGTGAGTGTCCAGATGATGCTCTTTTTCACCCGTATTAGATAACAAAATCATACAACAGCTGCAACCATCTCACCAGCCGTATTCAGGACAGTGAATAAGTACCTCGCAGTGCTGGTCCCCACGGGGCCGATCACACCTCTCCTGGTGAGAGAGGCCCCACACCTATGTCTTGGGGATGTGATGGAAAGAGGGGTATATTTCACACCATGACAGCCATGGTGAAGTGATGTTGTCCATAGCTGATTAGGAAAGGAGTTGTGTCATTCCTTATCCTGAATAACTTCTCTTATCTCACGTGTATTTTGTTTTATCCCCAAAAGTAAACAGTGGAGGTTGGCAGATGGGGTGGAGTGCAGTTGGCTACTACAAGCAGCTGTGGTTTCTTGTGGTCTAATTTTAACTGAATCACGGTATGCATTTGTAATTGAAACCAGTCATTTTACTTTTAGGATATCCTACCCTGTCAGGACCAAACATCTGCTTTAATGACCCTCGAAACGATCTTCAAGTCTATGTAAAACCACCTCTTCCTGTGCCTGCATTTCCCTTTTTAACGTGCCTTCCCAGGAAAAAACACTGGTTTCAAATCCACTGTCTTACCCAAAAATATCTCAAAACAATATGTAGGTTTCTGATTCATATGGCTCTACTTATTGCCAAATATTTTTATTCCAAATCCATACCATTTCCATAAAGGAATATAACTAATACATATAGTTTATCTCCAACATCTGTCATAGGAAAAATGAATTGATTAACTCACCAATATTTTTGGTGCTTTTCTAATACACAAGCCAAGTTTCGGCTTTCAAACTAAGCAGAGGTGTGCCAAACATCATTTAAGTCTGTTCAGCGGCGTGTGTACAAAAATTTTTTTTCCAGACTCCACTCATAATGTGAAGAGATCGACTTAAAAGCCCAGTTCATCGAAGCTCAGTTTCTCACCGGCCGCTTATGAGGAGACTCCCTTTGGCTTTTGTGTTCTCAACCTGACCAAAGGTTGCAGATGGGTCTGTTGATGTTTATAAAACACCAGTGCATGACTTGGATGTTCTTGGAAGTAACATGACCCAAATCATCACCGGCTTTGCCCTACAAAAGGTTTTCAAAATCGATGCTTCATTTACTTTTTATAGCAAAATCTTCAGAATCTAGATAAAAACCTAAAACGCACAAGTTGAGACTTGCACGCTTAGCTGGTCAGCATGTACCTTCTCCTGTCAACGTCCAATTTAGGGCAAAGCAAGGACACTTGCACACTCAGTCCATGACTGTTTTTGTCTTTTAAATTAGTCTTACCATTTTGGAATTATAGTTTATTTTTTAGATATTGACTTTGCAAAGGGGGCTAGAGAAAAGTCATAGAAAAGTGGGGAAATTATAAACAAACAACTATTCGGTAATTTGAATTTTCCTTCAAAATATTAACATTAATTAAAGTTAATTTAATATTGTGATAAAGACATTTCACTTGCAAAGAATGTTGGATGCTGTTGAATACTATATTTCTGGACAGAAATGTTTTCAAATAAAGCTAGCTGAATTTAAATTACAAACTTGTAGAAGCAGCAGGGAGCTTAAGAAAAACAACACACTGAATCATATTTTCCATTTGCACTTTTAATCACAGATTTCAGCAGACAGAACCCTTTGTGGTGACAGTGATGTTACCATGAGAAATTTGTATTAGAATTTAGAAAACCAGCAGTGCTTCAATCAAAACACTGAGGAGGTACCAAAATTTAAAAGAAGTTTTGCTTTGTTCGCCACAGCAAGAAAAGGTTAGAAAAGCCCCAAGGAAAATACATGTTTATTCATAAATCTAAATTGCATGAACTGAAACAATTAAATGGTCGTTTAGAAGCACTAACTTCAAGCCAAAGTGCTACAATGGTGTTGCACTGCAGATTCATTAGTTGACACTAAGCTTCGATTATGCGAGTTCAGGGACCAGCCTTCATCAATTAAAAATGATGTATGCCCCTTTGTCTGGATTACTGCTTGTTTTAGGGGCAATCCAGCCATTCGGAGGGTAACTTATCCATCTAGCTTTTGACAAGAAATTTTTTTAAAAGTTCTCTGAATCTGATTGCCCAACATCAGGTGGGAAGGTTCAATAATTAAATGTGTATTGATTAGTATAACCATGGCTACATTTGTTGTTGTGCTATGGTTGGGGGTGTGAAAGCTTTCTTACTCTTTATTTGGACCTCTTTCACCCCCTGGGAGAGTCCTCTACCATCCTCTGCTACATACTCATTGCTTGATAATTGAGATGGGCAAGGACCCGCACGCTACGATTAATTCTGAGTTTTTCAGCAGATGCTGTAAAGTTGAGATTACAATGTCTGCCCAAATGTTGCTGTCTTTCCACACGTTTACGTGAAGGAAAGGGAGGACAGACCTGCAGGTCTGGGTGTCAGAGAACAGGCAGTGACACAAAAACAAATGGAGCATGAAATTAAATTTTAGAACTTGTGCAGTGTTTTCTACCACAGTGATAGTCAGGTAATGAAACTCCCCAGGTTCAAGGTATCAAATGATTTCTATAACCCCATGTATTTAATCCTGGAACTCAGCCAGGTAAGGATAAAACCTGCCAAAAGAAGATCCACGAGAATGTACTTAGATTCAACAAAGCGGTCAGGAGTTTGAAGACATTTCAGACCTTGAAATAGGTTCGAAACGTCTGGTCCCCAAGCAGAGGAGCTTCATTCTTTTCCAAAGTGACAGGAAAACTATTTTCTCATTAGGGAAAACATCTGTTTAACACCATCACCGGAGGAGCCCAAACAGGGCTTTTTGGAAAAAAGGAAAGGGCACTCATTTCAAAGTTCCCACAGCGATTCTGAAATTCTGGTTTGCATAAGTAAGACTGAATGAGGATATCTTTTTTCTTTCATTTTTAAAAAACTTCTTCTATGAGCTTTTAGTCAGCAATCATTTTCAATCTCTCTTCATTCTCCAGTCAGTAAGGATGGTTGCGTACCAGAGGCAGAAAGTTTTTAGGTTTAAGCAGCCTTCCGTGGGAAGATTCAATAAAGCTGGAACTTTTCTGCTTTATTCAGTTTCAGGTCAGGTAGTCTTTTGCAGAAAAATCTTGTCGTTAAGTGATCCAGTCACTTAAACATCTTTCAGTGCGCACACGGCTTTCACTCCCTCTTGAATTTCTGATTTATTTTATTTACTTTTTACTAATGATAACCAGAACCCTTTAGTGCAACTTTATTAAATAAAGTTTGAGAGAAATGTGACAAATGTAAAAGCAAGAAAATACATGAGAGCTGATCCAGGACAGAGTTTCTTGAATCCATTCATTTATATGAATCTTGTTCATATAAAAGTTGTAGGCTTTATTTCTTCATTTCATTTGGACCACCTTTTCCTCAAATAGCTGAAATGTTTCTCCAGCAGAAAATAAATCAGTTCATTCCCCTTAATTCTCTTGTCTGGTCAATCACATTCTTAGTCTGGTATTTATCCCTGCAACCGTACTGATTAAATACATTCATTACACTGAATTACAAAACTGAAATTTCATCCTTGTTTGTCATTAGTGAAAAATGGAGCAATTAGAAGTAGACTTTAAAAATAGTGACTTTTTCTCTTCCTGCAGTTTGCAAGGCATATCCAGCAAGTTTGGGGTGATGTAAAGTGATGCACAAATAACTTTTGATCTGGATTCTCTCATATGCCATGTTTACTATCACCAAGGGATTAGGTTCCAAAAAAAAAAACCCCAGTGAAGTTTGCAGCATTTCAACAGCACATAGCATGCATGTCAGTGAAATGAAATGCCAGTGCATCCAGCAGTGATGTGCCCCAGCTGAAAACGCCTTCCGTGACATGCATTTTACTTCTCTGAAAGCCATGCCAAATGTTATAAAATGCTGAAACAGTTTTGTCACATGAGGCCAAGACGTTCTTATTCAGCAGTGGTTTTGACACAGGACACTATGAAAAAGCTAAACAAAATGCAGAAAGTTTTTTACTGTATGCAAGCAGCCAACTGTTGCCACTTGAGTTTCTTTTGTGTCTTTCCTGAATTACTTCACATGCTAAATATATTGGCACTGCCCTGAATATCTGAAGAGTGTAATGTAGATACTGATCTGAAAAACTAAAATTTGACAAGCAAGGTCACAAAACCGTGAGATGCTTCCAAGCGTCAGAGTTTGCATTTGGTTACGAGCTACTTGAAATAGGAATTCAATTGTATCTATCTAAACAGCTCCTTGTTAATACTTATCTCAGGAAGTGGATGAACTATATGAATGGTGTAAAATGCACTCACAAAATCTGCTCCCTTGATCAAGTGACACTTTTTTCACTTATCTGGGTACACTTTTGTATGTGCATTTCTGGCAGTTCTTCCTGCCATGTGCTCAGAAGGGGCTGTCCATAAACGAAACGCAGAATTTCAAGTGCTCTTGTGCTCTTCAGAGGAGGAACCGCGACTCCCTGAGGGTTTGCAGTGAGGTATCTTTGAGCAAAAGCCTCCAACTGAAAGGATCAGGCTTCTGTAATAAAAATTTTAAAAAGCAGTAAAAGGAAATGTACAGCGGTGGCATGATTTAGGAGCTCACAGGGAAAGGCGTAGCTCTGCATGCCAGGAAGTGCGGGCCAGGTCTGCATGGCACAGCACGGCAGGGCTTTGCCACGAGGATAAGCCAGGAGAAAGGAAGGGCGGTATCTCCCGGAGGTACTTTAAAATAAGATCCTCAGAGCTGCAGATTTGTTATGGGAAGAAGGAGGTTTTGATTGTATCACATCCAAGTCTGTTCGTGGTTTAATCCCTCACTGTCAGGACGCCGGCTCCAGCCGTCCCTTCCTGGAGGAGGTGGTGTTTCTCACCACCGCCACGCCGCTCGCAGAACAAGGCATGTGTTTCAGCCTCACGCCGTAAATCACATCCCCAGGCAGCTCCCTTCCCAGGCGTGCCTTGGGAGATAACAGGGCCTGGCAGCCATGTCGGCTTCCGGGAGCTCACCAGCCGCCCGCCCCAGCCCCGCTGCTTTTAGCGGGGATCAGCAGGGGAAGGGCCGGGCATGGCTGGGAATGCCTGAGTCAAGGCCAACTGCAGCGCTCGTTTCAGCCTTTGCTGGAGGCTGAGCGCGCTGCGCTGATGGCGGAGAGACCTCTCAGCTGTAAAGGAGAGGAGATTTTGATTCTCGGGAACTGCAATACCCTGTGTACTCAGGGCAGGCTCTTTCTTCCACTCTTCTGCAAGTTTTGTGGCTGTTTTCCCTTTGCTTATTTAAAGGATATGTTTCCTCTTGTGATGCTACTTCAGACAGGAATTTCCTCACTACACCTTGTCTTTCTCCAAACTTGATGGAGGTGGCAGAATGGGTCAGTCCGGCAGTTTTCCGCGTTCTTATTTTGATGACCTGCTCGCATTCTCTGCAGATCTTTTGCCACCAAGACAATAATCCGTGCCATGTACAGAATGCATCCCCTCTGTGGAGACCAGCAGGCTTCACAAGCGCTTCCGAATTAAGCCTCCCAACACCCTTGCTAAGCACTGTTATCCTATGTCTCCGGAGGAACTTTAAAAAAGAAAGAGATTAAATAACTTCTTCAAGGTCACATAGCAAGTGTGTGACAAAGCTGGGAAAAGAACATCAATTACTGCAATTCACCATCCTTTGTCTCCATTAGCTTCCGCCTTTTGTTGTTATTGCTATTAATAAACACAGACAGTATTACAGCAGGCACGGTTTCCAATGAGGAGCAGAGACCATTGCTCCAAGCATTGTAAAAATACAGATGAAAGGATGGCCTTTGTCTTGAAGAGGCTGAAATCCAAATATAAGCCTTTCAGTCCCTCACATTGCTGGGATGATCCTGTCCAAACTCAAAATTTTCACTGGCCAGTCACTCAACATTTTACAAATGCAGCTTTTGGTCTGAGAAAAACTGCGTAGCCCCCCTTTGTAGGGGAGGCAGGGTGCCAGGAATGCAAGGGGCACAGAACTTCAGCTTACCCTTTTTGCTGTCTTGTACTGAAAAGCACTGAAAGCAGACAGGATTTTTGCTCATTTCCTGCAAACGGAGCAGAGAGAGAAAGTTACTGATAGCACCGACTGACCTACAAGAAGCACACATACAGCTAAGCAGGACCATGCTCGAAATTCAACTCGATAGCGATCTCTATACCAGCCAAGCCTGGTCTAACGCCAATTTTACAACGTGTGGTGCTGCCAGATTCAGGCCTGCCTACCTTTACAGATTCTCTTCAGTTATGAAACAGCTTCCAAACTTCAGACGTGAGCACAATGTGCTGCCTCACTGCCAGGTATGCCATGAACTGGACAATAATGTCCAGGAAGTGCAAGAATCTGGATTTATTTTTCAACTTATTTTTAGTTAACACTTCTTAAACGCAATAGCAGTAAGTTTCTGCTTTTTCAATTCCTTCTTTTTCCTGAGCTACAGACTAGGTGATCAGGCAATAAGTAACTCCAGGCACTGAATTTACAGGGAAATTGTTGCACTTTTCAGGTGGTTAAAGTCATTAACTCATACCTTATTACAGCAGCTGAGGCATGCAATAATCAGCCCCAAAGTACTACTCTTTAGGTCTTAATGCTCAATTAATTCGCTGGAATCCACATCAAGAAACAAAGGAATGAAACCACAATAAGAAGAACCAGGGGAAGAGTTATTGTGTTTCCTTTATTCTTTAATTTCCGTCTTGGCTTATCAGAATTATAAATACTTCAACAAAAAACCCATGCAGGTCAAGCCTTGCTGCCAGTCCAAATTGTTCTGTTTCCATTGACTCAAATAGGATTAATTGCAGAGGGCAGCCCTGCAGGTCAGACCAGAAGTCCATCTACCCCAGCATGAGTCTCCAAAAGTGCCCAGCAGTGGATGCCCAGGAAACGGTATACACGTGAGGCAAGCAGAAAGTGGTGCTTTCTCGGGCTATCCCCAGTGTACAACACCTCTGCGAATCACGGATGGTTTCTTTCTATCTAATATCCCTCAAAGGACTTTTATTCCCTGAATCCATCAAATCGTTTCTTGAACAGGTCTAAAGCGTTATCATCCACAGCATTCCGTGACGTGAAGACCTGTGAATCAACCTCGCAGGATACCGAGAGGTGAGTCCTTCCGTTTGTTCTGGACTTGGCAACTGCCAGTTTGCTTTGACGTCATGACTTTCTCTTCAGCTGTGCATCGCTGTGGCGTAGCTGTGAAAAACTATGCAGTAGTCGTCCAGCCTCCCAAGATCAATGATTCCTTTTTGAAAGGTAACAAATGCTGTTTTCTGTAAAAGAGTATCATAAACACTTATTTGCAAAAGAAAAAGGAATAAAACAAAGAACAAAATGCACTCATGCATTTTGCAGAAGCCTACAGAAGAAGTTTTATGTCTGAAACACCTAACAGAAAGCCTTTACCGACGAGCTACACTTCAAAGCAGTGCAGGCATGCAAGTTTCTGGACAGGGCTCAGCCTCCTTTACCAAAACAGCTGCGGAGGAATGCTACCAATGCAAGCCTGGGAAACAAATATGCAACTCTATATTCATGATCCAAGCGCAGTACTCCTGAATTTTCCTCCTGCTTGCAAGGCCAGAGAGTGCCTTTCTGGTTCTCTAGTCTGATCACATGGCTATGAATCTTAAAACAGTACTTCTGTCGTCAAGCCCACAATTTCTTTTAGAGATAAAAAATTCTCATGCTAATTGGGAATTTAAGAACACTCTCTCGGGTGCCAAAAATCTGCAGTTGAGAGAGACAGAGACAATGTTCTGCTTTGTTTTAAAAAAAATAATAACTGAGAAAGAAAATGTAATAAAGTCACAGAATTATTAAAACAAATGGAAAAGCAAGAAAGTTGACAGCATCAAATAGCATGGTGCAGTGGGAAGTGAATTAGGCAGGAAACAGGACACGATAAAATCTATAGCAAAAAAAAAATTAAGGACAAAACAAAATTTAAGTATAACTAAAACAAAAGAAACGCTAACAATGGTTTTAGTACAAGAGGGCAGAAGTACTTAATAAATATTTCTGGCCTTGTGGTTGGGAAAAAGACAGATTTATATATATGATAAAATATTTTGCATACCAATTATAACCATTTCTAAAGAGGATGCTAAGCAGCAGATTCCAAATGAAGATTTAATATCAACAAAATCAGATAATTCCCATGTATGAATTTTAAAAGAGCCAGACAAGGATCTGTTTAATATTCGTCATCATTTCTAGTAAGTTTTGGAACAGCTACTAATTGCAGAGGATTAAAAGAAAGCTGACTTTGTGGCAATACATTAGAAGTGTAAGCAGACATCCTGAGCAATAGCACTGCCAGCAGCCTGCTATCAAAGGCAGTGAAACAGCTACTGGGGGTTTCTACTAACAACAAATTTTAAAAGGTAATAAAATATACGCCAATCAACATGCATTTGTGCAAAATACATTTTTCCAAACTAACATGATAACTTTTTCACAAGATTACAGGTTTGGGTCATTCTTTATACATTTATACATTGCTTAATATCAGCGCTGGAGGCAGAGAGAGCGCGAAGACGTCTCCCCCCAGGGAAAACGGTGGGCACTCGGGGAAGGCACTGGGGGAAGGCACTGGGGGAAGACACTGGGGGAGTGGGGACCAGGTGAAGCATGCAGAGGCACAAGGAGATCCTCAAGCCTTCTCCTGTCAGAATCAGAGAGATGTGTAAATGGCCTACAAAGGACATTTAAAGGTAATTAAATAAGCAAAAGGCCAATTTTTTGTCAGAGTATCAGAGTTTGAAGCAGAAGAAAGGTCCATCTAGCACAGTACCAGGTCCCAGTGTGTCCATCCCGTGCTGGGCATGCTCTTAAATACAGCTTTGTGAAAGGTACCGAGGGAAATCAATATGAAGACTGTATTTGCAAATATGGTACCAGTTGCTCTAAGGTTTATTTATTGCTCACTTTTTTATGGATTCTGTATGTGCTTTGGGTGATGAACATATGACAACGTAGTTTGATCAGGATTACGCTCTTTTACTAATTTAGTTCAACACATACTGTTTTACAGCTGATCTTTGCATGTGGTTAACAAATACTGCATAAACCTATAAACTCTCCTTTTGACCAGCTGTGAGAACATGCTACAATTTGCTTACCCCACAGTGAACAGAGAGGAAGACTGTTTAATGAGATCCAGTCCAAATGGTTTCTGAAAAATTAATTTAGCAGTTACATTCCCAAATAAATGTTGATTAGCACCTATTTCATGCACTATGTGCATGAAGTGTGCATAAATTGTGTTTATGTTGCAAAATTGAAAACTTACTTTTCATTTTCTACACACTACCAGATGACCAGTTTTACCAAATTAATCGCTTAATATGTTCTAAAACATTCCTTTGCTTTATTTATTCAGTCCTTTGTTCATTGCTGGTTTTCTAATAAAGTACAGTCTTTCAAGTCTGGTTTTAAAATAAACATAATTTCCCTAAAGTATGAAAAGTCTTTAAGATTTGCAGTGAGGTATCTCGTGCGTATGCCTTCACCATTTCCCTTTTGTCAGAATCCTTATTCATAATCCTTATGAAATAATTATATATGAGAGAAGGAAAATTAAACCTCAGCTGGCCAGTGCTTATTGTAGACAAATAGGTGTGTTTTCAGCAAATACTTGAATCTTCTAGATGTCACTTAGCGAAGAAAAGTTTGTCCTCCTTGAGTCTCTGGATGTTTTTAAATCCCTATTGTGGAGCAACTAGGATTTTTGCCTGTTTAAGACGTGCAGAAGGAAAGTAAGAAAGAGCAGAGTCACCAGGAAGCATTTGTCAGGTACACTGGCTGGAGGTTCAAGACACAAGGCAACGCAGCCTCCACCGCTGATATCAGTGGAGGAAGTATTACCCTAAGAAAATGCAAGTCAATGAATCTATCAGCCGCTCCTGACACTCAGTTCCTCCCTCCATTTCCTGCTCACTCCCGCTCCGCTGACCTCCGAATCCCCTTGTTTCCTATCTTGCGGCCTTCTTTTTCAGCATCCTTATCACGGTTATCTTTAAGCGTTCTGTTGCTGGCCCTCCTTCCTTGTTTTCTGTATGTCATTTCTAAGAGACCATTTCTCAGTGAGAGTCTAACAACCGTTGTGTAAAGTGGGAGGCAGCAAAGCGTGAATGACTGTAAGATATTAATAATTAAAAAATCCTTAAAAACGTACATCTTGGACTGATTCCTGCAAATCCCCAAAGATGAGAATATCTTTACAACAACTTTGAACGAACTTTGTGGGAACAGCGTTTTAGCAAGGACTGAAGAAGTTAAGCTGTGTTTAAAAATGCAGATGGCTGGATTAATTTCTTCGATTCATTTTGTACATAAAACAGCCACTGAAAAAGTTCAGATTTTTGGCAGCTTTTATAAAGTCAGATCTTGTTCCATGGATATTTTGACTTAGTAAAATTGGAAATGGATAAAATACTTTCTATTTTAAAAACATATTTTATCTTTATATTTTAAAATTCGGTCTTTTTAAAGGATACCATTTTAAAGTCAGGGATAAGTGAAATCTCCAGCCAATCTAAAACAAAGCCTAAGCTGGACACTGCTCAGCTAAAACCCAAAATAAGTCCAATATATCCCGGGCACTAACTATAAACGTGTTCTGTGTTGCTGAAATACAAAAGAATTCTGCAGATTTTAAAAGGACACAATTTAAAATAGTTTCCTGTACTGCCATAGCAACTGGTACCTAAAGCTAATACAAATGGAAGAGACCAGCTGAGCTGCTTAGTCCTTTTCTTTCGAACAGTCATTGTCAGAGTTTCCCCCATTGCAGTGACTTGATTGGGGTGGGATGTTTCCCACCCTTATGCTTCTTTTATAAAGCAGCAGCACAGAGACGGCTCTGCTCCAAATGGAGCAAATGTGCTTACAAAGCCCAGAAATGTCCTGCAGGAGCGAGAAAAGATGGTTGCTTTGCAGTATTCCGGTACTGACACTGCAAGATAGAAGTACTGGTTTATTTATCTAGATGCATTTTGAGACCATTTAGGAGACAACTTTATCCCAAGCTCTGCATAGTTCTTTATGAACTTCCAAAAATAAAAACGCATCTTGTACAACCCACGTCCGTCCGTCATCAGCGCCCACGCAGGGAAACTAGTGTCTCCCCAAATCTGGGTTACCAGAGCCCCATCCTCCTACATCCCTCTCCTCCCCCACTCACCAAAGCCTAGGGAAAAGGTTGGCAGCGTGCACGGGTTGCAAATGCGGCCTCCAAGGCAAAGCACAGCCCAGACGCAATGGACTGACAGCAAGAGCTTCCCTTCCGCAGCCCCTCTGCTGGGGCATCCAGACAAATGTTGTGGCTGGGAAGCATGAGAAGAAAAGCCGTCTCCTAGGCATATGAAAAGGTGACTCAAACTTTTCTTGACCTTTCCTATAAATGGAAAGATAAAACCATTCGCTGTTGAAACTGCAGCTAGAGCAATGTGGTTGGTATGTGTTTTTTCAGTCCTGTAGTATCCGTAAGCATTCAATCAAACTGATGCACCATTTTTTACCTTTTTTTCCTATGTATTTGTTTTGGTTAAATGGCTTAACTTAGTCTGAATTTTAGCAGACACCACCACGGGAAAATAAGACACGCTGCTCTGGCATTGACTGGCAACCCTGCTAATCTGGGACCCGGCGGATAGCAAGCAACCGAGGGAAACTTGCGTTTCACCAAGAATTCTTTTCTGTGAAAGACTAGCATTTTAAGTTTCTCTAAAAATTTCACCACTATTAAATTCTTCTAGTCCCATTTCTGTCCTTTTAGCATCTGAGTGCTAACAGTGTGGTGCAGCTGTGTCCACAAATTCATTCCCTCTCATGTAAAAAGTGCAAGCTCTTCGCAGCTTTAAACTTCTTGCTGCCTCCTCATGAAATGTCCTAATTACCTTGCCTTGGTGCAGTCAGTATTTCATACGCAGCAGCCACATTCCCTGTTGTCTCCTTTCCGAGCTAAATATAGAACAAGCCATTTTGCAGTGCTAAGGGCAGCACAGCTGCACGAGCGGCAGCTCCTCGGCCACCCGCAGCGTCCGAGGCAGCCGCTGTGCTACTGCATCATCTCTTCAAGAAGAGACGTCTCTTTAAAGTTTCCTCGAGATCCATTTTCTCAACAGGATCCAATCCTTCGTATGCGTACGTCAGCCAGAAAACAGCTAAGCAGGCCAGCAGAAAGCAGGAATTCAGTCTCTCCCCAGAAGAGAGGAAAAGGCTACCCTCTGTGGCATGTGGGATCCCGGGCCAAGCCTCCGAAACAGCCATTTCCAGGCTCTGAGTGCACTGACAGTGATTCTGCATTCACACATAACGCTCCAGCAAGAAGTATGTGCTCTCAGTTGATAAAGGCACCTGATAAATGAGTATTTTCCAAAATAAAAAGTTTTGCTGAGAATTCACTGCTCATCTCTCTAAATTCTGCCAGTGTAATTTTAACCCATTTGAATGCTGGACCACATCATAGACGGTCAGATGTGCAGGGATCACAAGTTATCTGTGGTTGAATATCAGGAGTGTATACATTGCTTAAGGGAATTTTACTATTTTTTTTCCTTGGGTTTAACTAGAACTCCAAAACTGTGTACCTCAGTGATCAATGGCATCAGTAACTTGATTTAAATCCTTGCCCTGAAAGTATATAATCTGGGGGGGGGGGTAATTAAGTGAGATAGATAAACAATAAGCAGATTTTTACTTGACTTTCACTTCCATTTTGGAAAACATTAATAGAAAATTTGGTTTGTTCTTGTCCCCTGGCCTACTCTGTCAATAGTTCTTCTTTTAAAAAGTAAGGTAATTTCAAAAAATAACATATTTCTCAAGTCAGTGACAATAGAAAGGAAGTGAAACAAGTCCAGCTTGCTGGGACTCACTGCCAGCTGTTTGCTATGCATGCTGACTGGTCACGTTAACATTGAGTATCAACTATCGAAATGTTTAAACCGTTTGTCGACAAATCCAGGGTTCTGAGCTCCAGCTTAAATGTCCTCCCAAAGCCCAACCGGGTGAACCTGAACACACATAAAATCACCCCTGAGGGGATAGGTGGTAAGAAGAAGTATATATATTTCATTATTTTAAGCTGTGATCTGTTCCTGTGCGTGTGCTATAATGGGTCTCGCAGTACTTTAAATGAGGTTTGCATAGAAAGGAGAAGAATCTCCATAAAAATGTTTGTACATCCTTTGTTTATCTCAGGAAAATGATTTTTTAGATGGCTTCGGAAGGAATCAACTTCACAGATCCACCAGCTCCTGTTTCTGGGAAAGAACTATTGCCTAAGGGAGTGAGTGTGAGCCATGTGAACTACTATCCACATTAAGCAAGTTTCCAGAATTTTTCAGTTTGGTCCACAACTTTGTGCCTACTTTGCCTGATGGGCTGAGATCTCCTGAATGCTACTCACAGTCACAAAGTCGTTGCAGAAATTGTCTCCCCTCGCTATGGGAAGAGCCTGAGGAACCGCTATGCTAAGAATGCACTTAATATAACTCTTGCTTCTTGTGGCTGTAATTTAGTAACTGGAAACAATGAGGAGGAGCCGTTAGCGTGTGACCAGCCAGCTCTCCACAGGCTATAGTCAAATACCCTGGGAACCACACCCTGGCAACCCTGTAACCCCCCCACTAAACCCCAAATTCACAGCTTTCCCAACAAGCCTCATTCCAGAGCACAGCAAGGAGCTATGAACAATTATTTTACTCTTAATAGGGAGCCTAGCGCATGCCTACCTGCAGTGTAGTCACAGCAGGTACAGGTTTGCCAGAAGTGCCCGCGTTTGTCCTAAGACTGCCCCATGTACCTCATAGGGGCTCAGGAAATTATCCAGGGCTGGAGCAAGGCAGACAAGTTGACCAGAGGCCTCTTCCTAACTAAGTCTTGGCTGTGGAGCAGTGACTGTGGAATGAGCTTCCTGCTTGGTCTCCACTGCCCTGAGAATAGCGTGGGGCTGCAGCTCCTGGGCTCCCAGTGCCCTCAAGTTGGCAACGAGAGCGGATGAAGTGTGGGCTTTTAAAGTGTTTCCCTTAACCAAGATGTCTAGAAAGCTATCTGCAGGAAGCAAGGTGAAGGAAGCTTTAAACTATCATCCAGTCTCCTTAAAATTGGGAGTTTCTGTTCTTAGCTGAAGATGTCAAGCAAAAGCTTGGGGTCTTTCTTGCAAAAACTGACAGAGTCCTGGTTCCCAGGCATGCGCACTAACCAGCAGGAAGGAGTACTGGTACAACAGTTGGAAGAAGATCCAAAACCCCAACCTGAAGGCTGCAGATGCATAGGAGGATATTCTGGGGGAGAAATACTAGATGCTTACCCTTTCTTTTATACTCTTCCCGAGCATACATTTTCAGATGACATCAGAAACAAACAAGAGGGCTAGAGAGACTTCTGGCTGGACATGGTATGGCCACTCTTATGTCCCCAGGAGGGCACACCAGCTGTGGGAAGATGTGCTGGGCAGCCTGCCTGGTGCTCCTTCTCCCTGGCTTTCCCAGCAAGTCACCCTGCAGCTCCTCATGCTGCCTGCACGTATTTGCTGCCACATTCATTTGCAGGGATGGCAGCTTTGGAGAGGCATGGTGTGCAACCCCATCTCCTTCCAGCATGGAGCCAGGACACAGAGGGGAACTCTCCAGGAGTGGATCCGTGAGGCATGTCACAAAGAAGCCATAGCGTAGACACAGCCCGTAGGAGCTGCACAACTGATGTCAATAAGAGAAAGATCAGACCCCGGTTCCTAAAATTACTTACTTTAAGTTAATGTTAAACATATTGCCACAGCATCTTACACAATTTCAATTATGCACTGAAAGAATCTGCATTGTGGAGTTCAAATTTAATTATATTGTCGCTTACTCCGAGGAATGCTTGTGGTTTAATCACTGTTTACATTTATTATCTGTTTACATTTTTTCCCAGATTAATAGATCACAAGATACCACCGCATCAAGATTTCACATTAAGGCAAGATACTATTTTAACATTATGTGGTAACTCTTTAAAAACCAAACAATTGTCAACCTCGTCATGCTGAAATAACTCTCTGTTTCAAATTCACATCCCTGGAAGTGCTGGAATGTCCTCATGGTGAGGTGGCCTGCCAAATCGCTGAGCGAGGGCTGGGGTCAGCTCCCCTGCTGGCGTAGCAGTAATGGCTCTGTGGAGCTGTGCCAACGAGGATTGTGGCCCTCCATGTAACACCCCCCAGGTTGTTCATGGTTCGATTATATGGGTCACGCACATGCTGTGGACATGTAATGTCCTTTGAATAATCCACTCCAGCAAAGCAACTTTGGGAGTCTGGTTAATACACAGAAATAAATAATCTCAACTGTACGTTAACCCCATGAATGCGGTCCCAAGTGGCTGCAGAACCCTTTGCTGTAACTGGTAATTTCCATCACAAACCAGCCATGTAATTACAGACTAACCACAGAACTACCGCTCATCTCACAGCAGCTCAGTTGTGCTCTGGGTCCTGATCATGCCATCGGATACCAGATGCCTTCCCAGACCATCCAAAGGTCAGCTCTGATTCAGAAGGTGCTTGTACACGCCGGCATTTGTAGATAGGTGCATAGACAAGGGGTGACCATCAGGAACGGGATTGCCAGGTAGGAGATTCCTGCATTATCAGAGCACGATTTGGTTTATACAAATTTATCAATAACATCAGTATTAATAACATCATTATGGTATCTGTAGGAAAAGAACTGACTGAAGGCATCATGTAAAAAAATGCGTAGTCACAACACTTCACAACTTCCAGATGGTGAGTAAATATTATAGAAGAGAGGAAGAGAATGAAGCCATTTCTTCCACTCTTTCCTACATAGCTTTCTTTGGGAAAGACATTTGTCCACATTTCAGATTGCCACGTAGGTAGGACAAAATCTCCTCAAGATGCATTCAGACTATGCAAACTCCAGATTTCTCTTCAAGCAAATGTGTGTCATTCAATGCACCCTCAAGCAGAGAAGAAAAATGCTGTGCAGTCGGTGAAGATATATTGTTATAAAATAATACACATGCTATACTGGACTAGGATACACTGTATAATATAATAAAGGTAAATATATATATATATTCATTAACATACATGAACATAAAAGCACAAGTATGGGTCTGTTCTTACCCCTTCTCATACCAACGAGAACATACATGAAGTTTTCTTGAGCTTTAATATACACTGTGCATTTGTGAGGACTGCAGAACGCGGTCATACTAGAAGTAGTAATCATGTCAGAATTTGTCCACATCCCTCAAGTAAGTTACCTGCTAGAACAATGTACTGAGGGCTGTCATCTATACTCTAGTACTAATACTTTACTAAAATACACATGGCTTGATCAAATCTATGTGCTTAATACATATTTCCTTTTTTTAATTAAATGACAGATGTGCCCCATATAAACCATGAATGTGTGTGGAGACTGTTAAACTACTCATTATAAATGCAGACATTTCCGCAGTCAGTGAATCACTTGCAAATAAATTCTGATTTCATTCTAATGCATTCTGCGTACTCAAGGATCCACCAAATATTTTCTGTGACAAACTTTCAGCTGATGGGTGCTACTCAACATTCACTGAGCACAGCTAGTAACCCACTGTGTAGCCCTTGCCTTGATTGGATGAGAGGGAAGACTTTGTCAACAAGAAAATAAGGAAGAATGATTAATTCACTTCCCATCTGAATTTTAAGGCGTTCAGAAACATTCTTACAAAAATTCATGAGACTTTGGGGATTTATTCATGCCAGGAAATTAATTTCAACTTATTTGTATAGAGACTGACTTAGTGAATCATAGAACAGTGACCAGCTCGATTCTTTCATGAATTTTTTCGTTCACCATTTGTTCCCAGGTTTTTGTGCTTGTTTATTTTCTGTATTTGACCAGATCTAAAATACATATTCATGGCCACCATGAGCAGGAAAAAACATGGTGGGGGGCAGGAAACACCATGGTGGCCATGTCCTTGGAAATCAGGTAAGAGAAGGGGAAGCTGTTGTGACCAAGACTGCAGTCTTTTCAGGTACTCTGCTTCCCTGAGCTTTTCTAAATGGAAAGCCGAACTTAGAAGAGAACGAGTCAGACCAAACTTTAGCCATCCAAAACGTAGGCACCAGTTCGACTGGTCAGCTAGATCGTCCTTTGCACCCAGTGCAGAGATGGCCCTTCCACGGTGCGAGTCATCCCAGTAGTTCCAGTAGGGGTCAAATCAGCATCTGGAGATATTTATCTCCGTCTATGGGGAAATGGGACTATGAGGACAACTTAGGCAAATAGCTTAGTGAGAAACTTAAGTTTTATGTAGTTCAGCATAAGTCAGAAGAGTCTCACCCTTTCATCTGAACATGGGAAAATATTCAAGTAAAATAGGGAACTCATGAGAGATTCAGTCTTTTTTTGTTACACTCTACCAAGCTTTGTATAAATGCTGGCTAAAGCATTTCTGTATCTAGAATAATAACATGACCTGACACTGCTGGCTGCAATTTTTTCCCCCTTCATTCTTAGAAGGCTGAACACAGAAAACAAGTCTCTGGGAGGGAGGGAAGTGTGAAAAATGCGTCTGGAACCTTTCACTTATTAATTCTCAAAGGACTTAAGGCCAAATCTCATGGAAGTTTAAAATCTGACCAAGCTTAATAAAAAAGGGCAAGTCCTAAAACTTTTAAGGCAATAAATCATAGATTTCAGATTGCCCATTTCTTAGAATGTTAGTTAACATGAAAGAGGCTGAGAAGGAATAAAATGCCTTATCTCCTTTAATTATTCTTCTTCCGAGTATCATTCCTGTGTTTCTTTTACCTACAGAAGATTCAATTCTCTGTGTGTAACTTACAGTTAATTTGCAGGGGGTCAAACCTTTCCATGGCTTTTTGCAAAGAATGTAGAATAATCTCTGTGATGGACTGTCATGAAATAATATCCTAATGTACCATACTGAAAAATTATCTCCACTTTATCTCCTATTAGACAGGAGAAAGATGCATCAGATCACACATCTATTACTCAAACCAGTCAGGCACAGTATCATTCTACTATATATGCCCCTGAAATTGTAGAAAAAGATCACTGAAATTGCAAAGTACAGCATAAAGATGTTAGAAAGTCCCAAAATTAAGGATGTATTAAGTGTAATGTTGTTGAGGCTTCATTAGACCTCGGTACCAAAAAGCTATTTAATGTTCCCATGCTGTGCACAGACCTACCTAGATGCGGCCAACAGAAATGCCAGGCACAGCGATGTTTCTTCTGCAGCTCATGCAATTAAATCAAGACGGCACATAGATATTTTTGTCCACTTGGAACCTAAAATTCAGAGTTTACTCTACACAGTAGGTACCCACCCGCGCACAGCAGGGGAGGAAGTTTCATCACCACAACTTATGATGGGAAAGCAACTGAATAGGTGAAGCACTTGACCAGGAGGAAATACAAGCTTGATTAATTCTGAAACAGTATTTGAACTGAAAGGTGACCGGGATACTCTGCTGACCTCTGAGAAGGTCACCTGAGGGTGGAGGGGCAAAGTCATACCCTCATCTTTGGAAGCCTGCTGCCCTGCTGAGCGTGGAAGTGTCATGCCACTGAAAGACAAGTGAGAAGCGGGGAAGGGCCCAGGTGCTTCGGGCAGACCTGGCAGGCTGGCCTCTCCAGGGAGTTAGGTGACATCTAGGGAGCTCTCCGCTCACCTACCTGGATCATAGCGTGAGAAACCACAGTGCGCTCACGGACAGGCAGTTGGTCTGTCCAACCTGCTGTCCTGCCTCCAGCAGTAAGGCAGTAGCCATCAGCTGACGCCTGAGGAGGGTTTGGAGAAGAGGGCAAGCCGTACAGCCATGCTTCCCTGGTACCTACCCCACCTTGCAGTATCATTGCTGATGTCTTTGTGTCTGATTGATAGCCCTTGATGTCTTTGCTGTCCGTGGAATCCATCTCTAATGTCGTGAACAAAGCCAGTCTCCTGCTGTGACGGGGATATTCGTGCCCCCATAGGGACCTGCAGGTACAGAGAGAGGGGCCGGCTGGCAGCGGTGGGGGACAGGCTTTCTGAACGGCTCCCCAGCAGCCAGGTGCCTCGGCTCCACTCCAGCCTGCCAGAGGTGCCGAAAACAGCTAGACTCAGCCTGTCCTCAGGAGTTTAATGTTCTTTTTATTGCTGAAGCAATAGCATAAAACATCTGAGCAACAGTTCCAGAATGTAATCTAACACATTGTTTTGTTTCCATCTTTTAAAAATAAAATTACTGGAGTATATAAGGCATTCTGTGAATTATGCTGGCTTTCATGTGTGCTGGAACAGGATGTTTGAAGCCATTCAAAGTAAGAGTCTGCTGTGGCAGATACTGTGTTCACACAGTAAATATGGTGTTATCTAATGATCTGAGAGTGGCCATTTCCAGAGCAGGTAATCCTTAGCTTTCTTTTTTTAATTAAGCTCCTTAACTCTGTGCTATGGCGTGGGCATTACAGATACAGCAGGGATGTTCCTTCAGCCTGCTTTAGACAACCCCCGGGGGCGCTCAGAAGAGCCCCTCCTCAGCAGCCACCTTCACAGGTCACTGGTGCCTGACTTGGTCCTCCTCATCACCCCTCTGGGAGCACAAAGCAGACAGTACGGCTACCCCAGGGAGAGACGGATTTTTCGAAAGACTTCAGCGCCTACGAGCGGGGCCGGGTTTTTAAATCCACCCAGTGTCTACCAGCTCCCACGAAAGCTGAGAGCATTTAAAGTTTCATCACTTCATTTAGCTGCCTACATAGGAAACTCGTGGACGCTGAACTCTTCTGAAACGCCTGCCCTGTGGAACTAGCCTCCAAGTGTTTTACATCACAGCTGACGGTGTCAGTGTCAACTTCTACATGTTGAGTAAGTAAGGTCCTGACATAATACACTATAATGGCTCCCTGTGCAGCTCTTTAAGGCTTTTATGTAAAGACACACTTAGACGTCTTAATAGCTCAGAGTTGTTACTTTTACTACTCATAGCTGTCTTACACATACGGGTTTATATATCGATTCATGTCGGTGTAACTGTTAGGCGAACATATTCACTTAGGCCTTGGAATTTTTCTTGGAAAATGCACCAAAGCTTTCCCCCCTCCCCGTAAAATAAATTACATCCATTTGATGGGGTGCTTTCTCTGATATTCAAAAAAGGCCATTGCTACAAGAGTTAATCAATTATCTGCCAAAAAATCAACTGCAAAGACCTGCCTGTCTGTGCGCCCACTAAGTGTTTTTCAGTCTAGTAAATTAAAAACAAGTCTGCATTTAAGTCTCAGGTCTTTAAATTAATCATTCTTTGTTTTCAACTTTGGAAAGGTTTCTTCATCTAACCGTTGAGCTCCTGAAAAAAGGAGTTTATGTCTGGAGCTCCACTGTAACAAGAGAAGCAAGCCTTTAGACTGCATGTGCATTTTACACATGTATTTTACAAACACGCTGCATGGGGCTGTGTTTAACAATATAAAGTATATCACAATGAATGAGCATATAAAAGTAATCATGTAAAGGACAAGGGAGATTTCTGGATTAATCACTACAGCTTTTGGGTGGTCCAGGATAAGCTTGTAAAATTTTATGCTGAGTAAATTTAATATTATGTAGAAAAATCATCTTTGCAGTGTGTTTCACCTCTGCATTCCTATGTCTGCCTTTCTGCTTAGCAGAGCCAACACAGGCTCAGGCACTAACAGGGGCTCGGCGCCTGGGAGTGGAAATGCTGTGCAGACCCTTCACGGCTGTGGGACCAACCGTGCGGGTACGTATTTGTTGGTAGATGATGGACTTTTCCATTGGTACTTGCCAGACTGACAAACCAGACCATCTCCTCTTCTTTCGAATGCATTCCTGATGCTGCCAAGACTTTGAAAAGGACTGTATATTAATGTGTTTGGCTTTATTTTTGGCAAAGCAGACTCTCTGAACTCAACTCAGGATGGATGCTTTTTTTCCCCTTAGCCTCTAGCAATATGTAAATAGGTGAAATCATCTCTTACATTTAAAAAAAAAAATAAAAGGTAGAATAATATCTACCTAAATCCACTTTTTCAGATCTGGCTTTTATGACTTTCTCTGTTCATATAAACTAGGTCACAGTGTCTGTTCATTTTAACAAAAAAAAATTAAATACACCTTTCAAGCACAAATTAATTCTTCCCAGTTATATCTTTCTGTTGTGTTCAAAAGAAGTTATTTAAAACAACAAATTTAGCATGGAACTAATGAAAACCTTTCTATTAAGAGAGAAAAGCTATCATAATTTACTGACTAAAGCTGTAAAGTTATCAGTTCCAGAAAGGTTAAAAACAGAGTGATAAGCCCAGTAGCATCATTCAAAGGACAAATTTATTGGTTGTCAGAGTAAGTATTACATCATTCGCAAACAGTACTGTGTTTTTGTGACAAACATGGAGCTATTAAAGCAATAATAACTCAAGAACTATCCAGTGAACAAAGAATAAATGAGGGGAAAAAATAATGTTTTTCTGTAGAAGGATATGTTAATTGTCCTCGCTGTATGTATCTGTCTGAAAACTATTCAAGCGAAAGAACAATCCAAAAGCAAAACTTGTCTACCGTTGATATTAAATCTTCCAGGATGTTCTTCAGCTGCAATGGCAAGAGAGGAAAAGAGCAGAAGAAACTGAGGTCTTTTGGTTGTCCCGGCGAGCGGGCAGAGGTGCTTCCCACATGTCAGGAGCTGCACGTACGGTTCAGCACTCCCCCCATGCCAGTGCAACAGCACTGGGGCAGCAGAAAAAACAACTTCCTACAGATTAACATTTTTCCAGTAATGAGTCAGATCAGAGAAAAACTCTTGGTAGAGTGTAATGAAGAGAAGATCTTTGTTTCCCTCACAAAGCTTGATACAGTTTTGGTTTCCCCCAGGGCCTAAGGAAGGGAAGCCACGCCGATAGCTACCAGCAGAAGCACAATGCAAAGTGCTCTTTTCGCCTTCGGAAAAATACGAGCTTATTCCCTGTTCAGCTGAGCCCTCTCAGCTGGATGCAAACAATATGGTGAGGAGCAGCGACAGAACAAAGCGTAGGCACACCTCTCTGTTTACTGTGGTCTGCGGCTAGATATGCACCAGCTCTTAGTTAACATGTGAAGTAAGGAGTGACTGAAACAAGTGATCAGCTCTGGCGTGCCTGCTGGTGGCCCTGACGGCGTTAGCCTTCACCCAGGTGCGAGTCCAAGGCAAAACAGCCCTGCGAGGGCCAAGGCTGCCGGGAGGCTCAAGGGAAAATTGGCCAAGAGACCGAGAGGGAAACTTGCACTGCCGCTGCCCACATTGTCTTGACTGCATGGATGAACAGCTTGCCCTTGCAAGTTCTCTGCAATGTATTAAAGCCTTTCTCTCTCTCTTTAGTTTCTATCATCTTATTTGTCTAATCACAAAAAAAAAAAAAAAGTTTGAACTCCTCCTTAGTGTTAAAACGCTCTTTGTTGATCTGGCTAAGGAAAGTAATGAAAGAGGATAGGTGCTGAAAAAGCCTGTTGCTAATGTTATCTCAGAGGTAAACAGGTTTTGACCCTGCTAGCTCATTTTGAGAAAGCTCTGTAGCATTATCTTTTTTCATCTCATATTCAAGACGTAGCAGGACTAACGACTCGTTCTCTAATCCGCTGGCTGCAGAGGATACCTCTGTGCATACGTCCACAGACAGCCATGGATTAATATAAGTGCAAACAATCTGGTGTTGTGGGCCCCTATTGTTTAGAACTGGCAGCAGAAATAAAGCAATAAAACTGTTAATAAACATTTTGAAATACCTACTAAGTCATAGCTAAACCAGACCTAAACCCAATGTTTTTTGGAAAGAGGGAAGAAACAGGCACTTCATTTCTGTGCCTCAGCTACTCATGAGCACAGCTCTTGTTTGTAAATCTGGCAGGCTGAGACACATGGACCTTAAAGTTACAACAGCATTACGTGCAGAGAGCTGTTTCCATTCACCCTGAGGAACACCTAATTGTGTATCTTTTTTTTTTTTTTT